>OZ020178.1:6393264-6645102 GCA_963971145.1 Sussaba pulchella
GTTAAAAGATTCAGTTGGAAGCAGTTGGAAAAATTAATTACTTTTTTGAATTTTTTTTAATCACTTTTCTATCTGATTCTTTGATAATTTGATTTTTTTAATTCGGTTAAATATTTCACTTTCGTGCTCACCCGTTGGGAACGGCGGTGTTCAATTCCTCGAGCAAAGAATCGACCGTAGGCCGCGAGGCAGACAGGCTGCTCGGCGATCGAAGCATCGGACTTATAGTTCCTCCGTTTAATCCGCCACCCGATACCATGGTCTCTGAAATTGGATTTTATGCTCATTCTTTCCTACCGGCTTCCTTTTTCATCATTAAATATTTCAAGAAAATTCGATCAAAATCATTAGTTTTATCGAAATCAAAAAATTAAACAGAATAAAATAAATTAAAAAGTATTATTGAATTACATTAATAACATCATTATTTCGTATTGTCGTAAAAAATTAATATTATTGAATTATTCATTTATATTATTATTATTATCATTGCTATAATAATAATATAAATTAATAATTAATAATAATAATAATAATTATTATTAATAATAAAAATAATAATAATTTTATTATTATTAACAATAATAATAATAATAATAATAATAATTATTATTATTATTATTATTATTATTATTATTATTATTATTATTATTATCATAATTATTATTATTATTATTATTATTATTATTATTATTATTATTATTATTATTATTATTATTATTATTATTATTATTATTATTATTATTATTATTATTATTATTATTATTATTATTATTATTATTATTATTATTATTATTATTATTATTATTATTATTATTATTATTATTATTATTATTATTATTATTATTATTATTATTATTATTATTATTATTATTATTATTATTATCAGTTTAGCAAGGATATTAATTTGCTTATGATTATTTGTTTATCGACGATTTTTCAAAATCCGTCTCGTCGATAATTTTGCTATTATAAATTTGGTGACGGTCCAAATTAGCTGATTCTCGTCGTACGAAATGTTAAAAAACGAAATAACGTAAGAGACGTCGTCCAGCGACGGAAAACTTTGAAATTAGAATTGACGGACGAAAAGAAAAAAAAAAAATATGTTGAGACGAAGATAATTTGGACGAATTGTATTAATAGTCGGTTGAATGGGATGTGTCAAGCAACTTGTTGACTATGACATTATTTGTAGAATATTTCGACGTGCCATCAATTATTCTTGACGTTTAGTCTTTGTGTTTTTAATCCTTCTTTTTTCTTTGACAATAAACTAGTCGTACAATCGTGTTTCTCTCCGAATGATACATTTTTCTGTCGAATATTGTTTTTTCCATCTTCTCCGTTTTATTTTTATTTATTTCATTATTATTATTATTATTATCATTATTATTATTATTATTATTATTATTATCATTATTATTATTATTATTATTATTATTATTATTATTATTATTTAAATAAGCATTTGTCTAGATTATGAACATATTGAGGATAGACAACAACTTCCTACCCAAAGTGCGCTTACTTTGCATGACGCAGTTAGCTGCTGTAAACCCGCGCGCTCAGTATAATTGGATTATGCAAGTTAAGGCCTCACGTATCAATTATTATATAATAATATAATATAATATATACTACATTATAATATAATTATAAAATTAAAGTCAAGCCTCACTGTATTAAAAATACATTGCTTTATCATGTAATATCTCCGCCAGTTGTCAATATTTCTGATTTTTTTTACATATACTTAACCATGTGCATGAATGATCTGTAAAAAAAAATGTCAATACACGCGTCATTTTTTTTTAACCGCGTCTAGAAAAGTACCTTCGAAAATCGGCGAAATCGCGTATATAAGGCCTTAAAAAAAATGTCAAACTGACCATACTACTAGAAATTGCGAAATTTTGTATTACACCGACCCCCCCGAATTATGAATAATTTTATTCTTATGTATGCAAAATAAATATCTAACTATTTTGTTATTTAAATTTTGACCGACGTACCTCGCTCTTGGAAATGAGTGTTGTAACGAGCGTTGCTCAAATCTTGCAGAAGAGTATCGAGCTCCGATAAATTATTGTTCAAAGATGGCATCTTTCCACCTCCGCTTCCGGGGTTTTGGTTCGTGTATTGTCCGCCACCTGCGTTGGTGGTCTTCGTTATCGTTTCCTCGATCACCTCTCGATTTTGATAAGTCGGCTGCACAGAATAATAAATAGTTCTCCAATGATTGTAAATTTCGTCACGAATATATTCCTCCCGGAATTTAATTGAAAGAAAGAGAAATTGTTTGACTCGACTAGAAATATTTTTACCTGAATAAATAATAAATAAATAAGTTTATAAATAATACTTATATATATTTATAAACAAGCCTAAGTCTATCTCAATAACAAAGTATGTTTCATATGTTGTAAATTTTGCAAAGACATGCTTTTTGACAGAATAAATTGAACAACAAATTAATTTTCCGCCATAAGAAAAAATCTTTTCGAATAAAAAAAAAAAAGTTTATTGTTTGTAAATGATTCAAAAAAATAAACTTAACGATGAAATAAATTCAAGAATAAATAAATTAGCCGTACCAAGAAGAAATCTTAGCGAATGAAATTTTTTTCCATTAATTCCAAATTTTCGATAATATATTTTTTTACAGGCTAAATAAAAAATAAAAAAAATTAATCTATCATCTCAAGTAAAACAAAACTTATCGAATAACAAAATATTATTTTTTATCGACTATAAATTTTCCAAAATATCATTATTACAAAATAAATCAATCCACGAACAAATGAGCTGCCTCGAGGTCAAATCATTTTGCAATTATTATATCGTAAAATCATTGCTGATGAACGATTTTGTAAGACGTTCCATGGAATCAGGGATAATTCATAAAATAAAGCGAACAACCACGAAGACGACGGGAGTGTCGAAAGATTAGAAAACAGGTGTAAATCAAGACGATTGCGTTGCATCTGCGTTAAAACGTTCGTGGCAAATGCGTTTGGACGAACGGTTTGCCAACTGGTGTTACGTACGAAAACTCGCGTGTCCGACAACAACGCTTCGTACCCATCGACATTATTCCAAATGGTGATGTCAGCCCCTCGGGTTTCAGAGCCTGAAGTCCATGCGTGTGGATTAAAGGGAAACCCACGAGTAAACGGCGGGAAAAATAGGTGAATTTTAGAAATTATTATCTCAAAAACTATTTGTTCGATTTTATCCAGGTTTGTTTTATTCGAAAGTATACACGTTGAGGTAGGCTGAGAAATATTTTTGTTAATATATATCGACTAGGAGCGCGGCTGTCATGGACTTAATCTACTTGCTCCACAAAAAAAAAAAAAAAAGAATGAAGTGTCATCTCCGTGTGTTTATTTCCTACAATCAATTAATTTTGCTTAGAATATTATCGTAATCTGGAAAGCTCAATTGCTAATTTTAGCTCGAGTCCTTAAGGGGGCACATCCAGTTAGAGAGCAGAAAAAATAGGTGAATTTTGGGGGATTATTATCTGGAAAAGTGTTTGATCAATTTTATCCAGGTTTGTTTTATTCGAAAGAATACGTGTTGAGGTAGGCTGAAGAATTTTTTTATCATTGTATATCGACTGGGAGCGCTGCTGTCATGGCTGGCGTAAAAAATATCCCTCGCGCGCACGGTCTGCGGTTTTCAAAATTACATGCAGTCGGTTCATCCGAAAGAAAAATTTCAAAAAAGATTCATAGAATGTAATTTGTGATACCCTTCGCAACGGAGGATTTTTTTTCACTGAATTATTTTTTTTATCAAGCCAGGAAGGGCAGCAGCGCTCCCCGTCCATATATATTTATAAAGAAATATCTTAGCATAATTAATTGATAGAAAATCATTAGATTGATTCTCTTCGAATATTCATTAGCTAGAGAAAATCTCACGATTGGGAAAATTACGTTTTATCCAAGTAAATGTATAATTTTCCTAATTCAATATTTTTTCGTCTCTTACGCAGATGTGTTCTATAATTAAAAAATAATTCCAGCACTCGATTTCGATCCAGAAACGAACTAAAATTCGATTTCCAAAATAATTCGAAAACCGTCTTCTCATAATTTAATTAGCTCACTCTATTTTATAGCCTTACGTTATTAGAATATTATTTCTTCGATTGCATCGAAGCATTCTGCATTGAAGAATTATGCAAAATTATTTCTTTTTTTCTTTTTTATTCAAAGAAAAAAACTATTTGGAGTATGATAAAAAATATTTACAATAATCTTTGGGGTCGTCACAATGTTCCGAATATTTCGTGGCAATGCAATTGCACATCAGGTATTAACGACGGTCTAACTGTGAAGCGATGTCAAGCCAAAAATATCCCCGAAACCGGTGGAAACATGTCAGGGTGAACACGAGATAAACATATCGACGAAGTGATGCAGTCATCGCGTCGCAGCGCGAACCTTGAGTGTAATTAACGTCTTCTTATTCCAATTTCGACTGCTTTATCAGGTTTTGCAATCACGGAAAATTCGTAACAACGTGGGCTCTGTTTGACATCCGAATTTGGCAGAAATCAAAATTGAATAGCGGAATTGATCGACCGGCTGCAGGAATTAAAATAATTCCTGATGATCAATTGAATTTATCGAACAGCTGCTTTCGTCTCGTTTTTTTCTTTTTCAAATTAGCATTATTCGTGGAATTGTGAGATCGTAATAACGAATTATTAGTGAACAATTTGATGATTTGGAAAAATGAAAAAAAAATAATTCAAAACGCAATAAATTTTTTTTTTAGTGATCAAAATCAAGGAAAATTGAAAAGTAATTGTTTATACAATTATGAAATGAAATTGAGGACAAAATAAGCGAATAAATTAAATCAGTCTGATGAGTGTTACTACAACAACACTTTTAACAATTATAAAAATATATTTAAAAAATAATTACAAATATAACGAATGAATGATTTTTCAAATAATAAAAATAAAATAAAATTGCACAATAATTGCATAATCAAAACTAAAATGGAATAATGGAAAATACGAGCGAATAAATGAAATTAACCATCTGAGTGTCACCACAACAACACTTTTAACAATTACAAAAATATATTAAAAAAATAATTAAAAATATAACGAACGAATGATTTTTAAAATAATAAAAATAAAATAAAATTGCACAACAATCGTCCGATGAAAAATGAAACGAAACGTTGCCAGGAACGGGAGTATAAGTTTATCAGTGCAAGGGTAAACCCGATACATTATTATTAAATTTCTTAATGCGTTCTAATCGCGTCCCGTTGGATTTATCCTGGCAGCTGACGCCAGCTAATTCGTTCTAATACCGCGGACGTGTTCGCCGGTGCTACGGTAGTTAAATCTCGAAACACGTGTTATTCACGTGTGGGCTCGGTAACGCGAGTTGGAATATCGCTGTATCGAACGGTCGGCGTGCGAGAGAAATATTTGCGATGATGTTGCATCGTCGTTCCCGAGGTAACCGAGATCGCGGACAAGCCTGAACAAACCTCGACGCACGATGACGTAAAACGTTTTTTTTTTTCAACATCTGGATATTTTTTCTTGCCTTATTTTTTTTTTTCCAAATTAATTTGAGCCGACATTTTGGAATTTATCGAAAATAAACAATTTTTCATTATTTTTTCTCGGTGAATTAAATTTGATACAAAACGAATTCGTTTTTTTTTTTTAATTCTATTTGATTGGAATAAAGGATGACAAACAGTTGGACAGAAACGAAGGGTTGAACTTTTTTTTCAATTAATTTTCACCGACTTTGATAATTTTTTTTTGAATCAATAATTTTTCATAATTTTTTTCCCAACGAATTAAATTCAATTATCGAGAATTCGAAATTAGTTTGTCTTTATATTAATTTAATATATTCGTCCCTGCACAATACAGATATATTCTCGTATTTGAAACCTTCATATTTTATTATGTCGTCCGTCTCCGGAAAAAAAGGGCTCCGCAAAGATAAAGAATAAAAATGATTTTTATAGATTATTTATATTAGACTAGTTTGATTATTAATATTAGATAGTCTTTGATTTTATTTATTTAAATTTCTTTTTTATCGTCGTTGTCGCTAGGAAAATATTTTTCGTAACAGTTCGACAGGTCGACGGTGAGTTTACGGAAAGAACAAACGGCACGGTTTTTCCACTAACGTCGAAAACTTCACGAAGCAACGAATTATTTATAGATTTAATATGATCCAATTATAACTTCGTAGCTACGAGGGTCCGTGGAAACTCTTTCCTACAACCGTAGCTACAGCGAGTTACAGTTTTCTTTGCGACAAAACTATCAACACCGTTGGATTCATGCGTTTCAGGTGGTTCGCTGGTCGCGTTTGTTCCGAATTTAAATTTTCACGAAATCCGATCGAATTTACGACGAATCTAATTTCGGAGTTTCGCTGTAAATTTATTGAATAACCAATGAAAAATATTTGAATAAACAAAACCGATAACGTGATGTTTAGATAAACTTGATTTAGAAAATATTGCATTGAAAATATTGATTTTGATCAATTACTTTTATTTCTGAAATTTGTAATTAATTTATGAATAAATATATATTTTTTCTGGATCAATGGAGAGTTAAAAAAAATGTTCATTCAATTTTTGATGACATGAATTTTAATTCGATGATATTTGGAAATTCAGTTGAATTAATTGTGTCTTCACAGAAAAATGAATGAAGAAATATCGAGCCAAAAATTAATTCAGAATTCCCGAATTAATTTTTCTACAAATTAATAATCTCTGAAATAAATAAGCCTTTATTATATTTTTTTCTTCTCATTCTTTGCGATATGAATTTTGACTCGCTAAAATTTTGGATTAGTGGAAATGTGTGACTACATTGCAAAAAATATTCAAACAATTTCCAGCCGAAAATTAATTCGTAATGTGAGAATTAATTTTCGTAAAATTAATTAATTCCTGATCTATTTTTTTTTGTTTTTTTATTTATTCAATTACAAATTTATTTCGACATGAATTTGAACTCGTTGATGTTTCGGAGATGGAAATAAATCGTTTCTTAGCGAGCAGAAAAAAAAAGTGAGGCCTGATCGATCTGGCTCGAGGGACAAAGCGACGGGTCTTTGAATAATGAACGAAACTAGAGCCACGGGAATTGTGGAAATCGATAAAATTCCAAGGGAAATTTAACAGCTGTGTTGTTCGGAAAAGTTTTCGAATCGATCGACGTTCACGCAGGTCAGGTTTTTTCTTACCAGGCCATATCGCGACCACGTTTGTAGCAACGCTGCAACTCGACTATTTTTTAATGTACGATAATTGACTTTTTCCGCGGAGGTTCTAACGTTCGAATACGCAAAGACACCAATAATCTATTTGGAACCAAAAAAAAAATAGAACATTTATTTTTAAATTGAAAAAAATTGCAGACAATCATTTTTCTACGGAAAAAAATTGCAAAATATTATTTGTCTACGGAAAAAAATTGCAAAAAATTATTTTTCTACGAAAAAAAATGGGAGAATTTTTTTTTTAATTGAAAAGAATTACAGAATAATTATTTTTCTACGGAAAAAAATCGGAGAATTTTTTTTTTTCTCCAATTGAATAGAAATTGGAGATATTCTTTTTACGACTGGAAAAAAATGAAAGACGAATTGAAAAAATGAGGATGGATTGAAAGAAAAATGAAAATAAAATAAACAAAATTAGAAGGAATCGAAAAAAAAATTGCGAAGCCCATTGAAAGATCGTTTTTGGATACGAGCCGAGGAACCTTCAGCGCAGACCACACCCGAATCTATTTCCGGTGAGTCTGGAGAACCGTCGTTGCCCGCACGGCTCGCTAGCACTTTGAAACGCTGCTGCCGGATACTTGAACGCAATAATAATAATAATAATAATAATAATAATAATAATAATAATAATGAAAAGAGAAACAACTGTAGAAAAAACCGGAAGTTGAGGGTATAAAATGTATCCAACTGGCAACGCAGAAGTTTTTTTTGTTCCAACTGCGTTTGATTTTTTTGTCAATCATGGAAAGTACGGTTTTGCTCGCGAAAAAGTAATCAGTTGCTCTATTTTCATAATTTATTTATCTTTTTCGTGTCTGGACTTTGCGAAAAAATGGAAAGATCTACTCGAATGTTGAATTTTTATGAATGTAATAAAATAAAAATAAGAAATAAATTTGTGATCGTAACAAAAATGTTGAGTTTATTAAATTAATACGATATTTAAGCTTTAGGATACAAAAGTAATTCGGATTATATTGAAAAAATTCTAATACGATTTTTGATGAGTTTGAAAACAAAAATTTGTTTCCGAGCTTTCAAAATTGTAAAAATTATAAAAATCATAAGAATTAAATTTTACAAATTTTGTAAAATTCTTTATCGCAGTGAAAAAAATGTAAACGAACGAGACGTAATTTTTTTTTTCACTACAATTTAGAATCAGAATTTCTTGTAATCTTAATTTCCCTACATTCCCATTTTCTATGATTATTTATTTTACTATTTTTTCCGGAACGCGGCAGACGTTTCATAATAATTTGCGAGCCGGTTGCAAAAGTCGTCGACGTTCGTGACGTTGGAAAATTGCGCTTCCGTCGCCATCTAGCGGAAACTTTTCTGGCTGCTTTCCACGTTTCCTTCGAATTCTTCTAACCGACTCGCATTCAAGCAGATTTCTTCGCGTCTGACATTTAATAAAAGAAACGACATAGTTCCCGCATAACGTCGATAATATCTCTACGATTTTCTAATAATTTATTTCATTCCATTTTTTGGCACAATTATTCTTTAATCATTTTAATTTTTAATTCTTCGTCTCGATTTTTCCTCCTTATTATTTTAATTGAACAATGGAATTGTTTTTCTTCGTACTGTCTTGTCTTTCGCTTACAGATTCGTATTAGGAGTTTTATTATCGACCGAGGTTCTTTCCAAAAATCTCGAACAATAAAAAAAATAAAAAAAAAATAAAAAAACAGCCCCGAGATACGCAGAAATTTAGCAAAAAGTACTAAAAGAAATTTCTACTTCTTCTAAAAATTGTTCATCTTCTTGGAATCATTTCAAATCGTCATTTGGCAAAATGGTTTAAATTTCTCATTATCGACTGTGCGTATATCGCCTCGCCTTAGGACGATGTGCGGGAAGGCGGATGATGGCCCCGTGTCAGTTCGCCTCGAGCCTCCTTCCCTATTTTCGAGTTCGTCCGACAGCGACGCGATCGATGAAACTCGCAATTAGAAACTTTTATCGCATTCGTTTCCGTCATACTTTTTCGTACTTTGTGTTTTCAATATTCGCGCGAGCGCAAGACCACTCTATCGAAAGTGGTTTAACATGTTTGCGAAGTCAAAAATGAGTGTAATTCCCTCGTCAACTTTCTTTCGGTTCGGTATTTTCCAAAATAATCACTAGGTATGACTATCAAAGAAGGAAACGTTCTTACAACGAATCGTTTTTCCATCCGTAGTGCAAATTATGTGAGTTTGAATTACCCGAGTACCATATAAGAAAATCCATTAGGCCCATATTCGACGAGTTGCGCAGTTTTCCGGCTATCGCACGTTCTTATCACTACCGTCGAGATCGAGGCATCTGTAAATGTTACCGGTTCTTCGTAAACGCGTAACATTTTACACCAAGTCGGTCACTATGAACGTCAGCCGAGTAATAATGCAGCTGACGATCATCCTTGTTTTTACTTCGTGTTTCGTAACCCTGCGGGGCGACAACATGGTTTCTCCGCCAGAAGACAGCATCGAGGGCGCACAACCTCCCGTCGGGCCTCCCAAGTAACGCCGATTTTAATTATTTATATTTTTGATTTCTTCAAATTCACTTCATCAATGGGTTTTTCATATTTCGGGGAAAAGAAGGCTCGTCAATTGGTGGAAACGTGCTCGGCTCACGATCAGTGAGTCCGGGTTCGATTCCCGCCTACCCCAATGGACAGTTTCAATATGTTTTTTCTGCGCTTTTCCGGTGGTTCGAAACCCATCGTTTGAAACAGTACTTACATTGTCACAAAATCAATAACCATTACAGTGACAATCCGGGAAGAATGAGAGAACGTCGTTCAATCTCATTGCATACTGGATCTTCAGGCAAACCAGTCGTACTCGGCCCCTCTCCGCCACCATGCAGACCCGCCGATTCAGGAGCACCGGGCGACCCTCCCCTCCCCATTATCTTCAAGGTTTGTGAGAATGAATCCGACCAAAAGGCAAATCGTGTTTAAGGTCGATTGTTAAATTCAATAACAAGTTGAAATAAAATTATTAAAGATCTAAATCGTTTTAATAATTGTAAAATTTTTCATATCCACGGTGCCAGAATGGTCGATGAGCGTGGGATGGTCAATCTCTCGAACCTCTAGACTCCCGTACCTATATAGTCTCCCAGACCTCGAATCTTCCAAGCCGCGGATCTCCCGTGGCTCGATTGGCGCGCCATCTAGTACGTCCCTACCGAGTAAGCTCTACTAGGTCTCCGCTGTGGCTTTCTGGGCAGAGCTTTGCACGCGTCGGACCAACGAGTCTCAATCTTCAGCTCTTAATCCGAGTTTTCAATGCATAACTACCGCCAAAGTTGGAAGCAGCGAGATTTTCTTTGAGAGACAAGATCATAACGTGGCCCTGTGCTTTCGAAACCGTGCAAACTTCGGGCTGTTCCCCATGTATCGAAAACTCGGATTAGGAGCTGAAGGTTGAGACTCGCTGGCCGGACGCGTGCAGCCGTCACCGAAAAGAGGATGGTCCGAACTTCCACGGTCAGCACTTCCTCTCGTCGGATCTTCCACGAGACTTCCTCAACGCTTTCAAAATCATGTAAGCTTTGGGCTCTTCATTATGGATGGCGCGCCAATCACCGGGTGGAAGATCTGACGAGAGGAAGTTCTGACAGTGGTAGTTTCGACAGGTGGAAGTTTGGCGAGTGGAAGTTTCGACCATTCCGAAATTTGGACGACGAATCGCAAATTGAGAACCACTGGTTGCGTTGACGTCGGGTGGACTCGGAAATAGGCAAGGAGGCTCGAGGCAAACTGACACGGGGCTATCATCACCGGGACCATCGTCACAGAGGCCAGCATCCGCCATCCCTCTATCTTACTGATCTTATTATCAAGGGCCAACTATCGCTTGACATTTAAAACCGTTGACGAACTAATATTGATTATGAATCGCCTGATCGATCTTACCGACTCCGAAGCAGCCCATTTTATTCCGATGGAACGCTAACTTTTTCTTTCTCTCTCGAGAGAGGGAGATAGACAAAATTATCATAACTTAAAATCCGAAAACTTCAAAATAAATGTCGGAATCCCACGAATGGGACGCGAGTGATTGTTTTATAACAAAGTACCATTGAGGCTTAATCCACTCGTCTATTTGTTATGAAATTGGATTCTACGCAGAGAAATCTCTCCGAAAATACGAGTGACACGCCGATGATAATAATGCTAAGGTATACAACATTGTAACTACTAGTCAGTAAAATGAATAAACGAAAAATTAAAACAGAAACAAACAAACGAGACACGAAAAAAGTGGGCGCAATTGCTACTGGCGTCGACAAATAACCGAGTGAAACCAAGTGCGAGTAAAAAAAAAAAAGAATGAAGAAAGATTGCTTGTCGTGCATATTCCGGAATTACTTTCACACGACGATTCGCTCTCTTCGTAATTTCGGAATAACGAGGATCAATATCCGTGCCGGTACATCGAAGAAACAAAGTCGATCGATTTATTGCAAGGTACTGAGCGATTTTCTAAATAACCAGAAAAAGTGGTTTTTTGCCACTTTTTCAAGTGAATGCAAAGGGTGAAAAAAAATTGTTTTTTCCAAAACAATTAACCCTCATACCCGATTCATTTGAGTTTGCAAAATTGCCGATCGATTTGCTATAGGATTACCGGTTCATGAGATATCGATGATCAAACGAAAAAAGATGTTTTTTCATTCACCGAACGATATCTCAGCGACAAATTGTCGTACAGAAAAAATGAAACAATCGAAGCGAAGGCAAAGAATCAGGCTGAGTGACTGTGTTATTAACGAAGTCAGAAAAAATGTTCTCGTTTAGTTTTTTTGATGCGTGGACGATACTTCCGATAGGGATTGCTGCGATAGTGCCCGCTTGAATAAATATATTAATTTAAAAGTATAATGATAGAAATTTCAGAGAAATAAAAATCGATTAAATCGTAAAACGAACTCGAATTAATTCCATCAATTTTTCGAAGAATCACGAAAATTTTGAAGCCAAAATGTTGCGGCGTCATCTGGCCGAAGTCGTCGCTTGGTCCGGATGACCCTATTTTGATAAACGTTTTTTTGTCCATATCAAGGAAAATTAATGGCACACGTAAGGGTCGCACGAAAGCGGCGCGGGAGATTAACATCGGCAATTAAACTCGTAATTGGAAAATTTTAACGCATTAGCTTTCGTCATACTTATGATTGTGAGTGCTTTGTGATTGCAATATTCACGCAGGCGCAAGACCACGCCATCGTAAATGGTTCAACATATTTGCGAAGTCGAAAATGAGTGTTATTACCTCTTCAACTTTCTTCCGGTTCGTGTAAATAATAAGTCGTGCAAATTGTGTGAGTTTGAATTACGCGAATACTATATACGAAAATCCATTAGGCCCATATTCGACGAGTCGTGCAATTTTCCGGCTATCGCACGTTCTTATCACTGCCGTCGATATCGAGGCATCTATAAATGTTACCGGTTCTTCGTAAACGCGTAACATTTCATACCAAGTCGGTTACTATGACCGGCCACCGAGCAATAATGCAGCTGACAATCATCCTTGTTTTTACTTCGTGTTTCGTAACCCTGCGGGGAGACGACACGGTTTCTCTGCAAGAAGGCAGCATCGACGGCGCACAACCTCCCGTTGGGCCTCCCAGGTACCGCCATTTTTAATTATTTATTATATTTTTATTTTCGATTTCTTAAAATTCAGTTCATCAATTGTTTTTCATATTTCGGGGAGAAAAAGGCCCGTGAATTAGTGGTAACGTGCTCGGCTCACAATCAGTGCGTCCCGGTTCTATTCCCGCTTACCCCAATGGACAGTTTTAAGGGGGGAGATACATGTAGAACCAAAAAAAAAAACGATTTTTTTTTTTCTTTAAAAATTATTATGGACCTTTAGCTTTAAAATGCGTCGAACTGGAACCGAAAATATTGAATAGAACGAAAGTTATGCTCCATTATAGAAAGGATCGCGCAGCGTCAGGGAAAGCATCGTCCAGCTACCGCAGGTACGGCGCGCTCGGCATTGCGCAGAGTACTTTTTTTTCAATCGCGTTTTTCTCGAAACTACGTTTTCGTAATTTGTATACATCATAACTCAAAAACTAATTGTTCGATTGAGTTGAAATTTGGTGTACATATAGTCAATAACATTCTCTTTAGTTTGTATATGATATGATTACAACTATATGATTACAACAATTACATTAAATAATAATACTTTTTTAAGCAAATTGTTTGAAAAATTCACGCAAAAATCATCTTTTTATAAAAAACGATACCAAATTTTTAATTTTCGACTTTTTTTATAATTTTAGAGGTTCACATCAAAGTAAATATGGTTAATAATTGACATTTTTTGGGGTTTTTGTTTCCGATGAATATTCACAGAGCTGCAGTGTATACCGTTTGAGAGGTCGAGCGCGACCGGACTCCATTTGAATTGCGTTATAGCCGCCATTTTGTTTTTTTATCTTAAAAAAAAAAATTTTTTCTGTCCTTGAATATTGTATTTATGATGTGTGAAAATTGTAAAATGATTAGATGTTTGTAAGTGTCTTGAAAAAAATCACGAAAAACCCGTCATTTTCATGCGTCTACATGTATTTCCCCCCTTAATATATTTTTTCTGTGCTTTACCGGCGGTTCGAAACCCACCATTTAAAACAGTAGGTCCATTGTCATGAAATAAATGACCATTACAGTGGCGATACGGAAGGAATGAGAGAACGTCGTAAACGCCACATCGGACCTCCAGGCCCCGCAGGAATCTCAGGCCCACCTCGTTCCGGTCGGTAGAGGGATGGTTATCACGCTAAGGCCTTAATCAAGGAGCACCAGGCTGACGGCACGGCCCGCCCGAACGGCTTCCGGCTTTGTGATAATAAAACCGACCAAACGGCAAATCGTCGATCGTTAATTCAATAACAAATTGAAATAGAATTGCTAAAGATCTGAATCGTTTTAATAATTGTGTAATTTTTCATATCCACGGTGCCACAATGGTCGATGAGCGTGGAATGGTTGATCTCTCGAACTTCCAGTCTCCCGTACCTATATAGTCTTGCAGACCTCGAATCTCCCAAGCCGCGGATCTCCCGTGGCTCGACTGGCGCGCCATCTAGTACGTCCCTACCGACTCAGCTCTACTAGGTACCCACTGTCCGATCAGTGGGTCTCAACCTTTGGCTCTTAATCCGAATTTTTGATACATAATGAAGAGCCTAAAACTTACATGATTTCGAAAACACTGGGCTCTCATGTGATCTTAAAGAATTAAGACTGTCGTTATAGACTGGGTTATACGCAGTTGGAAATTAAAAAAAAATCGATTTTTCGTTTATTGCATTTTCGGAATGTACATAAATGTGAGTGTATTCTCTGAAAATTTCAAATAGATCAGGCAAATATTCTTGAAGATACATGCGCGTTTGCATATTCGAAGATAGTGGAAATAGCAGCTTACATCGCAGCAGGCACGTTTAATAAAGGTACAGCATCCCTTTTATATTATATGAGTGCACTGGGACTATCAATTGGGCCCAATGCCCATGCTTATGTCGAAAAGGAGGACGCAGAGCGCGTCACGATCTCCGACTTGAGAGCGCATGGGTGCACGCGCGAGGAACGAATGGTTCGCATCCAACAACGAATTGGAATATTAGAAGCTGATAATGATGCGGAGGGTTCATTTTATGGCCCTGGCATAGATGACTCCATGTAAGTTGAAAAAAAAATTTTTTGACAACGTGTAAACGACTTTTGAAACTTCGAAAGCGTTTTCCTCAAAACGGTGTTTACAAAGTTGGTGGACACGATTTCTCAAAAACGGCTCAATCGATCGGTCTGCAATTTTTAACACAACAATCTCAGATATATTCTTCAGGTATTACTCGAAGGAACAGGATTTCCGATAATTATTTCTTTTTTTTTTAAACAGTTCAACGAAAAAATTTCGGTCGAAAATTGGAATTTTTTTTTTTTTTTTTTTGAAGCCGCCATTTTGTCAAAAATCAAAATCTCGACTATTCCTTCGATCAATACCTAGATTTATCTATCCACCGATAGAATCGTTTTTGTTTTTTCATTTCAGATAATCCGAACCGGAGATATCGTGCTTACCGCCAGACATCTTTTTTTGAAGGACCTCCAGGAGATCGTCTACAGGAGCAATATAAGTCAATACTTTTGAAGATAAAAAATCCTGATATAAAGTTGAAAGCTACCACTACATTTATCAATACTTCTTGTATTTGTCATATAAAAACCCTTTTCAAAAAAAAATTCGTAAAAAACGAAGTTTTTTTTACCTTGCAACTGCGTATAACCCCTTAACGCTTTCAAAATCATGTAAGTTTTGGGCTTATTATTATGTATTAAAAACTCGGATAAGGAGCCAAAGGTTGAGACCCACTGATCGGTCGCGTGCAGAGCTCTTCCCCGTTACCTACAGTAGGTAACTAGTAGAGCTGAGTCGGTAAGGTAGGACTAGATGGCGCGCCAATCACCGGGCGGAAGATCTGACGAGAGGAAGTTCTGACAGTGGAAGTTTGGACGGGTGGAAGTTTGGGCGAGTGGATGTTTGGACCATTCCGGCCATCATCGTAGAGGCCATCATCCGCCATTCCCGATGTGCCAGTGCTCGGTCGGTAATGAAAACTGTAAAGCGGTGTTGTCGGTCACGATTGATATAACGGATGAAAATCTAGAACAATTGACTGGGTTTTTGAATCCCGCAGTCAACCGTTCTCGTCTTTTGACCGAGAGATCAACGATGGCGGACAAAACTACTTTGGGGCTAGAGCTAGTCCACATTTTTTAATAAAAAATGATTATTTTTCACTTCGTTTGTTTATCATGAAACAATGGGATAAAATGTTTTTTGCTCGGACATCAATTAGGGCCTAGTTGATCAAATTACAGTTTTTATCACCGACTTGGCTATAAATCGGAGATGATAAGAGCAAAGAAATATATTCGACGATATAGTCAAGCATATTATATATATATATTTTTTTTTTAACCATATTTCCGGACTGTATGATTTAAAACCTTCACAAAAATCTCAAATACTATAGTTGAAAGAAATGTTTACACATACCAAAAACGTTTTATCAAAATTTTAACAGGAAAATGCGGAGAAAAATACTCAGCATAGTTTTTTATCCCAAACTCCCGCAATCTGCGTCGATTAAGATTCAGTTTTGTTATCGAAGGCCGTCGAATTTTCGGATCATTATAATTTCTTACCGATTGCGGTGGCAACGGTGACGTCTGACTTTCATAATTTCTGTAAACGTTGGCCGTGTGATTGTTTCTGGCACCGTTGAGCGATCCATAACCCGGAGTGGCATTGTTGCTCACGCTGTTCGGACCGGAGGAAACTGTGTTCTGCAGATCCGCCAGCAATGCGTCTGTAATTCACAATGCGAAAACAAACGAATTATTATTAGACGTGGAGAAATAAATAGGAAACCGAAGGACTTTGAATTTTTTCTTCAACTTATTCCATAATTCTACTAAATATATATTTTTTTAAATACTAAGCCAAGAATCTCACAGGATTTGTACAAATCGTTCTACAGTTTTAAGAACGAACGACGACAATTTATAGATTTTTTATAAACGTTTGCAATTTTTTGATTTTTCTGAAAAAAATGTTTGAATGAAGAAAAGGAAAATCTAATAATTATTATTGAATAATGATAATGATGATATTAATAATAATAATTATAAAAATAATAATAATAATAAACATAATAATAATAATAATAACAATAATAATAATAATAATATGCTATTTCTATTTATCATTATTATAATTATCGATTTGTTATTTATTCCTTTTAATATGTATTATCATGTATTATTTGGCCGACTACTTTCTCAAATGTTGATTTGTTCAATCTTCCAACAAATTATTAAATATTAGAATACGAATCCCATGAAAAAAATTGATTCACAACATTTAAAAAGCTGTGATTTATGATACAAATTGTTAAATCAATTATTTTTTTATTCGAATAGCGACGACTCGACGGATGGTTCGCAGTCAGCCGACAATTTCATTCGTTAATTGTACTGAATCAGCGACAAACGCGTTGTTTCGCGATGACGGCATCGACGATGCACACGCGTGTGGTGTCTAGATTGCCATTTTCATGCGTACCGATGGCCCCTCAAGGCCAATGAATTCTACACGCGCGTCCCGATCTTGTTTTCATAAGCACATTCTTCATTTTGCACGGCACATTGCGGGGGTCTGACGGACCCCAACCAACGCATTTAATTCCCTGCGATATTTTTGCGCTCAAATTTTAATATACATAAATGTATTTGTCTATTATTTTGTTTGAATTGTTATCAACTAGGGACGATAATTTAAACAATTAACACGACACGTCTACTAAAAATGTATCGTTCTTATATTTCGAAAATGTTTTATTTTTCAAATATCTCACACATTACATAGTGAAAATAATAATATCACGTGTTCTCACCGAGACTCAGCATCTTGGAAAATATTGTTCAATCTTCAGACATAAAGGAAAAAAAAAATTAATTTTTTCAAATTAATTGAAGTCAAATCCACAATCGACAAACGACACAAATGAATCCTCAAAAGACCAATCGCACAGTTTCAACGACTCACAATTTTCACAATCACAATTTTCAATGAAAATTAATTTCTCACCAACATAAATATTCCGAAGAGTTGATCAAGTAATCAAAGATTTCATCCTTTTCACAATTATTTTCCCAAATCGACGAAGAAAAAAGAAAAGTCTTCCAAAGATATCAATGACTATTATTTTGTGTATTATTAATTTGTTCTTATTTTTTACGATTAATCAATGCTTATTCCCTTTTTCAAAAATTCATCTATTAACAAATTTTTTTCTCAAGTTCGTTTGTTCATTAATAATTCATCATAATTTAATTTCCAATCGTTTTCAATGAATCAACGAATGTTCGTGTTCGTTAGTTCGTTTGCAACTAATATATTGTTAATTTTAACGATCGATTTATCACTATTTCGTTGTATTAAATTTTTTATATTCCATTTGATATCGTTTCATTTTTCATGTATCAACGAATGTTCGGTTCTCGTTCGGAAACCATGAATGAAAGCGTTGGTTAGACGAAGAAGCCGGCAAAGAACTGCCGTAGCGATGTAACGAAGGTTGCTTAGTACGGTCGGAGAATTACAGTTTTCAAGGGAGCCGCTCGGAGTTTGCCGCTCTCGGAGTAGGAGACGAAATGGAAGCATGGTAGAGGAAGTTACGATTCGCAATGGAAGGGAGCTACGAAACACATTCCCCGGAGTTCACAACCCGAGGAAGCGACAAACGCGTCATCGACGTTGCTGAGAAAAAAAAAAAAATGAAAAGTTTGTTCCGAGATTTCCGACCGGATCTAGCACGGAGGATGGACGTGAGAAAAAAACCAAACTGCTGTGGACGTACTTCACCGAAAGTGAGCAGGTTTTTTGGTGGGAAGCACGTGGAAAACAAAAGACTGGCGAAGATCAACTTGTTCGGTCTCTTGTTCGTTCATTTTGCAAACATTGTCAATAAAACGGTCTTACTGGACGAATCGTCGGGCGAAAAGTTAGTTAAAAATGGGTGAATTTGAGAGTCTAGATCATGTAGTTTATGTTTGGTCTTGAAAATAGCTAAACTAATGATGGATTAACGATTAGAAATGTTAATTTGCCACTTTTGATAATAATTCGAGTCAAATTCGACGATATTGGCGTGTGGTTGATTGACGTTTTGTCAGTGACTGTACAACTGTTTCAACTTTTTCAGGCGATACTCCTCGTTAATTCAATTAATTTCTCGACAATTACTCGGTCGTTTCGTTTTAAACTGAGTACAATCGATCTGTCGATTCTTCATCTTCGTGATATAATTTTTTCAGAATTTACGTCGATTTAGTTCCATTCGTTTTACAACCATTAACGTCTGCAGAAGCTGTTTGCCTGTTATATTTTCCACTAAAAACGCCGGATTGCCTTAAAAATCATCAAATTCCCCCCAAGCGATAGACAGATAATGTTATCGGTTGTTTCCACCAGAAAGCTTTGAAAACCTATCGAATTCGGCGGGGAAACATCCAAGTTGGCAGCACTGGTGAACACCGGAGACTCCCCGACCGATCGATGAGAAATCGTTGTCGTGGAAACGGTTTTTCAATCGTCGCGGTATTTTATTTTTCGCACGATCGTGGGGACTCTCGCAGTCCCGGGATCGAGGAGACGCTTCAACCGGACAATTCCTTAATTGGACGATTCATTCGATTCGGGATTGCAGGTCGCAATGGAGGTTTTTTTTGCGACTGTTTTACCGGTAGAAACGCTGTTTTACCGTTTGATCGATGGAAGGAGGTGGTTGGGAGAAAAGTCCATGGAGGAGACGAATCAAAACCTATTATTTTTATAATATTGTTAGTATTATTATTTTTATATTATTATTATTATTTTTTTGGTAATTATGCAGAAAGTGAACGACTCTGGCGTAATATTTTGTGTATGAGCGGCCGTTTGTGGATCAACAAAAATGTATCGATGATTCACAGTATTGTGATTCCATCCCGAATCAGAGCGACCGCCGAATAGTTTCAATCCCCCCCCCCCCCCCCCCCCCCCCCGACCGTATTGGGGGGTGGGGGGCAAGGTAAGACATGAATTAAGCACCGCAATGTGGAAAATACAACGTAAACAAAGCCAATCTATTGAATTTCGAAAGTCGTTTTTGAAACTTTCAAACACGGATTACTATATGAAGACTTGGTTTCCGCGCCCAACATATACATATGAAATTACTCAGAAAAGTGCCCTCTGTAACATATATCCATCCCAGGGAAATCGAGGTGGCGTCCACTTTCTGCATAATTACCATTTTTTTTAATATTATTATTATTATTATTATTATTTTTATATTATTATTATTATTATTATTTTTATATTATTATTATTATTTTTTTTTATATTATTATTATTATTATTATTATTTTTATATTATTATTATTATTATTAATTTTTATGTATTTTTGGGTTATTTTTCTTGGTTTGAAATTTTATTTTGTACAAATTCTTTGATTTCTTTAATGGAAATAATTAAAGAAAGAATAAATGAATAAAATCTAAGTTTCAAATTTCTTATTAGTTTCTTTTGACCAAAAATTCGGGGAAAATATTGGTTTTTGCGGAAAAATTGGTTTTGCTTTTCACGCAAAAATCTGTATCTTGCGTCTTTCCCTAGTCCGTGATGCTGTGATTTTTCCTACGTATCAAAGGCAATCGTATAATCCAAAGACAATCTAAATAAATAAAATCAAGTTTCAATAATTTTTTTCCGGAGCGAAATTTAGAGCTGAAATGCATCCTTCTCGTAGAAATTCGCTCCATCGGAAGAAAATCTATTTTCGAGACTTCCAATCGTCTCCCGTTTCACGTTTATGACTCGGCCCGTCGTAAATAACTCGAAAATATATTTTTTTATCATCGTCGTTGTTTTTTTTTTCTTTCTTCACTCTACGTTCTTTTTCGCTACGTTTCGCCGTACAATGGGAAGTTTCGTGTGGTTGCGGTCCATGCGCACACGTGGATTCCATTCGGGAAATGTAAACAAGCCGTGAAGAAACCAACGCGAGATGATGGAGAGCGAAAATGGAAAACGGTCGATGACGAAACGTGAGCGAAAAAAAAAAAAAAAAAAAAAAAAGAAACCCGGACGACCTGAACTAAAATCGTTGTGCAAAGTTTTCGATATTTCTTTTCGTCTTGAAAATTCAACAATGAGCAAAGTTACGTCGTTATTGTTATTTCTTGTATTTGCGTTTTCTTCGCGAATTAAGTTCAGAACTCACCCATGTGACGTTCCCACGAGGCGTGACGTTGGATCGTCGCCAAACGAACCGGACTTATAGAATTTATCGGCGACATTGGCCTCGCTAGACTCGCCATTTTTCGACGATAATAAATCTCGAATTTTTCAACACAGTCGAATTATTTTACGTCGCACACAACCGCTGTTCTCTATTTTAATGGAATTATTATGTCATTCGTTATTTCATAATTAATTATTATAGTAATTGTTATTTCATATAATGAATAACGAAATTTTAAAACGAAGTTCGCGGAATAATAATGATAATAATAATTTGTATTCTTATAATAATTATTATTTAACTTCGGGTTATTACGCGAACTTCTTGTTGAACCAAAATTGCTAATTGAGAAATATTTACAGCTTCCTCAAAACAGGAAGAAACAAATCTTTTAATCCAGTGAATTTTTTTTTATATTCTATTTTTATTCAATTATCAGATTTTTATTTTTCACCCTCCCCTCTTCCCTTAATTAATCGAACGAAATAAATCGCGTGGGTTGTCATTGAATCAACAATCGAAAAACGAAAATTTGGGCCACGCGAACGATCGACAAAACGTACGTCAACGAAAAATTATGTAAAAAAACATAAATAATAAAATGTGCATACGACACAACTATTTTAAAAACTCCACTATAAATTCCGCAATCACTTATCGAACCACTGATAAATATCGTCACAATCATTCACAAAACAAAACGTTCCAAAAAAATAATCGAGAAAAATCCTAGCAAACGAAACTAAAAATAAAAATACAAATTTAAAAAAAAATACGAAAAAAATAAATAAACAAATACGTCTGTTGTTTTTCGAAATCTAAATCATCCGATCTCCTGTGAAAAAAAAATCGACGACACGTCTGAACAAAATTACCGCAAAAGTTCCGTCAATAATTCGTTTTTTTGCTATATCGACTCAATAATTTGCCTTCGAAAGCTAATCGCGTCGCGCAATTACCGCCGATAGCGTACGAATCAACCGCAAAAAACCGCGTGGAAACTCAAAATGCAAATAAAAAAAATCAATCGCTTTACACAACGCGTACGAGCACGTGTAAACCAATGAGTTGTCAGATGTGTTAGTGTCGCGAATGAATCGGGGGGCGAGTACAAGTACACGAGGGAGAGAACTCGTGGACGCAGTCCCGGGTTGTCACGCGAGATGTGAGGAACTGTACCAACCGGTGGCGGTTCTACGTTGTATCCTCGTTCTCTACTTTGTGCACCTTCCTCCGAGCAACCGAATAAAACGCTTTACGGTTACGTGAATTCGGACGGCATCCGGGGCCTCTCCCATTCGTGACACACGTACACACAAATACGCACGCGTGCAGACACATTCACGGGCATATCTACTCATATGTATATATGTAGATTTATGTATAGGTAGTAGAGTATAGTATATGTATAAATACACTACACTATACTAACTACTATATATATAATTTGCTATTTCTCTGTTGTATAGGCTACTATATATATATATGCAGCAGGTAACATATATATATTAGTTGATATAGTATAGTTTTTCTTATATATATGGATATTAAATAGATATAATATCCATAATATAGAATATGAGCATATATGGAGTAAATTGTATATATAAATATAGATTCATATACATATATATAGAAATATATAATACAGAATATTATAAATATATTATTATATATAATTATATAATAATATGATAATATAGTTCAATATATAATATAATTATATATTAATAAATTATATAATTATATTTATTATTGTGTTATTGTAATATTATTATTATTATTATATTATTCGAATGTATTATTATATATTATAATGCATAATATTTGATAATATATATACATGTAGCATATATGACTTGCTAGATATATATACTACTATACAGATATATATGTAGCAGGTTGTATATATCATAGTATAGTTTTCCCTATGTATATATATATAGCATAAAAAATATATATAGTAGTTAGTATAGTATAGTATATAATATAGTTTTACGTATATACATGTATACTAAATAGATATATAAATATTAGCATATACGGAGCAAGTCATATAGATAAATATAGATTTATATACATATAGATATACGTAAAACTAAATTTTCTCTCAGCAGCTATGTAGCTTCCGATTCGCCACACTTTTGTGAGCGGACTATTGCGTTATATGGAGCCGCAGCCGCAACAGCAGCAGCAACGAACAAGAAGAGGAAGGGAACGAATAATGAGACGAAGAAGAGAAAGAAGAGAGAAAGAATTGTGAGAAAAAACGAGGATGAGGAAAGAGTGAGTTGCAGCCAAGAAAACCCAGCCAATACAAGGAAAAGACGACGGAAGGCGGTCGGGTTGAAGGAGGAGAAGGAGAAGGAGGAGGAGGCGAGAAGAAGAAGGAAAACCGAGGGATCTCTAGTTTTCACCTAGTTATGCGCTCTTGGACAAACCAGAAATAACTCAGACCACTAGTGACACCCACAGTTTCTCTGGCTGTTCCTCGCTATTCCCCTCCCGACCCATTTTGCCCTCTTTTCGTATACGCTCGGTGGCAATCTTCACGCGGATCATCCGGTTCTCGGTTCCACGCGCGGAGGAACTTATAAACGAAATTTTGTTTGAGTTATGAGCGCTGTTTTTATTTTAGATATTAATTGGATCGACGGAAAATGTTGATAATGTTGCAGAGGCAATGAAAAAAGTAATTCTCGTTTTTTAATAATAATAATAATAATAATAATTATATATATTATATTATATTATATTATATTATATTATTATTATTATACTTATATTATTATTATTATATTATATTATTATTATTATTATTATTATACTTATATTATTATTATTATATTATATTATATTATTATTATTATTATTATTATTATAAATATTATTATTATTATTATTATTTTGTTATTATTATTATTATTATTATTATTATTATTATTATTATAAAAACAATAATTCCGATAAAATTATTATTATTAGTTCTGATAGAGGTCACTATTATTTTATTTCACATAATAATAATAATATATTGCTCCGTTGTTTCTCTATTTATTTATACAGAGAAATGATAATTATTATTATTATTTCGTTCATAAAATATATATTTTATCGTTTCTGCGGCTAACAGTGTTGCCAATGCATTGCTTTCTAGCAGACAGTATTTTCTTTATGAGAGAAACATTTTTGTTTGGCAATTTTTGTAGGAATAACCTCAGACTAATTATTATATCAAACATTTTTGAGGAGAAAAAGTCCAAGTAATTGTTTATCGCCGAATTGGGCTGATGGTTGGGGCTGATTGAACGATGAACATTCCTGGGAGTAGACAATAGGTCGTTAATTTCAATTTCAGCTCTTTTCTGGTTGCCTCGATACGTGCGTATATACATATATATATTTATATACACACACACTCGACTATAACCCTCGTTGCAATTACTGACCACTCCAGCAATTCCTTTGGACCACGACCAAGACACGAAGAAGCTTTTTATTATTATTATTATTATTATGATTATTATTATTGTTTCTATAATGATTACTCTACAGGCCTATATTTCAGAAATTTTCCCAGTGTCAATAAAAAATACAGCGATTAGAAAATATAGAATATAGGTAAAGGACGAAGCGACAGACGAATATCGTGCGGTTGTTAAATATTTAAGAAAGTCGCGTATCTAACCACGCCACGATAATTTACAAGTGCGTGGGAAGCAATCGGGAATGTGAAATATACAACGTCCACGGTTGAATAAAACGGCTGATCGAGCCTCATATGGCGCCAGTCCTCGAAAACACAAGATATCAAGGTTCCTATAGGAACCCACACATTCACACATCCACACACACACACATACACGCGCACGCTAACATGCACGCACTTACAACAACGGTCGTCGAAATATTATCAATTATACGCGAAAAAAATAATTGCAACCAACAACGTTCGCCGCAAAATGATAAAAAAATTTACGAAATAATGCAAATTCGTTACACGTTCGTTTATAGATTTTTCCGTGTTATTATTTATCAACGATTTATCCGTTGACGGGTTTCGGGATGAAAAATAAAATGAGGACCGTCACGACGATCGATGATCGACTGATCGCTCTCGAGTCCGGCGGCGTGGTTTGTTTGTGTTTTTTTTATATATATTACTTTTTATTTCCTTCGCGCAATGTCTGTCGATTATGTGATCGAGCTTGCGAGACACGACGATTCGAAACGAAGACGACCGGAGAAACGATTATACCAAACGCGATGACGAGACGACCACGCGACACACCCACGAGTTTTTTTTTTAAACGTAATTAGTTGCGTTAAATACGTAAATACTTGAGTCAGTTTGAAACACGGAAAAAAATATTATAGACAGGTTACTATTGTTATATTTCAGATAATAATAATCATTTGTTATTATCAAAAATGATAATTATTATTATATTATATAGAATAATAATAATCATTTGTTATTATCAAAAATGATAATTATTATTATATTATATAGAATAATAATATTGTGGCGGCATAATATTATTATATTATATTATATAATATATAATATAAAAATAATAAAAAAATAATTCTTCAATTCAATTCTACACGAATAAAAAAATAAATAAATAAAACGAGAGAGTAAATGATTGATCAATGGAACTGCGATCGACGGCCAATTATATTTATATAATGTATAATATATAATATATAATACATAATATATAATATAATACAATGAATTATTTATTATAATTATTTTTTATTATTTATTTATTTATTATTTGTTATATGTATAATATATAATATATAATATAATATAATAAATTATTTATTATATCAATATAATTGGCCGTCGATCGCAGTTCCATTAATCAACAATTTATTCTCTCGTTTTATTTATATAGCTTTTATTCGTGTAGAATTGAATTAAAAAATTATTTTTCTATTGTATTTCAATTTGTGAGAAAACCAAAAACAAATTGTTTGGTGAAAAAAATTATTGCATCCGTACGATCCTTTTAATGTTGATCAATTCGAGTGAATCGAGAATTTTTCGTTAACAAGCTCAGTACTAGGTCGATTAATTCAGCTGCGAACGTCAGCCGGTCAAGTGGGACAGTTGGAACAAATATATTGGTCAAGTCAGTACTTGGCCAATGTCGTTTCTAAATTTAGAATCTACGCCATGAAGCTACGATGGTATATTGCGTTGTGGCATCAAAGTCAGATAATTCGTTCCACGATTGATAACACCAAACAAATTTAATTAAAAAAAAAAAAAAGTAAATAAAATATAAAAAGAATGTTTTTCTTCTTCTATATTTTCATAAATAAAAAATAATAGACGGTAGCGTTTTTTCTTCTTCTCTCTTTTGTTTTTAGAAACGATAAAAAAAATTTGCTTGAAAAAGTCATGCGGTCTGCGGTTTAACAGACTTCCGTCTAGTTTTTGAATGACGCATTGCTTATCGTCGACGATTCGACCAGGGATGGTCATTCGTTCGATAAAAATGTATTTAAAATTATTTTATTACTAAATTATCACGTATTATAATTGCTATCAAATATTAGAATCAATTGTTAAGCAATGATTAATTCAAATTGATTCCTATGATTGCAGAAATGTTACAAATTTTGTTGTTTCTCGATAAAATTAATTACACTTATTTATATGAAAGAGTATTGCTAATACATTTTTGTCGAAAGAATGCCCATCTCTGGATTCGCGTAATTCACGTTTGTGACGAATAACGCTCTTCCTGTTCCTCTTTCTTTCTTTCTATTTTTCTCTCTCTTTCTCTCACGCTCATTCTTTTTCCTCATTCTCCACATTCGTGTTGAGAAACTCGTACGAGCAATGCTCAAAAGCTACCTCACGGAATTTCAAAGCCAACTTTACTTATACGGTAATGCAAGAAAAATAAAATCACGTCGGGATTCCATTGACCGAAATTGGCCGCTGAACTATATTGCACTTTCGAGTGCATTGATCTCTGCCCAGTTCGACATGCTGTGCCGAAAAAAAACCTACGAGCAAATAAATAAACTAAATCACAAAAAAAATGTCTCTGTTCAAACGAAATTTCGAAAAAATATAAATTACCATTTAATTCGTACTAAAGATGAGAAATATTCAAAAAATCGTACGAACCGTTGGACAAAACGAGATCGAGTAATTATTTTATCGCGACCGGTGCGTAAAATTTATGAGAAAACTTATTTATCGACGGCGATGGTAATAATTTCTACGTTACCGACTGCAGACAAGGCAACGTTCTGCGGTTAAAATAATGTACCGGTGCTCGGTCGGTAACGAAAACTGTAAAGTAGTGTTCTCGACTATTATTAATTTCTCGGATGAGAGACGAGAACGATTGACTGCGGCTTAAAATTCTGCAGTCAATCGTTCTCGGTTTTCATTCGACAGATCAATTCCGACGGACAATAATACTGTCGGAACATTCAATTATCTCCCCTGCACTTATAGCAACCTAACAAGGACGGGCAATATACAGCACGTCACCTTGAGCTTTATAACGTGAAATGTTTGTTATATATATTATTCAACGACACTCTTCGATACGATTAAGACTAAAATTTGAGAATTTGAATCATTTTCGATGGAACAAAAGTCGCGTGTCACGATTTAATCATTTTATGAACCCCCCCGATTTTATAGAGAAGTTATTTCTCTGCTCATAATTTAATTTCAATTATTTTTTTAAATTCCTTAATTTTTAAATATTTAATTATTTTAATTCCTTAATTTTTAAATATTTAATTATTTTAATTCCTTAATTTTTAAATATTTGATTCTTTTAATTTCTTTATTTTTAAATATTCAATTATTTTAATTCCTCGATTTTAAAATATTTAATTATTTCAATTCCTTAATTTGAAAATATTTAATTATTTTAATTCCTTAATTTTTGAATATTCAATTATTTTAATTCCTTAATTTTTAAATATTCAATTATTTTAATTCTTTAATTTTAAAATATTCAATTATTTTAATTGATTTTTTTATAGACGGACGATAATTTGATTTTAAAAAATGGCAAAGCCCCTGTGCCAAGGCAAACCGCATTGCGTGGGTGAAGGGCGCGTGTTCGAAAAACCGGGGCATACACGAGGAAGCCCCTGAGTCATTCAATTCGCAACGGTTTGATTTCGCAACGCTCATGATAATAACAGCGAATCGTATCCAACGCGATTTCCATGTATGGTAAGAAAATCGGCGAGACGCAACATTTTTTTTCGCTTTTTTTTTCATTAAAGGATTGCGAAACAGGTGTTGCGATTCTTTTGCGGAATACGTTGTTATGACTTCTTCTTGAATTGAATTTTTATTACAGTGATCAACGAGAAGAGCGACAAGCGTTTCAAAACAAGTTTCATTTGATTCGTCTGATTGCAATGATTGTACTCAATTAATCCGGCTGCACAATGAAAGAAACCATCTGCCGGTACTTCCTGTTGTTTGCTTGTCGATGAGAACAAATTAATAACAATAATAATGTTTTCCCCTGAACTGTAAGAATTGGATTGATAAGAAAAAATTGTTATATTATTATTATTTTATTATCGACATTTCTACCGAAAATATTATCGAAACATTCCACTATTTGCTGTTACTTCCTGTTTGATCTGATCTTCAATAATGATAATAATAATAATAATAATAATTATCATTATTATTAATGATAACAATAATAATTATTATTATTATTATAATGATAATAATAATAATTATTATTATTATTATTATAATAATGATAATAATATTATATATATATGCAATATATAATAATAATAATAATAATTATTATTATTATTATTATTATTATTATGATAATAATAATAATAATTTTTATTATTATAATAATGATAATAATAATAATTATTACAATAATAATTACTAATTATTATTATTATAATTACTAATTATTATTATTATAATTATTATAATAATAATTATTATCATTATTATAATGATAATAATAATAATTATTATTATTATTATCATTATAATAACAATATGTTTACATTCAAATTTTTTAATGAATTGTTTTATTATTATTAATTTATTATCAACAAAGATACAGTTTTCTTTTCTTTTCAATTTCCCTATGATTTATTTCATCAAAGTATTGTTCATTGCATCGTTTAGACTCCCCCACGTGCTCAGGGCTAAAGCGCCAAGTGGTACGAAAATAAACAGAGCTTTATTCGCTTCCGCGGCAATACCTTTGGTTATGTATATATATATATACAATGAAATGATATGTATATCATTCCACGGCGTCTCGTGAATTCTAGACGAAATTATATGAAGCGCCAGTTGTCTAGGAACGATCCGAGTCGAGGATGGAATAAGTGAATTCGTTCCAACAATTCCGTTAATTAGACGAAATAACCAGAAACTCATCTTCAGGGGCAATTATTTTTCACGCGTCTAGAACCGAGTTTAAATAATGTGAAATTAATTTCGAGAATCTATTCGATAGTTACGAAATAAAAATAGTCTTTTGACAAAATAGATAATTTTCGAAAACATGACGAGAATACAGAAACGATTTAAAAAATTCAGGACAACTATCCAAGCCCTTAATCATTTGAAATACTGAAGAAAAAAAACAATAATAAAGTCAATAAAAACAACAATTAATTCAGAAATAAAATTGATCAATTTTTCCAAAATTATTCTTATCAGAAAAATTTAATGAATTTTGTAATGATACAATTTTATAAAAATGTATTTGATTCAGAATACTTTCATTACTCAATTATCATAGATAATAATTGCTATTAATTATTAGAATCAATTTTAAAACGATAATTTATCCGAATTATTTATTATCATTGTTGAAATGATAAAATTTCAATTATCGCACAATAATCAATGATTATCAAACGGAAAAATATTCAATTATTTATTATTGTAGATTTTTTTAAAATTATTTTTTAATTTTTTTATTTAGTTTAGTTTAGTTATTCGTTTGAAATAGCATTTTAAATACATTTTAATTGAACAAATGCCCATTTCTGGTCAGCGTCGCGTACAATCGCGTTTATGGAAAACTGTAAATCGTGGAAAGCCAATTTGTAAAGCGTTGAAATATTTGTAACAACGCTTTTATCCATCGAGCAATTTCGTCGCGTTCGCGATAATCCAACGACTTTCATCCGTCATTTCCCTCTCCGCGTGACGAAACGAGTTGCACCGACTCCGGAGACATTTGCAAATCCACACTCGGGATATTTATAAACTACGTGTAAGCCCGATGTAATGCGTTAAAGCGTTGGTTAACCGGAATTTTACGTCCAACACCAACGTAATCACGCAAACACGTATTTTCCGATCGTCAAACGAATCGACTTGCTCGTAAACTCGACTCGACGTCTATTTGTCAATCACTTTACATCACTCTGGAGATATTTTTTTTCTTTCTTCAATTTCCCTTCTTTTAATTGCATATTATTGTGGTCAATTTTTCTGATGAAGCGAGCAAAGGAAAATTGAAATTGTTTTGTATTTTTGATTGAAGGGAAAAGATCGAATGAATAGATTTCTTACTGATTCAGAGGACGAACCTTTGGCCATTGAATTAATATTTTGTTCTACTTTTGGTAAAAATATACGAATAAATAAATTAATGAATGAATAAAAAATTAATTACTTACATTCGGAGGATACATTTTTGGCCATTTGATTAATTTTTTTTTTCGTGGTTTTGATCCAAAACGAAGCCAACAAATAAAATAAGTAACTCACATTTTAGAGGATCAACCTTTGACCATTTAATTGACCAGAGAAAAATTGTTTTGTGGTTTCAATCAAAGCACGATAAAAATGAAAAATATAAATAAATAAATTATTTACATTCAGAGGATGAATCTTCGGTCATTGTGTTAGAATTGTTTCGTAATTTTAGGTTAAAAATCACCGAAGAAACGAGTTGAAAGCAGTGGATAAAATTGACCATGAAATTAAAATCGTTACAAATTTTTTATTGAAAGAAAAAAAAATGAAAATAAATAAATGACTCACATCCAGGGGATGAACCTTTAGCCATTGTGATTCTGTAAGGCTGATAAGTCGGTCCTGGTGCGACTTTTCCGTACATCGATCTATCCATCGCCATCTTCGACACTTTGCTTTTTCCCACAATTATTTATTTATTTTCACTTGTTCAGTCCAATATTCCAATTACTATGATTCCATCATTCAAATCACGTCCACAATTTTCGATGCCCGGATAATCGATAATCGCGACTAATTTTCCATCTAATGAAAATTTATTCATTCAAAGTCACGTTTATTTTCACGAAAATCTCGAAGGTATTTTTCTTTTTCTTTTTCTTTTTCTTTTTCTTTTCGTATTTTTCTTCGTTTTTTTCCGGCAGCTGTGATGCAGCGTGGACGGAAGACTGTTGACGAGAGGATGTTTAATGCCGGTGCTAGAAAACGATTCTACAACAGTCGTTATAGTCCGAGAAACATTCAAGAGTTTTTTTCTTCTCGCTGTAATCGCTACAGAGTTCTTTAAATAACTGTGTAAATGAGGCGTTCGCTCGTGCCACTAACACTCACTGTAACGTTCAAGAACTGTTTCACTTGCAACGAGCAGTGCGTCAACAAATTGTTTACAAAACTTTCGACAATTGAACGTAAACATTTCGAAAGAAAATCGAAAAATTTGATATTTCAGATTTTATTAAGATTTTCGGAGAAATTCTTTTTCCTTTTTTATTTATTCTGTCATTTGAAAAAAATAAATAAAATCGAACTAAGAAAATAAGACGATGACCAAAACACTTTGATTTAAATGACACCAATTTATGTATTTTGATTTGGATTTTTCACTTTGATTTAAAATATTAGGTTTTGTGAAAAAATTATAATTTCGTGCGAATTTCTTTAATTTTTTTTTTTTACCGATGGAATTAAATTTTCCAATAATTCTTCTTCCTCTTTTTCTATTTTGAAATTTAAATAAATAAGATTTCATCAAGAGAATAAGATGATGACGAAAACACTTTGATCCAAGGGACATTAATTCAAGTATTTGAATTGGAATTTTCACTTTGATTTGAAACATCGAATTAGAGAACAAAATTTACAATTTCGTGCGAATTTCTTTAATTTTTTTTTTACCGATAGAATTAAATTGATTTGGACGGACGATAAAATTAAGATGATTGCCACTTCCACTAACACTGACCACGACGTTCAAGAATCAATTAGAATACTTTCGAGAGAAAAACAAAAATTTGGAATTTCAAATTTTATTACGATTTTTTCCATTAATTCTTCTTCCACTTTTCCTATTCCGAAATTTAAATAAATAATATGTAATTTAAAAAACAAGATAATAACGAAAACACTTTGATTCAAGGGACACTAATTCAAGCGTTTGAATTGAAATTTTCACTTTCATTTAAAACATCGAACAAAAGACCAAAATTTACAATTTCGCGCGATTTTCTTTCTTCCTTTTCATCGATAGAATAAAATGAATTTGAAGGGACGGAGAATGAAGTTTGACGACCGGACACTTTGCAAGTTCGTAGTACTACGGATTTGAGTGAAGAAGCGCAACACACGGTTTCAACCACAGTCTCCGTCCACCCACTTGTTGACGCGATGGTCCAGCAAAAACGAGAGCCGCCGTTGCTCGTCGCACGAACGAGGAGGGAATTTCCCCTCGTGGGAATAGCGACACAACGAAAGAAGGTCGATGACTTTTCTTCCATTCAAAAGTTCCTAGTTTCCCTCACGGTCGTCAAACTACCAAAATATATTCTAATTTCCGTAAATTCCATTTTTTTTTAAATTCTTTTTTAATTCCCATTTCGAAGAAGAAAAAAAAGAGATTTTTTATTAAATTGTTTATTACGATCTTAAACGATCGTTTATCAGTATTTAGCAGGAAGGCAACTCTGAGCAACGATGAAATATATTTAAGCCTTAATTTTTTTTCCATTAAAGTTCTCGTTTGTTGTCGTTCAAAAAAATGGAAATTTTTTAAAATCATTTATTATTATTTAACACGGGTGTTCGTCAATATTAAACGAAGGAGAAATTAATTAACGATTCGAGATATATGTTCACATTTTCCTTTTTGTCCTCCGAACTACTTGAAAAAAAAAAAAAAAGATAAATCCTACAATTATTTACCACGATTTTTAATAACGATCGATTAATCTCCAGCGAATAGTCTCCTAAGCAACTAACCAATATATACATTCAAAATTTCATTCTTTCCTTCCGAACCATCGTTTTCAAAAGAAAAAGAAAAATACCCAAAATTATTCACCACTATTCTAACCAAGTTTTCATTAATATTCATCAAATAAACACCCAAACGATCACTCAAAATATACATTTAAATATCCATACTTTTCCCTTCGAACCCTCGTTTAAAAAAAATACGAAAAAACTTTACAAATAATTTCCAACGATTTAAAACGAACGTTTATCAATGTTTAGCAATATAATCTTGAGCTGAGCGATTATGGAACGACGGTGTTCTCTACAAACCGCGAAACATTTGTGACCAACGACAAACGCTAGACTTAGGTATAATTAAATAACACCCACGTGCTTCTCCCCCCCCCTTTCCCCTTGCGGCCACTCCGCAATATCAACTTTTCTCCGCTCCACGAGATTCAAAACGTGATGTTGCCTGCCTCTCTATCTGTATCTCGTGGAGCTCGATTTTTTTTTCTCCTGCCCTCGTGGACGTCACTGCTGGGACGGATATTGCGCACCAACGACGTTGATTTTCCCAGACGGAGTTTGGAACTCGTCGCGACTAAATATAAGCGTCTTAGCTGGCACGCGACGACAATTAGAATCGTCTACGCGGTCTGGGAAATCATTCGTCCATCTCCGGTTCGTATTTTTCCGGGGCCACCTGTTTTCATCGCGCTTCCTGAAGGGGTTGTATATAGTTCTTCGTGGGTGAATCAAGAGATTTTCATGATTTTTTTTTTTTTTTGAATAAATGTTTTTCGTAATTTTTTTCAAGAAAACTATGAATTGAAATTTTTTTCATTCATTCTCGTGGGCAATATATACATGTGGAAGAGTGTATGAAAAATTATTTGTGATAATATACAGGACTGTTTGCGGTATACGCCCCCCTTTAAAAGTGCAATTAGGCTAAATTGTTGCTCGGCGGTTGACAACGATTAAGCCATAAGGTTCATTTGAAAAATTGAAAAAATGTATATTTAGAAACTAGACGTTTAGGTTTACATCGCTACGTAGGGAAAAATCGAGATCACAAAAAAGAGAATAATGGCGGACCAGCGAATTTTTTTTTTTTAATTTAACGAAAATTTTTTTATTGTTTGTATGAAAAAAAATTGAAGGGGACCTTTTATGAAAAAATCGCTACGTGGCGACGTAGAGACTGGCTTTTCGAACAATTTAAGACTTGGCCCATGCAAATTGGATGTATAGTTTTTTAAATATGCTGTCAACCGGGTTGAAAAAAATAGTTTGGAGAAAAACTAGTTCAAAGTTGTTGCTCGGCGCGGCCGCTCGCTTTGAACTGTTTCACAAGAAATGTTCCGTCAATTTTACAAATATGTTCAAAAAAATTTGCGAGAGCATTTTTAACGCATGCATCTATCAGAAATTGGAAAAAAAAATACAAAAAAAGAAATTTGAATCATAATTATCTTATAGAGAATAAAAATTTTCTTCTGATAGATAAAAATTCTTTAATGAATAAATAGAATATTTGTATACGATAGAGGTTATAATCTCGAATTTTTATACTCATCCAGTAGTCAATGAAGATAAAATGCCATTCGATAAAAATTCTTAAATCGAATTTTAAAAAGGTTCTCGGATAAATTTTGGAAGAGAAAAAAAATCGATGGAATTTAGAAAAAAGTTCTCAGATACATTTTTCAAGAAATGATTCCATGACATTTTTTAACAAACTTCTGAAATAAATTACAGAATCATATCGATGCATTTGCGCACTTTTGACAAATCCAACCGAGACCACATCGAGGTTCGTCTTTACATTCGACAAACACCGAATGATTTTTTTTGTTTCTCCCTACTACGCTTCGCAGCGTCTCTTGTCGTAGCACAAACGACAAACAATTCTCGCTTCATTGATCGTTGTAAAAAAGAAAAAAAAATTCAATTGTCGCCACTTTTGCAGCTTCGCCAAAGCAAACCGAAACTAATACAATATTGAACTTCAAAATATAATATCTTAGAATCAACTTAACCAAAAATAATACAGAACATACGCAAAAAACATATATTTTCGAGGTTATGTCAGCGAATGTTCCAACAACAGCAATAATTCCAAAATGTATTATTTTCCACTCAATTTGAACGGAAATAATGCAAAAACAGACGAAAAACATAAATTTTCGAGGTTATGTCAACGAATTTTTGCGTTGCAATCGTTTGTTTTTTTTTTGTTTTTTATTTTTTTGAGGTTACGTGCGTTCGCACAATCACGTTAATTAAATACAATCGACTCACCCAGATCGTCCATTGTCGTTTCGATGAATCCTCACAAACTTTTCCTCAATTCGTTGAATTTTTCCACAATAGAAAATGGCTTCGCTGTCACTAAACTCGCAGTCAACGGATTATCAAAAATACAAATACGTAAAAAAGAAAATAAACAATAATTAAAAAAAAAAAAGAGCAAAGATCGTCGCGAACACGAAATAAACGTAACAAACTTTTGGAGTAGTTTGTCTCACGTCACGGGTTTACGTATCTCAGGGCTGCGACGAGAAAACGTCTACAAACATGGTGGACCCGGTTTTCGGAACTCGGCGCCTCCACACCGAGATAAACAACCGACTAAACAATGTATACAATCACGATTCTTCCGTATAATGTCGCAAAACCGTCGCTTTTTACTCTCAATTCGTTCATTTCACAATCGTTTAAATACCCAAACCTAAATAAACGTTTTTTGTTTTTTCAAATTTTGTTTGTTGTTTTCGTGGTGTTTTGTTTTGTTTTATCCGTTTGTTTATTTTTACCACGAATTCCTGGTTTTTTTTTGTTAGCAGGTTTCTGTCTGGAAGCTCCGACGCGCCGTAATTCTAGTTGGAACTATTGCGCATGCGCGGAATCATTTTTCTTTCTAATGGTTCAATTTCTTTTTCGTGATAATTTTTTTAATTATTATCGTGATTTTTTATTTTTGGTTTAATAGTTATTTGTTTTATTTCATTTTTTTATTTATTCATCTATTTTTCGATACTTTTACCGATATGTTTTATTTGTTGGAATTCAATTTTAAATTGATTCAATCTATCATTGTAATTATTTGATTTGGAGAGTCTCTAATTTTTTCCTAGCTAATAATTGACGAGTTTTTTTTGGTATATGAAGAACTTCTGCTTTACGTGGACGCCAAAAATTATTTTCGTGGCATAATCACTGCAATTATTCGCATAATTTGTAAATTGTCGTTATCGTACAAATTCTTTGAAGCTGTCGATATTGGAGTGGCGGAGTTTTACTCCGGCGTAGTCAAAATCAAAAGATTACCCGATAATTACCACTCTAATTTATACAACCGGACCTTCTGCAGACTCTTCGATGCTTCATTTTGTCAATATTCAACCTTCCAAATCATTTCCAGCCTGGAGCTTTAATTCCAATCCTCGCAAAAACTTACCTCGTTCGATAAATCGCAATCAAAACGGACGCTACATCCGCCATTTTGCGTATTCGACTCTCCCACCCTCGCCATTCTCAGAGTTCAACATTTTCGAACAACGGCGGTTAATTCAAAAATGTAAACAACAAACAATCTTCATTAAAAAAACCAGTGCGAATCGAACTTCCAACTATTCGATATCCCAACTGGTCGATAAAACGAATAAAATACTCCGAAAATAAACCCACCGAATCAGGCATGACTTATAATGACAATATCCCAAACGATCAAAATCCCGAAAACATATATATCGATATATTGGCGTAACTCCTTCGACTACGTGACCGTTGGCCGCCATTTTCACGCCGGTCATAGGAGCTACGCATTAAACCTATATATATTCGCTTTCGGGATTTTGATCTTTCGGAAAATAGTCATTCGCCGCCATGCCAGATTCGGTACATTTAGGATATTCAAGTTATTACCGTACATTTATTTTCGGAGCATTCTAATTCGATTTATCGACCTGCCGGAAGACTAAACATTCGAAACTTTCATCTGCACCAATAAAAACATACACAAACACGATTTTTAAAAACATTGACTGCGCATCGAAATTGCGCGGCTGTTCGAGGCAAATCCGCGCATGCGCGAACGCCAACGTTTTTTATCTGCTCTTGTTGCTTTTGTCACGTGACGCAACGATGATAACAACAAGTGATGACGTTCTCGGCTGTAAGGAAAAACATTGATAAACCTCTTCCCCCTCTCAGTGAATTACATCTACAAGGACGAATAAACAGTTCAAATTTTCTTATCGGAAAAATAAAATATAAAACGAATAAAGATCCTGAAAATAAATACAATTGCGTGATTCCTTTATTTCCCTGACCTCGCGATTTGCGACGTATCGAAAGAATTCTCATGGCGGAGATTAATTTTTGGCAGGAAAGTCGTTAGAATGCATCGCCAGTGACGTAAAGATTTCCTAGAAAAGTTTAAACAAAAAAAAAAACGGAATACTTATAACTCAAAAGCGCATGACACACATTGATCGGATGTTGTGGCGTACAGAGACTACGTATTCGATGAATTTGTAAATTCAGTCGAAGCCAGGTCTCGCGCGATAATAACGCTTCTGTAAATTAGATAAGAATTTTTCTGTCATTTTTAATGTTCTTCGAGTGACGATAAGACGAGACAGTGCATTTCGAAACTTCAGTAAGATCTAAACTACGTGCGAATTCATTTTTCTTACTTCTCAATTTAATTGATAATTAATTGTAATATTTTATTTTCGTTTTGATTGTTGTTTTTTTTTTTTTTTTTAATTTGAATATTAATTAATCGCCGAAATGGAGGCAAAGATGGTCACACCGATGCCAGCGGAAGCTCTGAAGATCGTGGAGAGGATTTTGCACGTACCGCAGCTCGGTGAAATTAAAAATGGTGCGACTTTCAAGATATTTTGAATTTTTCTGACCTTTTCTTGCAAGTTCAGCGGTTTTGAGATTTCTTATTTGAATCGAGTAGGATGAATCGTTTGAAAAAAAATTATTTCATGTCCTTTTTATGCAGTCGTCGCTCCTGCATTGGCCAAAAACTTTGCGGAGTACAGCGTCGAAGTGGTAGATTGTCCGGACTTGACGCAAGCTCCGTTCGGTCTGGCGGCTTCAGGTATTTCATATTAATTCATTTATTCAACACCTGGATAATTGGAAAATTTTTTTGTACGACGAATGGTCGTTGCATACAAATCGGGCAAACTTTTCATGCGAATAGGGTTGGGTGGAAAGCCAACGATATTGGAAGTAGGCGGACCGAGTTGGCTGCTTCCGCTGGTGCAGAGAAGCCATCTCTACGATCTGAGAACGATACTCAGCAAAATAAATTACGGAGGAAATGCTTTCGTTGTCGGAGCCGGCGCCGGTCCATGGCCTCATCTAACACGCAATTGCGAGGTAATCAAATAATTAATAACAACAATAATTATCATTACTGTAATATAATAATAATAATAGTAACAATAATTATAATAACAACAATAATAATAATATAGGTTTTTATTTTTCCAATTAATATTGGCTTAATTTTGGAGATTTGAAATTTTTTTCGGATCATTTTGTCGGATTTGTCTGGCTATTATTATTATTGTTATTATGATTATTATTTAATAGACAAATTATTATTACTATCATTATTATAATAATAATTATTATTATTACTAGCATTATTATCATTATTACTATCATTATTATTATTATTTTTTCTATTATTATTATCATTATTACTATTATTATTATCATTATTATTATTATTATTATCATTATTATTATTATCATTATTATTATTATTATCATTATTATTATTATCATTATTATTATTATTATTATTATTATTATTATTATTATCATTATCATTATTATTATTATTATTATTATTATTATTATTATTATTATTATTATTATTATTATTATTATTGTTATCATTATTATTATTATCATTATTATCATTATTATTATTTTTATTATTATTATTATTATTATTATTATTATCATCATTAGTACTATTATTATTATCATTATTCATATTATTATTATTTTATTAGTCATTATTATTATTATTATTATTATCATCATTAGTACTATTATTATTATCATTATTCATATTATTATTATTTTATTAGTCATTATTATTATTATTATTATTATTATTATTATTATTATTATTATTATTATTATTATTATTATTATTATTATTATTACTATTATTATTATCATTATTATTATTCGTCTGTCATTTTCTGTTTAATTTTAACAATAACATTGGAAATCATGAATTCTTCGTATTTCATTATCAACCCCAATACCTTAATTATATTTTCATCATCAAATTCTCAGATGATGATGAATCTAATGCTGACACCCAACAGCATAAAAAACGAGACTCGTCTCGCCTGGGTCGACAACGAAGAAAAATGTGTTCTCGAAGACAATATCGGGGACGAAACTCGTTTCGCTCTGCTCGCCAATTTATTCGCGAGCGAAGGCAAATCCGGCAAAGTTTTGCGCGTTCACGCGAAAAAACGCGTCGGCGATTTGGATTTCATCGCGACGATGCAAAAAGCTCTCGAAGCTCGCTACACCGACCAACTAGTCGGTGAGCGTTCAATCATTGTCTTTCCCATTCCTAGAATAAATTTTGATCCTAAAAAAAAAAAAATAAATAAATTCAATAAATAAAATTCATGAATAATAAATAAAAATACAATAAATAACGAATTATTTGTTGTAATGACAGGATTGGGAGGCGCTTTTTTGCTGAAAGAAGGAAAAGCTAAGCAACACGTTATGCAAGATTTTTCAAAAACTCCGGTGAAAAATCGAACGGATTTGAACAATTGGTTGCGTTTTTACGACATGTCCGCGCCTCTGATAAACGTCGGTACTTTTGTGAGTGCCGTGACGGATCTCGATCTCAGGGTTCAACATTTTCACAGCTTCGGACATAATAACGAAGGCGGACATTATCACAACGACACGACTCCGGACATCGTCGAGTATCTCGGTTACTTCAACCTCGCCGATACGCTTCAGAGAATCGATCAGGACGACAAGAAACTCGATTTTGGAAAAGATTGAAACATTCGAACGATTTTAACCGAAATTTCATCTAAGATTATATTTTTTTTGAGGGTGAAGAGAATATATATATTTTTTTTTATCTTGTTTGGAAATAATTATTGAATGATGAATAATTATAAATAAAGTTTATGAAATTGTTTTGCAATTTATTTTTGTTTTATTTCGACTAAAAATATTTGTAAAGAAATTATTTGAATATTATTATTTTTTTTCATTTATTTGATTTTTTATTTCTTTTCATTATTTATTCAATCAATATATTATTTTATATATTATTATATTTTATTATCTTAAATATTTATTTTAATATCTTAATCCTTAAAATTTTTTCCAATATTCTCAAAGATTCTGAATAGGAAAAAAAACAGCAAACGACTTTTTACGATTAATAATCGTCGAGAAATAACCCAAATTACAAAAAAAAAAACAAAAACAAAAAAAAACAAACAAAATTACAAATGAAAAATTTATATTTGTTTAACAAATATAAATTGAAACATCGTGAAATTATGATAAGGAAGGAAATCGGCTAATCATGCGTCGGAAACACAGCAATTAAAAACCCCCAGAATCTCACAAATGTATTTATCTCATTGGCCTATTTATCACTTGAAACATTAGAATGCAAGACCGCAGACGTCGCCACGTACGATTGAATACGTAATGCGCATTCTACGAGTCCACGAGATTCGCATTATCTCTCGCAAAGACGCTTACATAATTACAATCATTAGTTATACGCTGGGATTAATTTTTTTTCTCCTCTTTCTATCACATTTTTTTTCTTTTTTATTCCTTCGAGATGCAACAAGAGATTGGCAAAGGCAATGAATTTCGCGACTTCTTCGACAATCCCGGATGTTAGCCAGAAGAACGATAAATGAAATTAATGAAAAAATGAATCGTCGTGGCATCGACGTTGTTTCAAAATGCAACGGGGTAGAATTTATTATTTTTTTTAATTCCCTTTTAAGCTTCTTTACGTACGCTAAAGCTGTATGCTAATTGTCTTCGTTTCTCGTTGACCAGATGTCGACTGGAAACGGTCCAGTAGCGCAATAGTCGCCTTCCATTCAACATTGCAATTACATCTCTTTGTATCTCGATCAAAATTTATTACAATTCGATTTTTGTGACAATTAAAAAAAAAAAAAAATTTTTTATTGGTTAAAACAATTGAAATATTTTTTTTTGGTGTGTAAAATAAATTTTTTTAAAATAAAAATAATGAAGTATAATATAGAAAGAACAACGTCTTACAACAGTATTCATCCGGCTTATCAGTATACCGAACAGTTTGACAATAATATTGAATCTTATCGGGACGGTACAAAATGGTTCGGTGTGCTGTTGGCATTTATTTCCGGTGCTTTTTTCACGGTGAGCTCGGGGCTGGTCAAGGGAATTAGAAACGTCGATCCTATGATTCTTTTAGCGATAAGAGCGCTTCTACAGATGGTCGTTATGATGACCTGCGCTTGTGCGAGGAATCAGAGTCTTTTGGGACCAAAGGGCTCGAGAGGGTTGCTTCATCTGCAGGTCAGTTTTTGTGGAAAGAAATTTTTGTAGGGGAGGTTTTTATGTTTACTTTTTTGTCGTGGTATTGCAATGATACGAGCACGAAAGTTTTTATTTTCAAAGGGTTCGGGATTAGGATGAAAAGTCGAGGTTTCGGGGGGGGAGACTAGCATGGGAATTTTATGTTTTTAAGGGCTCAGCCAAGCGTAAAAATTTAAAAATTTTTAAGGGCTCAGCCGGGCGTAAAAATTTAAAAAATTTTGAGGACTCAGCCGGGCGTAAAAACTTTTACTTTTTAAGGGCTCAGACTGTCATGAAAAGAATGTTTTTTCGAGAGTTCAGACTCGCATGGGAATGTTAATTTTTCAAAGAGTCGGACTGGTATGAAAATTTTTATTTTTTACGCCTCGGACTGGGATGGAAATTTTAATTTTTTTAAGGGCTCAGACTGGCATCAAATTTTTCATTTGTCAAGAGATTAGACTAGCATGGAAATTTTAACTCTTCGAGGGCTCAGACTGTCGTTAAAAGTACGATTTTTCAAGGATTCAGACTCGTATGTAAATGTTTATTTTTTAAAGAGTCGGACTAGTACGAAAATTTTGATTTTTCAACGGCTCAGACTAGGACGGAAATTTTAATTTTTTAAGGGTTTAGATAGGCACGAAATTTTCATTTGTTAAGATCTTAGACTAGCATGGAAATTTAAATTCTCCAAAGGCTCAGACTGTCATTAAAAGTACGATTTTTCAAGGGTTCAGACTCGCATGAAAATGTCAATTTTTCAAAGGCTCGTACTAGTATGAAAATTTTGATATTTCAACGCCTCAGACTAGGATGGAAATTTAAATTTTTTAAGGCCTCAGACTAGCATGAAAATTTTTATTCGTTAAGAACTTAGACCAGCGTGAAAATTTTAATTCTTCAGAGCTCAGACTAGCAGGAACATTTTAATTTTTCAGAGCTCAGACTAGCAGGAACATTTTAATTTTTAAGGGGGTCACACTAGCATGCAAATTTTATTTTTTTAAGGCTTCAGACTAGCATGAACATTTTTATTCCTCAAGGGTTGACTATAACGTCAGACTAATCTTTTTCTATAGTCAGACTAGTCCGAGCCCTTAAAAATATCTCAGGGCAAAACACGTTCAAGGCCTTGCATTTTTTTTCACGGTCTTTTCTATTTTTGTAATGTGTTTCAGGGTATCGTCGGTGGCGTAACACTCGCTCTGCTGTACTACAGCTTCAGGAAGTTACCCCTCGGTGACGCAACGACGATAATATTCAGCTCTCCGGTTCTAGTTATTATTTTGTCTTTTCTATTCCTCAACGAGCCATGCGGATTTCTTCGCGTTGTCGTCATATTCACCCTTTTCGCGGGTGTCGTTTTGGTGTCCAAACCACCCTTCTTATTTTCGGTAATTTTCATTTTCAAATTTTCTTTTCAATTAAACAAAAAAAAAATTGAACGAAAAATTCAATCTTAATGATTTTTATCGATAAGTTTTGTACGAAAAAACGTTCAAACGAAGATAATACGCTTCTGATAAATTTTTCGCAATTAAAATCGAAATAATAATAATAATAATAATAATAATAATAATAATAATAATAATAATAATAATAATAATAATAATAATAATAATAATAATAATAACCATTATTATGAATTATAATTCTTCTAATTAGCGATTTTGTGAAATTTTTGGAAAAACCTTCAAGTTTTTTTTTCTGCCAATCCATTAAAATCTACGAGCCCTAAAATGATTACCTCATTACAAAATCGATCCAAATTATTGTCTAAAACCCCAAAATTTCATATAAAAATTATCCTCCACAAAAAAATAAACTTCTATCTATTTTTAATATTTCTTCAATATCTCTCAATTCTATCTAAATTTCTATAAATTGATCAATCAATAGACAAACCATAATCACGCACATACACAAAAATAGTAACACCGCAGAGTTCGATTAAAGCTCTTTCACGACGAAATAAAAATAAATTCGATCCAACTTTACGATGTTACTATTTTTACCATTGAAAAAAAAAAAAAAAAAACGAAATAAAAGAATAAAAAAATAAGTAAATATCGTTTGTTTTTCGTAAATAAATTTACAGACTCATCAAACGGTACCTTACGACGTAATGGGTTACGTTTTTGCGATTCTCGCGACGTTCTTCACGGCCATGAACATCGTGGTAATGAGAAAATGTTCGGAAATTCATTTTTCCGTTCTGGTGTTCAATCTGTCGTCTTGGATTCTGGGTTCGTCGATATTGTTCTTCTTTTTAATTTCGGAAGCTCATCAGCACATCGAGATGTTTCCACGCGATTGGGTGACGTGGGGATTGATTTTTCTCGTCGCGACAACCGGTCTGGCCGGACAAGTTTTGGTAACGAAAGCATTGAAGATCGAAGGCGCTGGAAAAGTTTCGGTAACGCGTTCGCTCGATATCATTCTCGCTTACGTGATACAGATTTATTTGTTCGGCGAGACTCCGTCGAGCACGAGTATTTTCGGAGCCGCTTTGATCCTGGGTTCCGTCATGTGCATGGGATTCGAGAGAGAAATTTATGGCATCTGTGATTACATTCCGTAGAGAAAGAAATTACGTTGAGATGATTAATAAATTGTGTCCTTTTTTTCTTCTTCCTTCTTTATTTCGTTCTTCCTCTTCTTCTTCTTCTTCTACTCATTCATCTACTTCTTCTTGTTCTCCGTCTTTTTCTTCTTCTTCTTTTTTTCTTTCGTTCTTCCTCCTTCCTTTTTTCTCCTTTCATTCGTTCTTTTTCTTCGTCTTCTTCTTTTTCTTTGTCTTCTTCTTTTTTCCTTACGTTCTTTCTCCTTCTTTTCTTTCTTTCTTCTCCTTTTATTTGTTTTTTTTTCTTCTACTTTTTTTCTTCTTTTTTGTTTCTTCTTCGTCTCCTTCGTCTTCCTTTTTTCTTTCTTTTTCTTCCTCTCCTTCTTTTTTTCTATTTCTTTCTTTTATTTTTCGACAATTTCTTGTCTTCAAAAATCGGGATCGACGAAATAATGAAAATTGTAAATGGAAGAAATGATTATTTAAGTGAATGACATTCCGTGTACTCGACAGAATGCGGTAGTTAATTATTCAAGGGCCCGAAAGAGTGTAAAGGTAGAAAAATCGCCTTTTCATAATTTTTTTTGCCGATTTAATGAGCAAATAATTTGATTTTTAGGGCATTGGTTGTATCTATCTTTAATTCTGCAGATCTAATTTTCTGTAATTGTAATTTTTTTGTTCCATATGAATTATTGTTGAGCAAAGACACGAAAAAAAAAAAGTTTTTCGACGGTGTGCAATATTGACTCGTCACGGAATTGACGGAATCAAAATATTACTAAGGTCATTAATCAGCCAATTACCAGGTTATTAATACCAAACTATTAAAATGCATAGTGTGTAATTAATATTAAAAATTCGAATATTTTGTATTAAATATAATCGTCGACGTGATTCTATTTTGTGCCGCGAGCAAAATTCACCGTCACAAGACCAATGGACGTCAATAAATGTGCACCTGCTGTTATCGAAGCAAGATAAGCAACGGTCGTAAGAAAAAAAAATGAACGCAAAAAAAAAAAAAAAAGAAAAAAAACGGCAGCGCCAGCTCGAAGAACGGAAATATCAGCCTCCGCCCCTTTTTCGTCTCAGGGATAAATCCACGTCGTTATAAAACCCACGAGCGTGTCAATTGACGAAACGTCGTCGCGTTATCCATTAATCATTTATTCAAAGAAAAATACAACTACGATTAACAGTAAATTGCGTCACCGTACCAAGTCCTGACAATATGTACAATTTACCACTACGTTTCTTCATATCATCATCATTTTTCACTGTTTTTTCTTCTCGTCAATATTCAACCCTAGCGAATAATAGCGATTTTTCCCTTCTCCCGTCCTTTATTCAATCATTTTAATCATTATTATCGAAATTTTTATTTTTCTTTCTCTCCTTAATCGATATCTTAATAATTAATCACCGAAAAAAATCGGCTGTCTGTTATAATCCATCGATCGTTTCTAAATCGTGTTTTCGTGTGTTGATGTGTTTTTTTTCTTTCGGATGCGCGTGTGTGTGTGTGTGTGTGTGTGGATGTTTCACTACGTAGCTTAGTACAATACAGCTTCAATAATATAATTGTTCAACTAGTCATCTATGTATTTATATTTGCGATTAATTCTATATCGTATATCTTAAGATTTATCTCTTCCGCGCAATTTTATTTTACCTTCGCTCTCGCGGATTCAATTGAAATTTATTCTTACAACAAGTTTATATTCGTTATTACAATCTATTGTGTCAATTAATTAATTAATTAATTAATTAATTAATCAATTAATCGTGTTTCCATTTTATGGAGAAAAAAAAATTATTCAAGATAAAGCACAATTACTTACAAGCTTACGATGTCTCTGTGTGTTTTTTTTTTCTTATCTGATATTCGTCCTCGTCGTGATCAACAAATACATTTTGTTTATCAATTTTTTTATATTTATTTTCCCGACGCACGATTCGTATTAAAATTTATTCCGATATTCACTATTAATCTGTTTATTTTGTTTGTATAACTAGCACACTTATTATCTTTGCCACTGGCTGCTTCTCAAGCCGATATTTTATTTGTTTTTTCATTTGTTTTATTCGAGTCGATGATCGGTCAAAAAATTTTTTTTTTCTTTTCTAATTTCAGTCGTTGAATGGCATTTAATCGATATATGTAAATATATATATTTACATAGACTCGCAAAATCGAACAATTCGTTCATTGCCTTGGTCAATTATTTTCTCGATTTGTATCATTTTATTTATTTTTTTGTCTTTCCAAAATGTGAGAATTTTTTTCGAAACAAATTTTAGGGAAATTACTTTTCAACGCCCTGCGGCGACAGATCGTTAGGAAGATCTAAAACTGTACAAGGCAAAATACTAATTCATCGGCAATTAGAATTTGCGTTTGATTTTGTACTAATCCTTTTTTTTTTTTTTTTTATTCAATTTTTTTTTAAACTTCCTCTCTTTCCTTCGACTGATCAATTTTCTCGCTTACCGACGAATCGGTTGCAAAACACTTGTTCGTGTGTAGACATTACGTTATATAAACAGTATAAAATAGCACAGCAAAACTCTTAGACATTAATTTTGCATTCACGAGATTTACCTTTGTTCTTCTTTCTTTTTTTTTTTTTTTTTTTTTATCCACAAGCGGAATGTCCAAAAGCTGTGTTTCATTTTATATATATATATCTATGTGTATATATGAATCTTTTTTTTTTTTTCTTCATTTTTTCATTTCGAACGTTCGGTATCAATATAATTTATGTTGGAAAAATGGTTACGCGTTTTTTGTTTCTGGAACATCGGAGCCGAAAATTCTATCAAACGTCGTCGTCTCAACGGATTCCGTCATTCATCGACGTCCACGCGGAAATTTGTCGACTGCGAGGGAACGAAAGTATCGCAGAAATATATGAGAAATATTTTTCGTTAATCAGTCCAAGAAAATAATTTTTTTCTCACAAATTTCTATATATATATATTTTTTTTTTTTTTTCATTTTTAACTGTCATTCCCACACAGCCGACGATCGGATGCTCGATCTTTCGTACAATTTCGATAAAATAAGGCAGATCCTTGATTTCCGTGCGGCGATAATTACAATGTGAACGAATGAAATGAATGATTGAATTCGTTGAGAGACTTTTGGCGATTTATTCGCTGGTGCAATCGAAAAAAAATCATTCGATTTTTCGATCAGATGCTGAAGAGGTCTGCGCTTTTTTTTTACCTTTTTTTTTTTTGTTTCTTTGTTGCAGTGGTCAAAATCGGGGAGGCTGTACATGTTTTCGTATATGGGGCATTCCGTGACGAGTCAATGAAGTTTTGGCGGTAATTTTTTACATCGTTTTCATAATTTTTTATTCGAAATTACTCATCGACAAAAAACGAAACCAATTTTTTTTCAAACTTTTACAAAATATGTTTTTTGAGATTTTTTTTTTTTTTTAAATAAAAAAAATAAAAAAAAGAATTTCCGTTTTTTTTTTCGCCTGAAATAATTCACAGAATTCTTATGAATTATAAGGAAATTTTCAAGCGCTATCGCGAGACGGAGCTTTCGAAACTATCGGAGAAAAAAAATAAAAATCATAAAAATTCGCCAACAAATATTGTTGCTGCATTTGTCACGTATACAATTTTTTGATTTTTATTTTTTTTCTCCGATAGTTTCGACAGCTCCATCTTGCAATAGCGTTTGAAAATTTTCTTATAATTCATAAGAATCCTGTGAATTTTTCCAGGCGAAAAAAAAACGGATATTCTTATTTTTATTTTTTGTATTTCAAAAAAAAAAAAAAGAAATCTCAAAAAATATATATTTTTTTAAAATTTGAACAAAATTGTGCTCGTTTTTTGCGACGAGTACTTTCGAATGAAAAATCATGAAAACGATCTAAAAAATGACCGCCAGAACTTGATCGACTCGTCATGGAATGCCCCATATAGAGAAATAAAGATGTACAATCTTTGGTCAAGAAACGATCCAGATTTCTCATTTACGAGCGAATTTTTGTGCCTTGAGAACGATTTTAAACGAAAGAAACAAACAAATGATAATGAATAATATTTTCGCAGCTTGCCAAGGAGTCGGAGATTTTTTTTAAATGGTTTTTTGCGCTCGTTTCGTTCGGACTAGTTAGGGGAAAAAAGGACGAAGGGTGATCAAACTATTGTGGACGAAAAAGGGATGAAGAAACGCGGTTTCGTCAACGTTTAACGATAAGATTGTTGGTGTGCAATTGAAATTCAATCGAGTAGTACAAAAAATCGTAACGATAATAAACAATTCAATCAAATAAATCTGAAACTAGATGAAAGTTAAATTTTTTCGATTTTACGAAGAAAAAAAACGAAAATAAAATACATATATGTATATATTACTTTCAAAGTAATTCGAAGATTCGATTGCTCGCATATTTTGAGGTACAGTGAGACGAGAAGAGAGCTTGCTCACGATTATTCTCAACGGTGGAAAAAAAAAAAACGATCGAATTGTGAATTAAAAAGAAAAAATTTAATTTTTCTCGCGCTCATTTTCGCTCGTTTTATCTCGATTTATCTCAAGAATTCGGTGCGCAAAAATTCGGTTGCAAGGGAAACGAAATTATTTTCTTTTCTTCTCTCAAACTCGAAAATTTTCCGTTGAAAAAATTATCAATAACGATTTGCGTTGTCATTTAATTACAATTTTACGGTACACAGCGTTACAATTACGTTTATTTATTCAATTTTATTATTTTTATTTCGTTTAAATATATAATGTGTTTGCATAATTACACATAATTATAATTACCCAATGTGCTTGAAAATTACATGAATCGATCGTCCGGAAAAAATAGAATTTCTAATTTTTTCTTTCTTCCTAAATTATATAAATTTTTTTTATAATACGTCCACGAATTATCGAAAAAAGAGGATTAAAGGATAAAAAAAAAAAATAACGACGAATCAAAAATCGAATTGATGGGTAGACAAGTCGAAGAATCGACAATATTCTTTACAAACGTGAGTCCAACGTTAAAAACAATCGGATCAAGCCTCTTCGATCAAACGCGGTAATAATAATTGCGGCGCAATTCCTAAAAAAAAAAAAACAAAAAAAAAACATTTTTTTCTAAGAAAGATAGAAGAACGAGTGCTTGAAATGATTTTAACGAGTGGCGAACCCAAAGTTCGCGGAAATAAGAACAAAATTCATTTATAATTACGTGAACAAATATATACGCATAACGAAAGATGCGAGAAATTTTTATCTTTTTTTTTCTTTTTTTTTTTGGTGATTACTGTAAAAAGGTCCGATGGACCGGATGCAAAAAAAAAAAACACGTTGTGCACAATCACCGGAGTGAGAAGAAGAAAAAAAAATTAAGGGGATTGGCATAAATTTCTCGCGAGGAAAAAACATTTTTTTTCCCTCTTCGCGACGTCGATCGTCGATCTCGAAGAAACTACATTTGATCTTCGAAAAGTGAAATTCTCCGCCATTTTAAATTTTCCGACGAAAATACGAGAACGATCGTTCGCACAATTCTCCACTGCGTACGATCGTTCTCGTATTTCATCCTCCACATCAATCACGACGGAAAAAAACCGTTTCGCCGTTCGACCCGATCGACCTAAAATCGCGACTAATCGTCGATAAAATGGAATCAAATGTGTATGGGCACGTGTATGAGCAATTCTGCACGGCTTCCAAACACGGCGGAGCACATTTCGCACGTGTATTCGAGTGTATCCGGTATAATAGTCTCGGCAACGTCCTCGGGCGTTGTCACGGTAATTCCACGTGGTTCCATCACGATTCTCTGTGACGCCGCTGTTGCTTCGACTTTTATACTCAATTTCATCTTTCCAGCGTGCACCATCGCGTCTTCCTCGAGATCCGGAAGTATGCATTCTTCCCTGGCATTCAAAATTCTCGGTTCGTACGACAAATTCGTCTCCATCGTCGTTTGTTCGTTCGAAAAACGCGAATTTAACGTATCTTCGGAATTATTATTGTCACGAATTTCTTCATCTTCTTCCGGTATTTCGATCGGTTCTTGCTTGATCATAACTTGATGCCTCATCTTTCTCACTCTCTTAGTCGGTGACGCGCGTTTTTTCGTTACCGAAGCCGAATTATTTCCATATTGTTCCAATTTTTCCGTCGTTTCCACGATATTTCCATTGTTGTTGGCATGATTGTTCGATGATTTTTTCGGTGCGTTTCTCGTCGTTGATTTATCAGAATTCACGTCTTTGCGTTGTTTCGGAAACGTCGCTGGTGACAATTGCAATCTTCCCTCGACGTGATAACTCACGTTCTTCGTTCGCGGACGATTTCTCTCGCCACCGGGAAAATTACCACTTTTACCATCGTTCGGCATAACTTTTGGCGTTCTCGTGACCATTGTTTTTGTTTTTTGTCCTTTTTTAACACCGTCGCCACCGGCATCCACGGGAACACGAGTTTTTTGCGTGTGAATCATTTTTGGACGACCCGATTGTTGTCCGGAAGTCGATGATTCCGATAATTTTTTTTCATCACCGATCGTCGTTTTTGCACGTAAATTTTTTTTTCCCAATTTTGTTTTTGTGGGTTTTATCTTTGTATTGCTCACGATGGAATTGATGTTTTGCAAAGAACTTTCGAAACTTTTGAGAACGTTTTGATAACCGTCTTCGACGTTGCTTCGTTGTTTGTTCTTACGTCCTAATTTTCGTTTCGTATTGTCGTCGGAATCCGAAGCGGTTTCGTGAACGTTGTAATTTTCGTTTATCGTTGTGCGAGCGGTTGGCAGAGCGATGGAATTTGGCTCGTGAGGTTTTAGTTTGCGTCTGCGTTTGTATTTGCGCGGTCCTATTTGGGGTTGACGTCGCAGAGCGGTGTTGTCGTCGCAGTGTTGAACTATGTGAGCGACGATTTCTTCGGACGTGCCGTAAGCGTCGCCGCAGACTTTGCAGAGAAACGGGGTCATGGTACCGTGACATTTTGGATCGGGACCCGAGTGATGGGCGCGAACGTGCTCGCGAAGAACCACCTGGAAAATGATGGAAAATTTGGGTTTGAATCGGTTCGGGATGATCATTTTTGTTTGAGGTTTTTGGTGTTGATTCAGATTACGGACATTACATTATTACTACTATCAATGATAGTTATTATTATTATTATTTTATTATATAATAATAATAATAATAATAATAATAATAATAATAATAATAATAATAATAATAATAATGATAATAATAATAATAATAATAATAATAATAATAATAATAATAATAATAATAATAATAATAATAATAATAATAATAATAATAATAATAGTAACAATAATAATAGGAATAATAATAATAATAACAATAATAATAATGTCTTTTTAGGTTTGCCGAGTGCTTGCCTTTGCCGTTAAAAATTGTAATCATTGTACTATTATTAATAGTAATTGCTATTATTATTATTTTATCATATAATAATAACAATAACAATAATAATATTAATAATAATAATAATAATAATAATAATAATAATAATAATAATAATAATAATAATAATAATAATAATAATAATAATAATAATAATAATAATAATAATAATAATAATAATAATAATAATAATAATAATAACAATAACAATAACAATAACAATAATAATAATAATAATAATAATAATAATAATAATAATAATAATAATCTCTTAACTGTTGTATTTTTTTCTACATTAAAATAGTCAGAAATTGCACTTTAGAGATTTCCTCTACAATTGTATTTAGTGTTTGCCTTATTTTACAATTTCGGGGATAAATTTCATTCATCGAATGGTCGAGAATTCCTTTCTAAGCTTCTGAAGATCGAATTCCTTTTTCGTTTAAAACGATTATTGTTATTATCATTCTTATTCTATTTCTATGATTATTAAACGATTTTATAGATAATATCAATAATATAAATATCAGAAAATAGTGCAAAGAAAAATAGGACTTTGGAAAAAAAATCCCATTTTATATCTCTTTGCATCAATAGGAATTGTGGAATGGAGTTTCGATATAATTCCACGATTCGTCGAACATTCACGAGATTCATGAATATAAATTGTGGGATATTTTTGAATAATAATGAATCAAATCTTGAAAAAGCTTCTTATTTTCATCGCTACAAATGAGCTCTTCACCTGAGAAAACTTCTAATTCGATCCAACAAAAAAAAAAAATTAAATTGAATAAAATTTAATGGATTGTTTCGAATTTTTATTTCGTCGATTTGTTTTTTTTTTAAGCGGGCGACGTTCGAACGGAAATTATTTGGAAAAATGGTTTTTTGGCGGAAGATTCTTACCCGTTGATTGAAGGCGCGAGGACATATGGCGCATCCGTAAGGCTTCTCGCCCGTGTGTATGCGCTCGTGTTTCCTGAGGGTGCCGCCGTCGGCGAAGGCCTTCCAACAGAATCTACATCCGTACGGACGTTCGCCGGTGTGTATGCGAATGTGTATCTGTTGGGAGCTTCGGCTTCCGAAAGTCTTGCCGCACTCGCGACATGGAAACGATCGACCGCCGAGTTCTTTGTTGTGCGAATGACGATGGCTCACCAGAGCACGGCCGTCCGGAAACTCCTCGCCGCACTCGTCGCACGCCACCATTTTATTGCGATGCGAAACCATGTGTCTGAATAAAAAATTTTAAATAAATAAATTAATTAGAAATAAATATATATATTTTGTATAGATAATTGCATTATTATAAAATGTTTTTTAAGAGTCAATATTCTTATTTATTTAATTATTTTGTTCAATTTAATTTGAGTATTACATTAAATAATAGTCAAATATCTTTTCATCTCGATTTACTATTATTATTGTTGAGAGGATATACATGTTTATTTGTAAACATGATAATTTTTAAAATTTGTCGATAATAATAAAAATAATAATAATAATAATAATAATAATAATAATAATAATAATAATAATAATAATAATAATAATAATAATAATTATTATTATTATTATTATTATTATTATTATTATTATGTTTATGATTATTATGATTATTATCAATATAGCAATTAATAGTGAAATATCTTGCCAGCTCGATTCACTATTAATATTGTTGTGAGGTTATATATGTCTATCTATAAACTTGATCATTTTTAAATAATAATAATAATAATAATAAATGTAAGAGTTAAATAAATTATTAAAAAATGTTTTTTAAGGGTAAATATTTTTTTACTTTTTTCTGAGAGACGATTCTAGTGTGAAATTGGTAAAAATGGAATTTTTGGGGGTAGTGAAAAAATTGAGGAAGCTGGAGAGATATTTCTCTGGAGAGAAATGGCATCCCGGATAAATCGCGAATAAACACCTATTATCGAAAACTCGTTTTTGTAACTTCAAAGCGCGTTTGTCAAGAAATGTATCGCATTTCTTTCGATTTTAATTTTTATTCATTTTACTTTGAAACGATGAAAGATTTTTAATGGTCGTGTTTTTGAGGCTTCAGTCTCAAATCTGGTGGCATCGTTTTTCGCGTCATTTCTTGGAACGGTATGGAAGCTCTTTTTATTTAGAAAGAAAAATGTCCTACTTAAATTTTTTTTTATTCTATATTTTTTCAAAACAAAAAAAATGTTGAAAAAGGAGGCCAAGTCCGACACTCGATGAAAAAATATCCACCAATTGGTTAATTTTCGTCGAAAGAAAAAAAAAAATCTTCGAGACCGCTGTAGATTTTTTTCATAGGAATTAAATAATCAGCTGACATTATTTTCGTTACGCACAGTTTTTTCATAAAATCACGATCTTCAATTTCTTTTTCCCCGCAAATTTTTGACCCCTCAAATTAGTTCTAAAAAAAAACATTTATTTTCAAATTGAAAGAAAAAAAGAAGAAAACCTTGAAATCATTTTTTTTTTGTACAGGGAAATGATTTTAACGAACAAAAAAAAATATCTGTCCTGTCATCAATCTCATTTATCTATCAGTTATATTCATTTTCATTAAAAAATTTCTAATAATCAGCAATTTTCGGAGTCGTCGCCCTGCCACAGTGCCCCTTAATGAGTGTATCGTTCGTTATTAATCGTAATTACCTGCGTAATCTGGCTTTGCTGTGAAAGCGTTTGCCGCACTTGGTGCAACCGAACGTTTTATCCGCGTTGTGGACCCAAGAATGTTTGAGTAGACTCCGTTTGTCTTTGCAAGTTTTTCCGCACATCGTGCAAGTATTCGGCGGCGCGTCTTCAGCGTGATTCTGACGAACGTGCTCGGCAACCTCGGCGTCGTCACGACATCGCTCGCCGCACAATAAACATCTGCGAGTCGGCGATCTGCCGTAAATCAAAAAATTTTTTCTTCGATTAGATTAATTAATTAAAAACAAAAATTTCTTTCAACTCTCCTAATCGTAAAAATTTTCTGATAATTAAGAAAATTAATTTCCTTTTTCTTTTTAGAATCTCGAAAAGTTGCCGATAATTATGAAAGTTAATTGATCGACTTTTGATTTTTTTTAATTTTTTTTTAAATTATTTTTTCTTTGTCGTCAATGAAATTCCGTCGATTGAACTAATTGATTTTTTTCTTTCATCTTCTCACAATCTCGAAAATTTGCTGATAATTATGAACGTTGATTCGTTGAGTTTAAATTTATCTTGTTTCTTCTTCTTTTTCATTTCAATTTTTTTGTGGAATAATCGTTGATATAAATTACCTCGCGTGCAATTCGGCATGGGCCAACAGGGCCAGAGCCTCCTCGAACCACTCGCCGCAGACGTTGCAGACATGATGCTGACTCGAGCCTTCCATCGTGTCGGTTACCTCTTGTTTAACGTGTACCCTGCAACGGCAAAAACAAAGAATAAATCTTAAGTCTTGATTTTAAGTGTCAAGCGTTGAGTGTTAATGTTATGTTATTTTATGTTATGTTGCCAAGATAGTTTAGTAAAATTTACAGACATTCGAGTGCTACGAAAATTAATCGAAAGGATTGTTCGTGACGATTTTTTATTTTGACAATAATAATGAAAATAATAATAATAAAAATAATAATAATAATAATCAATATAGCAATTTATAGTCAAATATCTTTTAAACTCGATTCACTATTATTATTGTTAAGGATATATATGTCTATTTGTAAACTCGATCATTTTTAGAATATCTGAATCTTGTCAATGATAATAATAATAATAACAATAATAATAATAATACTAATAATAATAATAATCAATATAGCAGTTAATAGTCAAATACCTTTTCATCTCGATTCACTATTATGATTGTTGTGAGGATATATATGTCTATTTGTAAACTTGATCATTTTTAGAATATCTGAATCTTGTCAATGATAATATTTATAATAATAATAATAATAATAATAATAATAATAATAATAATAATAATAATAATAATAATAATAATAATAATAATAATAATAGTAATGAAAATAATACTAATAATAATAATGATAATAATAATCAATATAGCAATAGTAAAATACCTTTTCATCTCGATTCACTATTATGATTGTTGTGAGGATATATATGTCTATTTGTAAACTTGATCATTTTTAGAATATCTATAACTTGTCGATAATAATAATAGTAATAATCATAATAATAATGAAAATAATAATAATAATAATAATAATGAAAATAATAATAATAATAATAATAATGAAAATAATAATAATAATAATAATAATAATAATAATAATAATAATAATAATAATAATAATAATAATAATAATAATAATAGAAATAATAATAATAATAATAAATATACCAATACTCGAAGTTTTTTTTTCTCTCAATTTACTATCATCATTGCTGTAAAGGTATAGATATAAAATTGTGCACTTGATCATTTTCGAAATCCCTAAAACTCATCGACGATAAAAATAATAATTCGAACAACAATAGTCATACCAATAATAACGAATCTACCATTCGAGTCAAATATTCCTTCACCCCAATTTTACATCATCATCGTTCGGCACAGTTGTATGCTTAGCATCCGACACTTTCGGAAAAATAATAACAATAACAACGATAATAACAACAATAAAACAAACCAAAAAAAACTTACTTCCTATGACGTTTCAACAAATCCAACCGATGAAACGGAACGCCGCAAGTATCACAATAAAATTCCCCGAATCTCTCGTCCCCCGTGTAAGTCGCATCGTTATTCTCAAAATCCTCGGCATCGTTCCCCCCGGCGTTAACGCCGCTACCACCTCCGCCACTTCCGCTTCCTCCACCCGCGACACCCACACCGTGCTTCACCCTCATGTGTTCCCTCAACGCGTTAACGTCCCAAAACATGTCACCGCAATTCGTGCATTCGAACGGACTGTCGCCACCGTGAATTCTCGCGTGCGAAGCCAAAGCTTTTTCACGCGCAAAACCGACTCCGCAATATTGACAAACGTAAGGTTTCGTCGGATCCGTGATTGGCCAACGTGGCGGTTGAGGTTCTTCGATCGGTGACATTTGTTCGTTCCATCGCGAGCTCGAAGCGTAATTATTCACGGAATTTCGTGAATTCGACGAATTACGATTAGTCATTACTTCGAGTAATCTCATATCTTCGTCCACGTAATCGTAAGATTTGTTAACGTATTTGTTCGTAACGATTATTTTCGTTGAATCGTCCTGATTGTTACGTTTTCCGGCGGCAGCGGAATTATTTTTACGTTTTCTCGGTGCGTTCGATTGAACTTTTTTGCGACGACCTTTCGTCGTTTCTTCTTCTTCCTGAGCGAGCGAATCGTCGTCGGCCAAATCGTCTTCGAGACCGTCTCGAGACGGAGCGTAAGCGTGAATTTTTAGATGATTCATGAGATCGCATTTTCGAACGTAACGAGCACCGCACAAATTGCAACCGTGCGGACGATCGGTTTGATGGGCGACCATGTGATTCATTAAATTGGCTTTTTTGCGAAACCTTCGACTGCAGAAGTCGCAGGGATAGGGTCGTGTGTTCGTGTAGGAGTCTTGATCTATCGGCAATGGTATTTCCATGTCGTCGTATTCCAACAAATTGTCGTGGGAGACTTTTGTTTCCGGAATTTCCACCCTTTAAAATTATTGGGGGTTTTTTGTTTATTTTTTTTTTTTTGTGTGGGATTTGTGGGTGCATTGGGTTGTTCGGTGTTTTTTGTTGTTGGGGGGGGGGGGGGGGGGGATACGGGGGGGAATTTATTTGGGGTGATGTGAGGATGGGAGATGGATCGGTTTGGTGATTTTTAATATTTTTTTTATTGAATTGTTTAGCTTGATTGTCATTGATAGGAAGGATTATGTATTTTTGGAATGATCGGAAATTGTTTTTGTAAAATTATCTTGCCGAAAGCAATATTATTGTGCAATAATTCATAATGAGGTGTGAAAAATGTTCAAAATGTAGATTTTTTGTATTCATTGGTGTTCATTTTTGTTAAGAACTTGAATGGATAGTGCAGAAAAAAAAAATTTCGAAAAATACTAAGAGAACCAATTTTTCATCTGCGGTCTGTCTATGGAAAAAAAATATTTTTTACAATATAATTTGATATTCTAATTAACTATAACATTATGTGTTATATACGAAACATTTAATATTATATGTATAATATTAAATATAATCGAACCACAAAGTATAAATTGAAAATACGTTTATTTTCTAGAATTTTCTATTGATATTATTATTATAGCTAATTATTATATTATATTATATTGCAAATAATATATTTAGCTAATTATAATATTATATTATATTGCAAAAAATATATTTAGCTAATTATAATATCATATTATATTGCAAATAATATATTTAGCTAATTATAATATTATATTATATTGCGAATAATATATTTAGCTAATTATAATATTATACTATATTGCAAATAACATACTTAGCTAATTATAATATTATATTGCAAATAATATATTTACCTAATTATAATATCATGTTATATTGCAAATAATATATTTAGCTCATTATAATATTATATTATATTGCAAATAATATTTTTTTCTTCCATGGAAAAAGTTAGCGAATGTAGAAATTACTTCCGTCAGTATTTTTTTTCCCCAAATATTTTATTTCTTTGAAATACTTTCTTAATACTTTTTTTAAATTATTTTAAATTCAAATATTATACCCAATTCTAATATTAGTTGAGAAAAAAATAAATTACCCATCGTCGGGACCAGATCTGTCCCAATTGTCAGTAATGACTTCTTCGGTGACTTGAATGTTCAGATAATCGTGACCCTGATCCTGCGGAACGATGTAGATAGATTCCATATCGCTCGGCTGGGGCACCATCATCATTTCGTTATCTGGATCGGGTTCGGCATCGTGATCGGCATCGGCATCAACGTCGGCGTCGCCTCCGCCGGCTACGGTTTCGTGATCAGGCGCCGTTTGAACCGTTTCTTCCATGCAAACTTCTTCACAAGCTCCGATAACTTCCTCCTCCGGAGCTTCCAATTCCGCCTCCAGACCGCATATTACCTCCTCGTGAATCACGTTTCCAACCTCCTCCACCCATTGTAGCGTCAAATCACCGGATACGTCCATTTTTCAATGTGACCGGACTATTTGATAACTGCAGGCACTGATAAAAACAAAAATTTGAATTATTTTCTTAGATATTTGAACGGCAACATTTATTTCGTCAGAGTAGACAATATAGGTGAATTTGACGAATTATTATCTCGAAAACTACTTGTTCGATTTTGTCTAGATTTGTTTTATTTGGAACTATACGGGTCGAGGTATGCTAAGGAATTTTTTCATTAATATATATCGACTAGGAGCGCTACTGTCATGGACTTAATCGACTTGCTCCAAAATAAAATAAAAAATCCATGAGTGAAGTATCATCTCCGTGCGTTAATTTCCCACAATCAATTAATTTTGCTCGGAATATTATCGCAATCCGCAACGCTCAATCGCTAATGATTCCGAAAACTCAGAATCAAAAAAATTATCTAAACGGAGCAAAGAAGAAACGGCAACGTTCAACCCCACGACTTTCATTTCAATAACGCTAATTCAAAAATTGGTAAGAAGCCTACAGAAAATGTAAAATTATTAACGCCGAGTATCCAAAACAAACAAAGTCGCAACAAGGACGTCGATTCCTTCCGACGCCTCACAAAAAAATGCGTGCCAAAAACACCACCGAATAATATATCCCATCCGCAGCTACGATTCCTTCAAACAATCTTTGCCGTCGCGTCAAAAAAGATTAAATCTCCCAGAACCCTTTCGCCGATCCCTCTCGCCTCAAAACCTCAGCTTCCAGCAACGCAGAAACAAAACTAACAAACGACAGTCACCAAAAAAAAAACAGCAGCACCACAAATTTTCAAAAATTGCCAATCCCCCTCCCCAAAAAATATCGAAAAAACAGGCTCACACATCATCGATCATCGCTCGTGACGTCAGCCATCTATCAAATCCCCGTAAAACCCGTCTCTGCGAAAAAAAAAACCCTCCCCGCCGTCAAAATCGCGAGAATCTGACGTTCGAGGGTTAACTCTCTTCGATGGGTTATAACTTTGTAGGTTATAATCCGAACCTTCCCCGAATCAATCGTAAAACAAAATAAAGTTGCATAATGCTCGGCCGGCGACGTCGTTCGTTAAGGCGTTGCGTTTCGACAACCCCCGAAACGCACAAAACCACGAAAATCACAAAAATTTTCAGGTTAGAATTAATATAGGTTACTCCGAAATATTAAGAAAAAAAAAAAAAAAAACGAAATTTCTTTCTCGCGTATCAGCGAACAACGAGAACGAGCGAGACGAGGATGAAGCGTGAAAAACGTTGAAGACGAAGACGTAGACGGAGGCGGCCATAGCCTCTTTTTTCCTTCGTCGAACAAAATCCTCAACAGCGGGACAAACCACGGAAACATCGAAACATCGCGCGTAACCCCCAAACGCCTGTCGAAAGTTTGCATTAAAAGAATTAAAAAAAAAAAAAAAAACTAAATTAAACGAAAATGCACTGTCGAACCACTCGTGTTGCACAACTCACGAAAAATAAGCTTGTTTTCCACCACAAAACTCTTTCATTATCGTAATTACAAATTTTCCTCGAACGAGAAAAAAAAAAAAAAAAACGTTTACTTACTCGTCGATTGTGTTTATTCACGAATAATTACGAAGCAACAAGCTAACCCACTCGCAACCCTAACCAAAAATACTTGAATCGGATATCGGGATCGCAGCGTCGACCTTCGGTTGTTTTCAATTTGGCGGAGTAGAGGGGGAAGGCGGATGGTCACACACGCACACACGAAAACCGTCGCACGTTTGGGTTTAATAAAATTCAAAACAAAATGGCTGCCGTGCGATACGTGTTTTTTCGCGTCGGCGATGCGCGTTTTCAACGGGTATGTTTTAACGTCGATGCGCTATAGGTTATGCGCAATGATCATTCGTCCCAAATATATATTTTTTTTCCGCAAATTATCATTGTTATCATCGTCATTGTTGCGTTGAACAATGGAATTTCGTATTTTTCGAGGTAATTAGACGGATGCGCGCTGATCGGAGAGGAGTGGGGGGGGGGGGGGGAGGGGAGGTTAATAATCGTCGGGTTAATTTGTTTATTGATAGTTGAGAGTTGAAACAGTCGATTTGCAGTCGATGGCCGAATTTTTGGCGGTAGGACAGAGTGATTACACGAGAAACGATGTTTTCCGGCGACAGCGCGCGCTGATTGGTCCGTCGCGAAACGCTTGGCCAATCAGCGATGATAATCTCGACAAACGGTGTTACGGCTTCCGGTGCGAACGAAAACTGACGGATTTCGGAAGAATTATGGCCCGCGATCTGGCGACGATGCGGAGAATAATTATTTCGACGGGAATTTTTTGTTTTTTTCTATGTTCACGAAGATTTATGGCGGCCATGAGCGAATAACGTTCGTTTTGGTGGACGACGTTTCGAGCGCGATTATTCTCAATTGGATTTTATAGAGATTTTCTTTTCAGCGAACTTTTGGACATTGCGGCCGGTGATTGGACGCGATTGCGCGGAAAATTTGTCGGTAAAACATCGTAACTTACCTCGCGAGAATTGTTTTCGTCGTTGCGGAGCGTAAAAGTCTTGGAAAATTTTGTCTCACCTTTTTTTCACATCCGAGTCTTCAAAATGGCGAATCGATTGTCAATAATCGCGATAAGATAATTGTTAAACTCGTTCACGTTGATTTTGATAACATTTTTCTTGGCTAACGTCCGACTGGTTTTTTTTTCTAACTGGGTTTTCAAATTCTCAACGGTTTAACGGAGCCGCCGCGAGAGCTCGTCGAGGGTGGCGCCACTGTCGCGCCGTCGGACGATTGTTCGAGATAGAATAAAAGAAGCGGAAAGAAAACAAAAGGTTTTTTATGTGCCGTATAATTGAACGATAAAATCAGTAAATTGTTGTCGGAATTTGGAAAACGTAGAATTAATTATGGAATTGTTGATCGATTGAGACGATTTTATTTGGATCGATTTGGACAAAATGGAACCCGGCAGCGCTGCGAAAAATGAGACGGACGGGGAACGACCGAAGGGTGAGCTTTTCTGATATGATATTTGTTTTTGTTTACTTTTTATTTACATTTATTTATTATGTATCGATGAGTGTCGAGGTTTCGCCTATCAACAAATGACATGTTTACATAACCTAACAAATTTTTGGAAAACAATTGTGAGCGAAAGGGTTTGTATTTTTGATGAACCGCGAAGCGTTGGGCTCCGTTAAGTCGAACCATCTCTGTCCATGTGGTTTGAATTTGACTGAAAGAGTTTAGGTTTTTGCGGCACTATTAATTCTGAAAATTGTTGGCCATCCGTCTTGCACTTGCGGAGGCATCGCTTTTTAGATAGTTGAGTAGTGTTTTCATTATTTTATCCCCGGCTTATCAGAGTTATATTTTATACGTACATTTTTTGTATCAATCATCGGACAACTTAATTTGGGTGTATTTGCGTGTACAATCCATTTGGCTTGTCATGGAGCAAGTCATGATAATTATTGTTACAATAACCCTCGAAGGATAACGATAGATCACTCGTGCCCTGACGAAACCTTCTCCCCTTGCCGTTTTTATTTGTTTATTTGATTATAATCTTTGAACGAATGATCAAATCAGCAATATAGTTATTGGTCCTTATACTAGGATAGTTGAAGAGATTTCATGAATTTTACAAGATTTTTTAGAGCACTACAGCAGTTTTCAAAACGCCAGGAAACGAGTGACCCACCGTTACCCTTTAAAGGTGCCAAAAATGACGTTACCATTAAAGGTCTAATAAATATTATAATAATAAGCCACTTGGAATTGTATCAATATTTGTATGGCCTCTTATATTACGACTAACTTATAGCTGTTTCAATAATGTTTGCAGAGATCTTTATAGACAGGTTATAATTAAGCGCAAATTGGTTTTTCATTCTTTTTCATTAAAAAAAAAATATTCTCATCTATTAATTTCAGCTAACATTTTTTTTAATGTCGGGTTCTGACAAAAATTAATTCAAAAGCATTCTAAAGTAAATAATCGTTGAAATCTTAATTTTTCAGCTCCCATGAGTAAGCCGCTGCGAATCCACGAACTTCTGGGTATACCCAAAAGTACGGAAAAATCTGTGGAGCGTCCACGGCTTCAACCTTTTCGGATAAAACTCAATTTGGAGTCAACGGAGTCGTGCGGTAAACCGCTGGGTACTGCCCGTGCGGCCAACATCCGCAAATGCCTCGAGAACGGAACGGCCGATCGAAGTTTGGTGGACAGAACCGGGGTCGAGAACTCCACGAATGAACTTAACTCTGCCTACAGTTAGTTTCGACATATCTTCGACGATTAATATTATTGAAAAATTCGATTTTTTCATTTCTTGAGAACCTTTAATATAAAATTGTGGTCTTAACGCAAAATGAATTTTAACCGATTTAATGTAGGAAAAAAAACATTGTAGAGTAATTTAAAACTGTGACAATTATTTAAGTTTATGCGGTTATTTATTTAATTATTTTTCGCAGGCCATGGAAAGCCCATTCCGTTCCGGGTTGGAGGTTTATCAAAAAGTGATGGAAAAGCAAATCCAAACCGTTAGTTTTTTTTCTCTTGTTATTACATATTTCGAAGATACGAATTTTTATCGATTATAACATTCGAAACATTCAAAAATTATAATTTTTTAGACCGAAGATTGCAACCCGTAAACGTTAAACATCTCATGGAATCGTGGGAAAAGAGTCAAACAGCCAAAATCGCAGGTAACGAAAAATATTCGACTATTCGTCATATTTTCAACGAAAATTTGTGGAAAAAAAAATTCTTAAAAATTCGGAAAAATCATTATTTTTTTTCCGACCCCCGTTGAAAACGCGATGTTTCGCGCATGTGCTACCACCGGAAAGTGACCGTTTCCAGTGCACTCCGCCAGCGGGCGGTAAAGTTTTTTTCCGCCCGCTACTGCCGGGCGAAAAAGATCCGAGTGTATAATTGTAATTTAAATTTACGTCACCGGGGTCAAAAATCCTTTCATTTTATTTCAGAAGAGAATACTAAATAAATTTTCCGAGAAAATAAAAAATTCCATGTTTGCTTTCCTTTTTGTTCATACAAAATCAAAAATTGCATTTCGTCCGGTCACACGGCGAAATCGCCTACTTTCCGCCTTTGATACACAATAGGGTGAACCTTAATAGGGGTGTTGACGAATTTTGACAAGTGCACCCCCGCCCCCAGATAGATTCGAAATAAATTTAAAAAAATATTTTTTTTTTCTAATTCTCATTTCTAAAAAAACATTATTTTTTAGAACTGTTCTTAAGCATTGAAAAAAAATATTATTCATATAAATCTATTCTTAATTGGTATATCTACGTGTGAAATTTTTTACAAGGCGTTATCACAACCCTTTACCCTCCCCACCCTCCCTTCTATTATACACGACGGCATATTGATACAGGCAAGGTCTTGTAAAAAAAATGTACGAGTAGTTATACCTATTAACAATAGATTTATGTGAATAAAGAATTTTTTCCGTGCTCAGAGACAACACGAAAAAATAATTACCGAATTAGTCTGAAAATCCCATGTTATTCAAATGGGAAACAAAGCGAGCTTACAGGCACGTCTTGTCATTGGACTACAGTGCTGGGGTTTTGCACGTATTTTTTTAAATTTATTTCGAACCTATCTGGGGAGGGTGCAATTGTCGAAATTCGTCAACACCCCTAATAATGTCCATCCTAATACACAATGTACTATTTTAACAATAAATCTAATTATTTTCCAGGCCCAAAATGTCGTGCAACCAGTTTACGTACGACAAATGTTCGTCGCAAACTGTACAGCGGTGTTTCATCCCCCGTTCCCCCACGAAGAGTCATCGGAAGATCGTTGGCAACCGTTAAACCTCAAGAATCCGTAAATAATTCGAACAAACCTCGAACGGTTGTCAAATCAAACACCGAAAAATCCGCAAAACCCACGAAAAACGAACAACAGTCGAGAAAAAGTTGTTTATTACCGCCAAATTTCATTTGCAATCGATACATCGCTCAACAAGCCAACGATATCATATTCGAAGAACCAACGAGCGAAAATAGCTCAGAAACAAATAAAAACGTTTCGAATTCGCAAAAAATTTTCAAAGAAAAAAAAATCGACATCGAAAATTGTACGGAAACGATAAATTCGAAAAATCACGTCGAAGAAAAATCTTCGTGTATTTCATCGAATTCAAATTTAATCGTCGATATTTCGCCAAATCAAAAAATCGACAAAGTTTCGACGAATCTTGGAGAAATTCCGAGACCTTCGGTCATCGTGGGTTTGATAACGTCGACAGTGGCGAAGAAAACAAGCGTTTCCAGCCAAAAAAGCGACGATGAAAAATTTTCTTTACCTCGTCCACCTCTTCAAGAATTAAATAAAAATTCCACAATGCCAACGCGACGAATAGACGACACGGACACGTCTCTCACGGATCTATTGGGAAATTCGCTAATCCCTACGGAAAATCATCATGATCCCAAAAAAATTTATCCATCGAACATTTTTTTTCCGCAAAATTTTGAAAATAATAACAAAATTTCGTCTTCCATAGATCGTCAAACTTTGTCGTGGATTCGTGGAAATTTGAAACTTTCCATTCAAACGACTGAGGAAAGTTTATTTACCATGAAACAAATATTAAAATCGATCGAGGATGTCATGGAAAACAATTCACAATTCGACGATGATTCGTCTAAATTAATTCTTGGCAATTTCAATAATAATATCGCAAAAATTCCGAAAATTATGATAGAAGATTTTGAAACAATTGATGAAAAAATCAACGACGATAATGACGGGGTATTTCAGGATAAAGAAAAAAATACGAACGATCGAAATTGCGAACAAAAAGCGAATGAATCGGATAAGGAAAATTTACCAACGATCGCGAATGCTTTCGAAAATATCGAAGAAAAAGAAAATAAAGACAAATCGCGAAGACGTTCGGCGAAATTGGCGGTTGTTCGTTCGCCGAAAAATTCGGACGATAGTTTTTTAATGAACGAAGCGGAATTAAATATTTATCATGATAAATCGAAACCGTCTACACCGCGACAAACGACTCCGGCGAAACGAAATCGTGTGGATCCACGTAGCAGAAGATCTTTGCGCGAATACATGGCTTTGAAATCGTGTGTTTCGTTTTTACAAACACCGGATCCGAAAGGTTTGCCAACGCCGAAAGGCGATAAAACGGGAACTCCGGGGGAACGTCGAGCAACCGCTAGAGCTCTGTCGCGACAAGTTTTGAATCAACTTAACGATCTTTACGACGATTCGCCAGAGTAAAATCATTGGTAATTATTTATTTTCACGGTTTTTTTTTTTCGAAATTCACAGTTTTTTAAATATTTTCTTTTTCGAGGATTTAGGATAAAATAAATACATAACCTGACTAGCCTAAATAACCTAAATAGCCTAAATAACTTAAATAACCTGAATAAACTAAATAACCACGGAAAAAAGCTCCTGAAACTCGAAAAAAAATTTAAAAAAATGTTATTTTTTCAACTTTTCAAAAAACGTATAAAAAAATATTTCTGATATAATTTTTTGACTTCCCCCAACCGATTATTTATCTAGAGGACAGACTCAACATCTTCGAAAAAGAAATATTGGAAAACTGTTAAATTCGGAAAAACCGTGAAAGTAAATAATTACCAAAGCATTTATCGTTTATTTATATTTTTATAATAATGACTTTTTATTTATTCCTATCGGGATGGGAATAATTTTTGTGTGGAAAAGACTGAATCGGCGATGAAATCGATTGGCGGTTGTGATTGTTTGCGATTTGGTGCCAATTTTGAAGGAGATCGATTTTTATTAAGTAAATAAACATTAAAGTTTTTCACGTAATTTTTTTTTTTTTCTATTAAGGAACGATGGATGAATTGAATTATATTTATTGAGAAAAGACTTTGATTCTTATTTAGCAACTGAATGGTACATTGCGAAGTGGACATTTTTTCTTGTTTTGAAAAACCAAAAATTTGTTCTAACATATAAATTTATAATATTTCCAACATTGGATTCGTGTTTATTTTTTATTTTCGTTAGCCCTCTACGTTTTCACTCGATTATTTTGAACAATTTTTTTGTTTTATGCATTTCGTAGATTTTGTTGGTTTTTCAACATTTTCTAGCCAACAAAAGTTTGTGACAGTTTTTCAAAGTTTAACTAGTTGATAAGGTTAACAATTTGAAAGTCCGAAAGCTCTGAATACGATGGACGTTAAACGCGATTTCCGTATCAAAGAAGTCAAACTGTGTATACATTTTCATGTAAGACGATCGATTTGTAGAATAATTGTAAATAATAATATTTTCAATAATGTAATTGTCAATAATCTTCATCTTTATTTTGTTAGAATTAGAAAAGAAAATAAGAACTGAGGAGGGAGATTAACGATTGAATTTATAACAACATTAATTGATAAAAAAAATTATATCCAGACAACCATTTCCTCTCTGTCGCTTTTACACGACCACCATGTCGCAAAGATCGGGAAAAAAAATATATATCCACATGCAAATCCATATAGAAGACGTCTAGAAAATCTACATACGTTCATTCTGAAGATCAAATCATCATCAGTTCATCTTTCATCACAGAAGTACTTCAAGTACATCAAGTAGCAGCATCAAGTAGTAGTAGTTCTTTCAAGTTCATCTTTTCGCACAAAATCTTCGAGAGCGCGGGTGCCATTTTGTGAAACCTCACAGAAGATGTATTCCATCATTAACCCCAAACTGTAAAGCATTGTTCCCCGCAACGATCGATCTCTCGTAGAAAATCCGAGAACGATCGTTCGCCACCAACGATTCTGTAGTCAATCGTTCTCCCATTTTATCCGAAAGATCAATCATCGCCGAGAAAAGCACTTTGCAAAGATTCACTTCCACGTCTCTCGCACTCGTAGAAATACGAGAGAAACGGACAACGGTGTATCACGTGACTCCCACGCGTTATGCCGTTCGCGCCATTTTTTCGTGCAACAGGTCGCGAGCGATTCGTCGTCTCGCGTAGTCCCCGGAAACACGGTTTGGGCGCCGCGATGTTTACAAGGTTTGCGGAAAATTAGTCTAAAACAATTCGTCCAATAACAATTCGTTTAAGACAATTCATCTAAGACAATTCGTCTAACAACAATTCGTCTAATAGCAATTCGTTATTTCTCAGAGAAAAAACGTTTCATTTTTGGCGAATCCCGGGGGTTTATATGGATTTTTATGTTCTTCTTTAGCGTTATTTTCCGTTTTCCTTTTCTTTATTACAAAATTATGTTATTTTTTCTTTGTTTCGTTTGGACGAATTGTTATTAGACGCATTTCCTGATGGAAATATGTATTTCAAATTTGGATGAATTTTGTTACAAAATGTTACATTTTTACGGGAATTCGTCGAATTTCCTCAGAATGTATAATATCATATTTAAAATTGACCTTTTTTTTTATCACAATTTGTCGTCTTTTCATCGTCAATTGGAACCCCATTACTTTTTAATGATAAAAATGATAACTTTTGACATGTTTCTGACAATAAATGTCTAATTTTCGCTGCGTATGATGTTTTACTGATTTGACTTTGTATCGCGCATTTTGTTATAATATGTTGACATGATTCTGAAATAAGTTCTCGTATTTTAAGAAGTTATGCGATATTCTGACAAAATTTGCGGGTTCCGTCATTTGTTGTAATTTATTGTCATTATTTAACGATTTCCGTTGAATTATAAGATATCGATTTTCATCAGGGTTGTTATTATTCGAATTGTTTTTTAGACCAATTGTTTTTAAGACCAATTGTTACTAGACGAACTGCTTTAAACGAATCGTTCCCAGACGCATTTCCCGCAAATCGTTTACAAATCGTTCGCGATCTCGAACGACAATCCCATAATTATTTCCACGTTTCTAGAATCCCGACAACAATTTACCGTATCGTTCATTCAATAATTCGGTAAAAGAAAAATATTTTGCTTTCCTCACAAAGTTCCACGGATCATCCCTCGTATCGCTACGATCAGCTACGGGTGGGAGAGACGGACAACGGTGTGTCACGTGACTCCCACGCGTTCCGACGTTCGCGCCATTTTCTCGTGCAACAGGTCGCGAGCGATTCGTCGACTCGCGTAGTCCCTAAAAACACCGATTGGACGCCGGGATGTTTACAAATCGTTTCGCGATTTCGAACGATTCCGATAAATACACGTGAAAGAAATAAAAAGCGAAACAAATGAAAATAAACGAATAAAGTCGAACGTATCGCGCGAGCGCTTCGTGCATAACGAAAGCTATTGGAAACCGACAGACCGAAGTTGCCAACCCGCTTCGCACGGTAAATAAAGCAACTTCGTCCGTACCACTGAGCTCACCGAGCTTTCGTACAGTGTCGGTATATATATATATCTCTATATATATATAGATATATCGTTCGTTCTGATTCAAAAATTATATTTTACAGACAAAGCGAAATAGGAGACAAAGCAGATAAGCAGAACCGTTGAAACGTTCATTGCGTCGTCGAACGTCGTGACGAAAGTTACGTCGCCATAAGCAAAGCTTCGAGGCAGCTAACGACTTAAAGAGGAACGAAAAGATTTTATATCAGAGAGAAATAACAATGTCGAAGAAAAATACGAGAAATGCTTTTTGGTATTTCATGTTGGATTGGAAAACACGAGAGGAATCGCAGGGACGCCGTTTTCCGAACGGTTTTCGCGATGTACAAGCCGATCCTGATTGCAATGCCGCATGGCGGGTGAGTTTTCTTTTGTTTCTTTGTTTCGTTGAGTTTTTTGTTTTGTTTTTTTTTGGAATTCGTTTATTACGTTTCGATGATTTATTCGTTCGTTTCGGTTTTTTCATATGCGTTTATTTATTTATTGAGCTTCGTATGAACATTTTAGCTTTTCAAAATGCAGTAACTAAGCAATGAATAAAACAATTTGGAAACAAAATTTCAACATTGATGATCAGAAAAAAATTAATCAATGAAGGAATGTAATAGTAAATCAATAAATTTCGTAAAAAATAAAATGATGCGAAGCTACGGAATTCTTTCGAAGAGTGAATATAATTGTCGAGGTGGCGTCGAACAAAAAACAGCACCTAATAATTGACGATTAATTTCGTTGAGTTGTTTGTTTTGTTTTTTTGGAATTCGTTCATTTCATTTCAATGATTTATTCGTTAGTTTTGATTCTTTCGTATGCGTTTATTTATTCATTGAGCTTCGTAGGAAAATAGTAGCTTTTCGAAATGCAGTCAAAAAGCAATTTGGAAGAAAAATTGCAACATTGATGATCAGAAAAAAATTAATAAATAAAGGAATAAAGTAGTAAATCAATAAATCTCGTAAAAAAAAAAATGATCCGAAGCCACGGAATTCTTTCGAAGAGTGAATAATTATCGAGGTGGTGTCGAACCAAAAACAGCACCTACTAATTAACGATTAATCTCGATGGTCGAAAAAAAGGAGAAAAAAAATTGAATAGTATTCTGCGTTAGTTGGAATGCGAGACGTTATAGAAATATGTGCATTGAAAAATATTTTCGTCGTCGATGACGGAAGAATTATCCTTTTTCAACGTTTTGATACTTTTTGGTTTACTCTATAACATTAATTTATTCATTATTTTAATTAATTTGCGGATTTATTATTTTCCCAGGCTTTGTCGGATCAAGAAAAGGTTCCGTACACGAACAGAGCCAAGCAGGGAAAAAAGAACAGCGCCAAGGGAAAGCAGACCAGCCTCGGAGAATCGGTCCAGAAGATAAAGGAGGAAGAGCAGGCACAGCTAGATTTTAAGCTCAGCATGGACGCCCATATAAGACATACCGTCTTTACAGCCAAAAAGCACGACGGTGAGCGAGAATAAATATTTTTCGAAAAATTAATTCTATCTTTTATAAAATTATTGAAGAATTTTTTCGAAAGTTTTACTGTTTGAAAATTGAAAAAGAATGGCAATTTTGCAGCTGCGATGGATATCTAAATTTCATCTACGTCATTGCACATGCAAAATTATGCTAGAAATGCTGATTGATTAGTCTGCAACATTTCTGTACGATTATTTATATTGGAAATAATTTTTTTCCACATCAGGTCTTTATTATTTTTGTCTAGGCTCGTTGCGTTGTTGAAATTTCTCTTCCTCTACACGAATAGTTACCAAAATGTACAGTTTGTCGAAATTATTGTCGACATTACTTTTTAAAATCTTGTTTTTTTTTTCTTGACAGTGATTCCGACTCATAAAAATTTATTTTTCTCCAAAAGAATACTCTTCAATTTAACCCTACCCTATTTACTACCCTACATCAACCCTACGCTATTTATTTTACCCTATTTTTATTTTAAACCCTCAATTCGCTTACCCAGAAATTATATTTTTTTACTTCTCGCCAGCACTGCTTTTCCAAACCTCGTTTCAATAATTGTCGACATTAATTTTGAAAATCTTTTTTTTTCTTCCTGACAATGATTCCGACTCATAAAAATGTATCTTTCTCCAACAAAATACCCCTTAATTCAACCCTACCCTATTTATTTTACCTTATTTTTATTTCAAACCTTCAATTCGCTTACCCAAAAATCATTTTATTCCACCCCTCGCCAAAACTATTTTTCCAAATCTCTTATTTTTCTTGTCAACAGCAATTCCATCATTAAAATTCATCTTCCTCCACATGAACTACTACTACATGCGCGAACCTGACATCGGCCCGATCGATTATCTCCCCGCCGAATTCGCCATAGCCGAATTTTCTCTCGAAGAAGGAATAACCGATTATTACCACGAAATAATAAAAACGTCTCTTCATCTCGGTTACGCTCGCGAAGCCATGGAAACCAGTGAAAAATCTCACAAACTTAACTGGAATTTAACATTCGCCGAACACGATTGGACCCGAATATACGAAAAATTCACAAATTTTCTCAAACCACGAACGAACAACGGCGAATATCCACCGATATACACGTCAAAAAAAATAATTCACATGATTCCGTCGCTTCTACGACGCCTAACCGAACCCGTCAACGATAATCCGTCAAATTTTCTCTTCTACACCGTTGAAACTCTTTTCGCCAATGTTTTACGAGCTTCGAGCGATTTCACGGACAGCAACGTTCTCGGTGTCATAGCTGAAAATGAATTTAACAAACAACTTTTCGCATTTACGCCTAACATCGAGTGCGATTATCACAAAACAACCGACGGTGCCGGACAATATTGCAGTCTTTCCGTCGTGCGTCAATGGTCGTTCACGTTTTGCGATCATTGTTGCGGACCGTTGAAAATAAAAATTATAAATGGCGTTCATCGACCGGAAGAAACGAGAATGAACAATTGGGATAACAACGACGACACTCGTAGCGTTTTTTCGTCTTACAGCGATCGTCCGCCGAGCGTTTTGTCGGCCACCGGAGTCAGCGAAGCCCATAGAATTCGCGTGTCCGAAAGAAATCGAGCCGAAGAACGACGAAGAGGATACGATTCCGATTGTAATTTTGAAATAATCGATCATTCGAAATTAAACGACGAAGAGAGCGCCGCGATTCGATCGAAATCGGATGTTGCCGCGGCTTCCGTGGCAGCTGCTTGGGTCGCCGTTGTTCCACCCGTTGTTGCCAGACCTTTGAGAGGTCCGACGACGGCCAGTCAAGCTTTGATGGGAAACACGAGAGACGCACCGACTTTCGATCGAACGAATTTTCCGGTTATCGGAGGACGTGGAATGAGAATTAAGACCGATGTCGATGCTAAACCATCCGGATCGGTTTGGAAAAATCATCGACAGCGTGCTGACAATTCGGATTCTGACTGAGATCGCTTTTTTTTTTGGGTTTTTGGGCTTTTTTATTTTGGGTTTTTGGGGGGTTTATTTTTTTTATTTTTTTTTTTGGTTTGGAAGGAGAATGGGAAGATTTTTGAGGTGAATGGAAATATTTCGTTCGGACTTTGGGCGGTTCTTGAGGCGCGGTTTTGATTTGATTTTGATTTGAATTTTTTTTTTTTTTTTTCGCGGGAATTTGGAGTTTTTTAATTTTATTATTTTTATTGATTTTTTTTTTTTTTTAATTATTATTTGGATGTTTAGGTTTATTTTGAGAGTTGGGGATTGTTCTACTTGCGAGAATATTTTTATGTGGGAAGAGAAATTGAAGAATGATTCGGGAATTGAAGTTTTTTGTTTTGTTTTTGGGAGAGAAATTTTTGTGATTCGATGATTCATGTTTCTTATTTCGGGAAGCGGAATTTTGATGACTCGGGAATTGAGGTTTCTTCTTTAGGCATGAGAAATTTGGATGATTCGGAAAGCAAATTTTTGTCTTTTAGGTTGAGAAATTTCAATCCTTGAATCATTGAAATTTTTCTTTCTGCATATGAACTGGTATTACATGCGCGAATACTTTTTTCACGCATGTATTAACGATTCGTGCGTGGAAAGATGAATTTTAATGTCCGAAAATTTCTCTCGAAAACATTTTCACAAACTCCGAATTTGCGCTAAGACTTTCTTCGTGCTAGAAAAGTTGAAAAGCAGTTATGCCAAATCGATTGGTCCAGAAAAAAAAAATGTTCCATACAATTATTTTTATTTGAAATAATTTTCTTTCACTTAAACTGCCGAAACTGAGTCGAGCTTTTAGAGGAATATCCGGAAACTGAGAACAAAGGAAAAATCAAGGAAAAACTGAAAAGCTAAGAAAAGAAAAAAACTTGATCAATGCAAAGATATATTAAAAAATAAATAAATAAATAACTAAATGAATGAATCTTTTATGGCCAAAACCGAGGTGAGCTTTTGGTGGAATATCCAGAAACTGAAAGGAAAAGAGAAATCGAGACAAGCTAAAAAGCGAAGAAGAGAAAAAAACTTGATTGATAAAAATATATATCTATAAAAAAAATTAATACTCATTCGAATTCCGACTGAATTTGCGTTTACTATTATTATTATTATTTTTATTATTATTATTATCATCATCATCATCAACATCATTATTATTATTATTATTATTATTATTATTATTATTATTATTATTATTATTATTATTATTATTATTATTATTATTATTATTATTATTATTATTATTATTATTATTATTATTATTATTATTATTATTATTATTATTTTTCGACCAACTTAGATTGACTAAACTTGCGTTTACGTTTAAAATCTAAAAAAAAAAAGACAAAACAAAAAGTATTGTTTTGTTATAATTTTATTCTTTAAGTTGTATGTATGAGCAATTAGTTTGGGATAGAAAAATCATTATCGCTGTTATCGTGAACGATTTGGAACATTTTTCAGCACCCTGAAAACGCGACGATTTGTGAAAGTCGGTATTACGAAATATCGTAATAAAATGTATCTTGATGTTAATAAACAAAATATTTTAATAAATGGAATACTATTTATAAGTCGTAATGATAATGAAACGAGGGAAGATAGCGACAGCTTGACCAATAATGAATTTGAAGCTGAACTGTTCGAATTCGTTATTTCTATTAGTTTTTTTTTTGACAGTTCTTCGGGAGGCGTTTGGGAGGATTTGAGGCAAAAAAAAACACAAAACTTCATATCTTGAAAAGAGCTATTTTCGTTTTGGTCCCAATTTTTTGTCATCTTCCCATGATTATTCTGAAGCTACTGTATAAATTTCGTGATGGAACTCAGAAATTTACGGTACCCAGAAATTTGGGAATATTATGAAAAATCAGAAATACTCGTATTTCTGTATTCTGATTTTTCATAATATTCCTCAATATATAATAATAATTTCGGAATATTATGAAAAATCAGAAATACCCGTATTTCTGTATTTCTGATTTTTCATAATATTCCTTAATATATAATAATAATTTTGGAATATTATGAAAAATCAGAAATAATAAGACACAAAAAAGTGGGCGAGAAATTGCTACTGGCGTCGACAAATAACCGAGTGAAACCAAGTGCGAGTAAAAAAAAAAAAAGAACGAAGAAAGATTGCTTCGGCATATCCCGGAATTACTTTCACACTACAATTCGCTCTCGTCGTAATTTCGGAATAACGAGGATCAATATCGGTGCCGATAAATCGAAGAAACAAAGTCCATCGATTCATTGAAAGATACTGAGCAATTTTCTAAATAACCAGAAAAAGTGGTTTTCTTGACACTTTTTCAAGTAAATGCAAAGGGTGAAAAAAAAATTATTTTTTTCAAAACAATAATTAACCCTCATACGCGATTCATTTGAGTTTGCAAAATTGCCGATCGATTTGCTATAGGATTACCGGTTCATGAGATATCGATGATCAAACGAAAAAAGATGTTTTTTCTTTCACCGGCCGATATCTCAGCGACAAATTGTCGTACAGAAAAAATGAAACAATCAAAGCGAAGGCAAAGAATCAGGCTGAGTGACTGTGTTATTAACGAAGTCAGAAAAAATGTTCTCGTTGAGTTTTTTTTATGCGTGTACGATACTTCCGATAGGGATGGCTGCGATAGTGCCCGCTTGAATAAATATATTAATTTAAAAGTATAATGATAGAAATTTCAGAGAAATAAAAATCGATTAAATTGTAAAACGAACTCGAATTAATTCCATCAATTTTTTGAAAGAATCACGAAAATTTTGAAGCCAAAATGTTGCGGCGTCATCTGGCCCAAGTCGTCACTTGGTCCGGATGACCCTATTTTGATAAACGTTTTTTTGTCCATATCAAGGAAAATTAATGGCACACGTAAGCGTTGCACGAAAGCGGCGCGGGAGATTAACATCGGCAATTAAACTCGTAATTGGAAACTTTAAACGCATTAGTTTTCGTCATACTTATGATTGTGAGTGCTTTGTGGTTGCAATATTCACGGAGGCGCAAGACCACGCCATCGAAAATGGTTCAACATGTTTGCGAAGTCGAAAATGAGTGTTATTCCCTCTTCAATTTTCTTCCGGTTCGTGTAAATAATAAGTCGTGCAAATTATGTGTTTGAATTACGCGAGTACCATATACGAAAATCCATTAGGCGACGAGTCGTGCAATTTTCCGGCTATCGCACGTCCTTATCACTGCCGTCGACATCGAGGCATCTATAAATGTTACCGGTTCTTCGTAAACGCGTAACATTTCATACCAAGTCGGTCACTATGACCGGCCACCGAGTAATAATGCAGCTGACAATCATCCTCGTTCTTACTTCGTGTTTCGTAACCCTGCGGGGAGACAACGTGGTTTCTCTGCCAGAAGGCAACATCATCGTCGCACAACCTACCGTTGGGCCTCCCAGGTACCGCCATTTTTAATTATTTATTATATTTTTATTTTTAATTTCTTAAAATTCGGTTCATCAATTGTTTTTCATATTTCGGGAAGAAAAAGGCTCGTGAATTAGCGGTAACGTGCTCGGCTCACAATCAGTGAGTCCCGGTTCGATTCTCGCCTACCCCAATGGACAGTTTCAATATGTTTTTTCTGTGCTTTTGCGGTGGTTCGAAACCCACCATTGGAAACAGTAGGTCCATTGTCACAAAATAAATGACCATTACAGTGGCGATACGGAAGGAATGAGAGAACGTCGTCAACTCAAGATCGGACCTCCAGGCACCGCGGGAATCTCAGGCCCAGCTGGTTCCGGTCGGTAGAGGGATGGTAATCACGCTAAGGCCTTAATCAAGGAGCACCAGGCCGACGGCCGGCCCGCCCGAATGGCTTTCGGCTTTGTGATAATAAAACCGACCAAACGGCAAATCGTCGATCGTTAATTCAATAACGAATTGAAATAGAATTGCTAAAGATCTGAATCGTTTTAATAATTGTGAAATTTTTCATATCCACGGTGCCACAATGGTCGATGAGCGTGGAATAGTTGGTCTCTCGAACCTCTGAACTCCCGTACCTATATAGTCTCCCAGACCTCGAATCTCTCAAGCCGCGGATCTCCCGTAACTCGACTGGTGCGTCATCTAGTCCGACTTTCCCTTGTACAAAATTATTATTGCATACAGTTGGAAACGATTGAAGGCTGAATCGTTCCCAATCGTTCTCTATTGACGTATTCTTTTTCCAATCATTTGCAATTGTTCCTAATAGCTCGAGAGATTTTCAATTGTTCTCAATAATTCTTTTTTCAATCGTTCCCAAATGTTTCTTATCAGTCAAGCGTTTTTCATTCGTTCCCAACCATTTCCAATCGTTCCCAGTTGTTTCAATTTTATCAATAAAGAATCAAAAACGATGCCATCTGGAATCAGTATCATAACACCCGAAGAAGAGACCGACATCCATGGAGCTCCGACGAATCCTGGGAATGAAATATTGACACCTGAAGACCGGTTACAGATCTTTGATTGAAGAATATGATTCGTGACGATCGTTCCCCTACTCCCAGCACTTCGGGTGATGAGGGACAATAATTAACAATCATTCTCAAACAATAATTATTGTTCAATAAAAAATAAATAAAGGATTAGTGGTTCTTGTGATACGACTTGATAACATTATTTATAAGAATGTTGGTGGCAATTCTTTGGTAACAGAAGAATTATATGGATTGAAAATTTCTAATGTTCTTCGAAATTTGAGCAACATTGAAAAAAAAAGTGGAACAATTCTGCTCAGAAATTGGATGGACGTTTTCAAATAATTCCCCAAGGCAGCGTGTTGCTACCAATTCGCATAACCTATAAATCATACGTCCCCATTGAGAACGGTAGGGAACGATAGACGGCTTCAATCGTTCTGAATCGTTCAGGAAACAATTAAGAAACACAGTTGGGAACGATTGAAAATTTGCTTCAATTGTTCCCAATTATATCCAATAATATTTCTTTAGAAGGGTTACCGACTCAGCTCCACTCCCTATTCCGACCCCACTGTCTTTCCCCGCTTGAGTAAATATATTTATTTAAAAGTGTAATGATGGAAATTTCAGAGAAATAAAAATCGATTATATTGTAAGACGAATTCGAATTAATTCCATAAATTTTTCAAAGAATCACGAAAATTTTGAAGCCGAAATGTCGCGGCGTCATCTGGCCCGAGTCGTCACTTGGCCCGGATGATCCTATTTTGAAAAACGTTTTTTCGTCGACATCAAGGAAAAATAATGGCACACCTAAGCGTCGCACCAAAGCGACGCGGGCGATTAACAGGGGGAATTAAACTCGCAATTAGAAACTTTTATGGCATTCACTTCCGTCATACTATTTAGTGCTTCGTGGTTTCAATATTCGCGCGACCGCAAAACCACTCCATCGAAAGTGATTCAACATGTTTGCGAAGTCGAAAATGAATATAATTCTCTCATCAACTTTCTTCCGGTTCGGTATTTTCCGGGATAATTGCTAGATATGACCATCAAACAAGAAAACGTTTTTACAACGAATCGTTTTTCCATCCGTAGTGCAAATTATGTGAGTTTGAATCACGCGAGTACCACATACGAAAATCCATTAGGCGACGAGTCATATTGGACGAGTCGTGCAATTTTCCGGCTATCGCACGTTCTTATCACTGCTGTCGACATCGGGGCATCTACAAATGTTACCGATTCTTCGTAAACGCGTAACATTTCATACCAATTCGGTCACTATGACCGGCCACCGAGTAATAATGCAGCTGACAATCATCCTTGTTCTTACTTCGTGTTTCGTAACATCTCCCCTGCGGGGAGACAACATGGTTTCTCTGCCAAAAGGCCACATCATCGTCGCACAACCTACCGTTGGGCCTCCCCGGTACCGCCAATTTTAATTATTTATTATATTTTTATTTTCGATTTCTTAAAATTCACTTCATCAATTGTTTTTCATATTTCGGGGAGAAGAAAACCCGTGACTTAGTGGTGTACGTGCTCGGCTCACAATCAGTGAGTCCCGGTTCGATTCTCGCCTACCCCAATGGACAGTTTCGATATGTTTTTTCTGTGCTTCTCCGGTGATTCGAAACCCCATCGTTAAAAACAGTACGTTCATTGTCACAAAATCAATTAACGTTACAGTGGCGATCGGAAAAGAACGAGAGGACGTTGTCGGTTCGAGGAAGTCGGACTAACAGCCAGCCAACCCAGCCGAGAACCCGGCCAACAACCCGGCCAACGACTCGGCCAATCCCGGCCACCCGTGGTGGGCACCTCTGGGGACCAAACCCCAATGAGCTTCGGGCTTTGTTAGAATTAAACCGACCAAACGGCAAATCGTGCTTAAGTTCGATCGTTAATTCAATAACAAGTTTAAATAAAATTACTAAAGATCTGAATCGTTTTAATAGTTTCGAAATTTTTCATATCCACGTTGTCACAATGGTCGATGAGCGTGGAATGGTCAGTCTCTCGAACCTCTAGTCTCCCGTACCTATATAGTCTCCCGGGATGGTCGAAGCTTCCTCCCGTCCGAGCTTTTCCTCCGTTCTGTAATGAATTTGATCATTTTATTTTTATTTATTTTATTAATGTTGCATGGATTATTTATTATTTAAATTAATATAGAAATATATATATAGAAACGAATTCAAGAAATTTATTTAAGGAGAAAAATTAAAGTATGTGCAGAATGTATAGCGATTGTAAATATTTATTTTAAATAATAAGAGCGCAGCGTATATAATAGAAATTAATATTTCAATATTCAGTAAAAGTCATTTTATCACACACACACAAACACACACACACACGGTACAGACGAATCCATTTACATACATAAATATATAAGCTTTTAGACAGTCGAGTTTCACCGCGGAGTTCAGTAGAAAGAAAAGAACAGAGAAAACAAATTACGGACGCCGAGTCTAACCGACAATTATACGAAAATATATTGATATATATATACCGGTAGTGATGTTTGTACTCATCCGATTATAATAGAGGAGAAAACCGCTCAGTTCGTATGAACCCACGCCTGGATTTTGGAACGTGGACGAAAAGATAATGATTCGTTGCCTGGCTTCTCCTGCCCGTTGATAACACGTAGACTCGGACGTCGTCCCTTCTGTCTTGCTCCGACGGTGGTTCGAGAGGTTGTAATCTAAAATCGATCCGTTTCGAGGATCTTCGGTAGATAGGGATCAATCATGTTCCGGCAACGCTCGTCAATTTTCTACTGCCGTAACTACTGGAGCGCCCGCGGTGTACGCTGGATATTTGAAAATTGTACTTCTCCGTACAGTTCGGTGCGTCATCTAGTCCGACATAACCTAGTCTAGACTCAACTACGTCCCCACCAACGGCCTGCACAAATTTATCACCTGATAAAATTATTTTGGGTTTTTTATCTCAGATAATCGAATGATGAGTTATGAGGGGCACGGCACTTTTTTTTTCGAGCGATCCACGAAGATTCACCGTCAATGGCTCATTTGTTCATAAAAGTTGATGAAAATTTTATACAATATTCTTCAAATGTTTACTTGATTGAGTAGTTATTATGCAAATAAATGTATATCAACTGTGTCGTCAAAAAAAAAATTATCGAAAATATGCTTATTTTTATATCAAATTTACCCCCCCCCCCCCCCTCCCCCTCACCCTTTAACTGCAGTAGGTGAGACAACGTTTCGATGAGTACGATACGTGACACTATAAGCAGGTAGTATTTGCGAGGTTAATTTAAATTCGCTGTCGCAGGAACGGAGAATTGATAGGGACAAATTCTAATTTATAGCCGCTCCGTCGGTGTGGCTCGGGCAACGAGAGGACAACGTCGACGTTGTGTGACGTATCGGGGTGCGAGTTTACTTCGAGACTATCGATAATCCGTCAGTTTGAATGGGGTACACTGTAGGGCTTGTACGACGGGGTGTATTGACCTCGATAAATTCCGTTTGCGGATACGAACCCATATACATGAATATACGGTGCGGTTTTTTTCGAGGAGGAGGGAAAAAGAGACGGAAAAATATGTATAGGCATGAAGGGATGAAAGATATTTTTTTGTATAATCAATAAAATAATAAAATAAAATCAAAGTATGAGAAAAAATATCATTCAATATTAACATGTCGTATTTATGGGGTATTCCATACGAATAGAATCCGTTTTTCGGCCGATGTTTTTTTATTACCTCGAAATTGAAGGAGTTGAAGTATGACGAGAAATGGTGGTTGACTCCAAATCTCAGGCCTCTAGTTTACTTCTCATCATAGTCTTGTAATCGGTATTTGCACTACTTTCGAAGTTTCGAGACGTGGTGAGTCTTTATTTCTGAATCACATTGATGTTGTCACGAATGTTTTGGAACGGAATTTTTCCGTACTTTCAGATAAAATTATAAGGACTCGGTATCAGAAGCATTTTCTTATGATTTTTCGGCAAAAAAACACAAAAGAACTTCATATCTCGAAGAGAATATTTTTTTTCTTGGTCCCAATTTTTTGTGATCTTCCCATGATTATTCTGAAGCTACTCCATAAGTGTCGTGATGGAACTCAGAAATTTCTGGGTACCGTAAATTCCGTAATCAGAAATACGGGTATTTCTGATTTTTCATAATATTCCCAAATTTCTGGGTACCGTAAATTTCTAAGTAATAATATACTAATAATATTAATATAGTACTTATAATATGTATATAAGACTGTGTCAAAAAAAACAATTTGTTTCTTCTTCTTGGATCGCATGGTCTTCATAGCTCGTGATTGGCCTAAAAAAAAGTACCACCCTAGTGTATATACACCGATAGACATGTATAGGCTAAGAGGAAAAGGAAATAGAGCGACTAGGAAGATCTAAGAGCCTGCTTCCGCGTAAATGCCAAAGAACGTTATTCCATCGCTTCGGCTGATCGATCACCGGCCAAAGCTAAGCCAAATCTGTTTTGTTAAAGTGAAACATACCGTTCGAGTAACGAATGACTCGGGGCAATGAAGCACGTGGGTCTGATAAATCGGATTTAGTGAGCTCGAACCATTTCGCATGGCATACCCCATTTGTACTACCTATCTCAGGATCAATGAGTTTCAATGTTACGATGATCAATTGCCGATTAATTTTACCCACTCGTCAGCCGAATCCTTCTCACTGATTTATCGTTACGATGAAGATGGAGTGGCAGAAGACTTTGTTCATTTCATTCGAATCACTCTGTGGCTTTGACGTATTTTATATTCAACGTTTTTATTTTTTTAATTAAGAAAATTTCGGTTTTTATTCGGAATTTTTTTCTCCTTATCTTCGCTGATTTTTATTAATTCTTTCATTGCTTTTTCTACTTTGGTTTTACACGGTTTAGGATTTGTGTGTATTATTTTTTTGGGGGGGATTCGCGTCTGTATTTTATATTTTTTTGTATTTAGCTTTCAATTTTTTTTTTTCGTTTTGTATTCTTCATTTTTGCATGGCTCTCGTTCGTATTTAAATTTTCGATTACGCTGGCAATTTAACTGAATGTCGAAATATTCGAAATTTACGATTTTTGAATGAACTTTTTAACGCGTAACAAAGCGCGACACTTTTATTAGAAACGAAGATAACGAATCGTGTTATCGAGTTCCAACATATGCACTGATAACCGGTGTAAACCGTCGCGTATGCAGCATTATTAACCGTCTGCATGTTACATTCGTTTTTATAATTTATGATTGACGATGCTATTTATAATATGATGTATTTAATAACATACGTGACAAACTTACCTGTTACGCAAATATTTTTGGCCTTGCTTTTTACAGATCGATTGATCGGTTTTAGTTCTGGAATCATCGGTCAAGATTGTGTGCTTTTGAGTTATCGAAAAAATATATTCAAAAAATATAAATCTAAAGGTCTAAACATAAATCTTATATTTTTTAGAATGTCATATATTCTTATTATTATTCGTTTATTCAATACCTTACAAATTTTCTTAACACAACAGTGTGGTATACGCTCGAATTTAGTGACTGGTTTCCATTTCGATGTACAATTTTTTCTACTTATTTTCATTCAAAAATCGAAACGTCGCGATTAAAAATATACAATTACACAGCATACCGTATATACATCTGTTTAGGCATATTTTGATATATAGACGGTCAATTTTTTATATCTATCTTCGTGTATACAAACATAATTAAGCATACCGACAAGTACAATTTTCTTATTATTTTCTTTTCTCTTATTTTCAACTGTCAAACACTGTATTTAACACTCATAGCACGATAATTGTCTCATTGATCTTCATAATTCAATTAACACACAGCCTTTCGCGCAATGAAATTCCATCGAACGAAAAATAACTTATTGGGATTAATTAATTTTTTTTTTTTTTCAAATCAAAATTCGCAGGATAATTTGAATAATAATAAAGCGACGTGATCGAGAAACGAGAAACGCACGTCCGGGCTCAGTGAACGGCGCTTCAAGATTTTCATGATCGTCGATACTTTATTTTTTCGATGAAAGGCAACGACTGATAAAAATACTTAAAAATAATAAGAATAATAATTAAAAGAAATATCAACTATGAGTCCTATGAAATTTAACATTGATCCATAATTTTATATTAATAATAATAAACAATAATAATTTATAATAATTTTAACCAATGGTAATAATTATTAATATTGATTTCTTCGATATTCAATATTTATTCATCAATCGATTTTTTATTAAATATTCTTTTGCAAAATCTATGAAAATAATGTAAAAATTCAACAGATGAACGATAAAGAATACGATTAACCGTAAACATTTGGACATCGATCAACAATCGATGCAATATATATGTTTAAATCGTAGTAGCACGGCAAACACGTAATGTACGTTTTTATTTTTATTTTCCACAATTATCTTTTCATCATTTTTCCGTCCATATCAACGACATCGCGATAACATTATGTATCTCTATCATAATATGGGTCATTTTACACATAGAACCGACGATCCATCACCCGTCTGGTCGTCTGTCGGTTGTAAATTCATTTTTACACGTGTCAACTTTTTATATACTTTAATCGACGTTCTATAAAACAAAAAAAAACTTGATTGACAAGTTTGCAAGATCGATCGAGTCATTAGAATTAAAAAAAATGATATTCATGAAGACGTATACGTTAACGTTCCGGTCGATGAGAACAGTCACGGATCGATCTGATAACAAAACCCGACCTTACTTAGGACTTGATAAGCCCACGTCATCGTATTAATTAATAGACGTTGCGGTCGACAATTTTTTTCGCAACCTCGTAATCACGCAAATGCATTCGCTCTCACGCACCACACACTGTATATTATTTATATCCGCGAGGGTTTTCTCGCAAAGTCGATTTTTTTCCTCTTTATCCGTTTTTTTTTTCGCAAGCATTAGTAAATTACGCGGATACTCCACGAACCCGGATTATTTAATTTATTAAAATATTCGCCTAACTTCATCAATTATACATATCAATTTTTTTTTGTAAAGATTGTAGAGTATATTTTTTTTATTATCGAAGTCCAGCTTCGTGAAATTGGTGATTATTAATTACCACGTATTTATTTAATCTTTTATTGTACGATGTATAATTATTATGCAATATTATTCGATGCTTTCGCCGCTGCTGATGCTGCTGCTGATGCTGCTGGCATCGTTATAACGTTTCGCGCACGTCTCTCGGGGCTATTCAACGATTATACGTCGTAATAGAAATTCTAACGAACAATATGAGTCAATTTACAGTGGATACACAAGATTTATTCACGTTAATGCTGACGACATTTTAATTATCTTTTATCAGTACGATCGATAACAGTTGTTATTTATTCATTCGTCGATCTTGATTATTTTTATACGAAAAATAAACAAATGTTTGTTAAGATTTTAGAGAAGAAATAGGCTTAATTTTTTTTCTTCTCTTTGTCTTATTTACATTCATCCATGGATGTTATGTATTAACGATAATTTTGTAATTATTTACACATAATTTACTTATTATTCACGTGTTATTCGTTTCACGTGCGTGCGTATTTCACGTGCATGCGTATAAAATACGAATTTTATTTTGTATTATTTATCGATCAGTAAAATCAATAATTTGTTAAATTCCATCACAAATTTTTTTCTTTGTCATTCTAAATTCTTTAAACGTCAATAATTTCTCGAGATAATGTACTTCTTGTGTTCCCAATTACCAGAATTAATTTGGGTAACGTTATTGTATTTCTTTTTGAATTTTTTGCTTTGATCGAAATCATTAGGCAATTTTTTTAATTTACCGTCAATGTGATTTGTGACAATAAATGTATTCTTTTGATGGGTAATTTAGGCGATGTTCTCTCCATTCTGGAATTTCTCGTCTGTCGATTTACCAAGGACTTTTCGAAATTTAATTTAAAAACTGTGTCTCCGTGCTCGGTTGTTAATTATTCCTTTTGCCGGCAGCCCGAAGCCCGGAAAACTCTGTGAGGCACTAAAAGAAAAACTTCGTCTTTTCCTACAACCTTGTTCACTATTTCTACCTTAATAAATAATAATTTAATAATAATAATAATAATAATTTTTTATTTAATAATTTTGTAAAAATGAAATTAAATAAATGACAATTATAAAAATAATAAAACACCAAATTTGACAAATTTCCTCTTTGCTTGGAAGATAAATGATTGCATGATTTTTTTACCGACCTACCAAATTTTTGCAAGCTTTGATAAAAATTGTAATTAAAAATATAAACAAAATTAAAAACTCCTATTTGAGATTAATTTTTGTTGATGTACTTATTTTTTCTTTGCCGGACGTATGGTCGACCGGATACGAAGATTGATTGTACAGTTCGAGCTTGCGAATGTATAGCTAAAAGAAAAAAGTGTCATCGGGAACGTGTGTGCGACCGGAATTGATTCCTCCCACGGTCGAGAAGCACGAGAGCAGTTGAAGAGTCGATGCTCGTCGATTGAAATGGAATTTTCAACAAAGAATGCAACCTACAAACACGTACGTGTATTTTTCCATTCACGTGCGCGTGTGTGCGCGTGTGTGTGCACGTGTGTGCGCGCGTGTGTGTGTGTGTGAGTTTTAAATACGAACGAACAAAGCCCCGAGCGAAGCCCGTTCGGTTCGCGATTGTCGGCAACTGCTGCAATAAAATTTTAACCATCCTCTCTGTGAAGGAGGTCTGAGACCGGTGAGGTCAATTGTAAAAGCGACGAATATAAAAGAGACGAATAACCGAACGAAATTGTGTCGAGTGTTCCACTTCTTCGGATTCTCGTGCAATGGAAACATTTCAATCAAATAATTTTTGTCTTATTTTTTCTTCGTGATCGAAAACGATTTTGAAGTATTTTCGAACAATTCGAGGGAAATTTGTATGAAAAGATATGAAATTGGGGAATTATATTGTTGCTAATCGCGCACGAGAAGTACGAATGAGGTGACGAAGAATATTTAATTGATAATGACAGTAATAACTTTGATGATTCGATAATTTTGATTTGTATGTGAATTTGATTGATGAAGGGACAGAAATAACTGAAAATAATTTAGTTGATGATGACAATGATAACTTTGATGGTTCAATAATTAATATTTATATATATAGGGAGAACCGTCCCAATATTTCGGAATTTCGTCCTAAAATAGATTTTTTAATAACTCTATTATCCTTTATGAGAAAAAAATAAATTTTTTTATCGAACATAATCGAAATATGAAGTTGTTACAAAATATATTTGAATCACTTATTTTTTTTCAAGACACCATCATCATATATAGATTGAAATTCCCGAAAAACTCGAATTTTTTCCAAATAAAAAAAAATTTAGGAATATGATTTCCACTCCAAATTTCTGAAAAGCGTTCCTTAATTTTGATCAGCTCTAAAAATATCTAAAAAAAAATTTACTGGAGAACCAAAAGATACTAAAAGAAATCAGAGATACAATCGAAAATATTTTAAATCGTTCCCCTAAAGAAAACGATGAATAAAAAGTAGAAAATATGCACGAAAAAGGTATAAAAATTCTGGACATGTTTGAAGTATTTCCAATCGTAAAATATTTGATCGATCTCCAACGTTTCATTCGTGTTTTATTTTATTTGTTAATGAAAAACCGCAACAAATAGAGATTGATCGCGCCGTGAGTGTATTATTGAGGTCGAGTCGATTGACTAGCGGAAAGTGCACAGACCCGTGAGAGCCATTTGTCGTCACGATAAGATCGACGTTTAAACAAAATTGCAATTGCGTGCCCACGAGTTTATCTCCATCGCCAGTTCTTTTTTTCCCACATTTTCCGTGTTTCAATTTCGTTATTGGATTTCCCAAAGTGCCCGAAGTTGCGGTCGCTAAATGGGATAATAGCGAAGGCCGTTGTTTGTATGTATACAGCTGCACGATGCATTTTTAATCGTTGCAGAGGGCTATTTCAATTGTCGATCGATTGCTTCTGTATTTTTTTTTTTAATTTCAATTTTATTAATATTTTTTATTAAATTTAATTTAATATTTTTTTATTATTATTGTTATTATTATTTCTCGTAACAACGAAATAATTTGACAGTAAGGTTTGCAAATTATTGGTCTATGCTTCGTATTTGAAATAATTTCATTACGAAATTTCCGGAGAATTTAATTGCCACTGAATATGGAATTCAACTGTAAAACAATAATATTCTCATAATTATTAATTATTTAGTTATTAATTTTTATCGATGAAACGTTAAAATGTTATTTATGTTTTGAGAAAACAGTTTATGGATTTGTTACATATTTGTTTTGGACCATAGTTATAATTATATCATTTTAATATTCATGATAATTCGATTATTAAATTATCAGTAATTTTCATTATTTTGTTAATTCGTATCGATCGAAATTCGAGAAATTTCTTACGTTTCGAGAACAAGATCTATGAATATGTCGATTTTTTCTGGGAATATAATTACGTCAGTTACACTTCTTGTTTTTTTTTAAATTAATAAATCAAGATTCAACATTTTTATATTCCCATCATTGCAGAGATGTAAAAATTCCAATTCTTTCATTATAATCATTAATAATTATTCGTTCGAAAAACTATTTCAAATACATTTTTATAAAATAAATATCCCATCCCTGGTCGTCTCCGCCTTCGAGGAACCCAAAATAAAAATATATCCAAGAATCATTGAATAATTACGAAATAAACTAAACGAATACGAATAAAATGAAATGTGAGTACGAATAAAATTGAAATGTGATTTCCATTGAATAACACCACGTCGTGGCTTTTGTGGTCCTATCTCCAAATAATATCTTAAGGGGTTCTGGTAGAGCCATGGATAAAAACACCCAGCAAGGGTTAGCAGGTGCAAGCTTCCCAGAAACTCTTGAAAATTCCGCCCCCTCCACTTTCCGCCCTTCCGCCTTCAACCGACATCGTTAATTATTCAGTCGTCGTTTTCAAAAGCACTATCGCCTCCGGCACAAGCATTGGCAAACGACTAAAAAAAATAATAATGAATAAAAGCGGCAGCCTTACTTATATAAAATGAGGAAAAAATGGACGGAAATTTTTTTACGACGCTCTCAGGAAGGTATAAAAGTGCTGGGTTATTCGGAGCATTGCAACGATTATGGATTAAGTACGCGTCCGCTACGGTTTTTATCACAATCGTTACGTCGCATGCATCTTCTATTTTATTGTCTCATTTTTCTAATCCTCGGAGAATGCGTTTCGAAATATTCGTGTCTCAGGCGATCGTTCCAGCGTGAAATTCATATTAATGAAAGTTTTGCTGCAGATAAACAGATCGATAAAGCCGAAGGAATATTGTCTGGATCTGCAATTTCAAATTAATCGTGAATACACATTTGTTATTAAAAACGTAGTATTCGAAGGTTTAGAAGCGTTCTTTTATCTCAGAGAAATAATTTAAAAAAAAAACTTTCTTTAGATCGTCTCTTGGAGTTTGCTTTTTGTAGCTTAGAAATTTTATATTTTATTAAACAAAAAATTTACGGCAAGAAAAGACGAACCTCGACACCCAATTTCGAAATGGCTGGGAATATAATAATCTTTAGGTTATTTCTTTCAGAGAAATAATCTGAATAATTTTTTTGTTTCCGATAATTTTTGAAGGAGTTTCTTCTCTCGTCGAGGATCATTTTTTTCTTTAAGGTACGATCTTGGATCAGTCGAAAATATTTTTTTTGCAGGTTGGAATAAAAAAAAGGTCGAAGTATTTTTTCTTCAGAACATTATTGATCTTGATAGCAACAAAAATCGCAACCGATTATCGATATATCTATTTTTCATATAAAATCAACGTAGGGTAAGATGGGGTTAAATCGCCAGCGGGTAAGATAACCATTTAACGCTCATATTTGACTGGATTAATAGAAAGATTAGCCGGTTTATAAGGTAAGTCGTGGTCGATAATGCACAACTTTTGTACTTTGTTGGACTGCCGCATCTGCATTTCTACAATTTTCATGGTGAGATAAGCATTTTGAGCGACGAGAAAAAAAAATTTCTGGCTTTTGATGGCTGGTGAAAGTTGTGAAAATTGGGCTTCAAAAAATTAGGCAAGTGTTTTCCTGGAGCAGCAATTCGTCACTAATCCGAATGTTAAAACGATTTTCCGATATTTGCATTTGTTTTCGGATCACGTGGCTTCTCGCGCAAACAAGTGTGTGGGGTTAAACAACCAAGCAACCAGTGGGCAGCTGCACAAGCTGAGAAAAAAATGTTGAAGGTGTTGGGCAAAAAATCACGAGCTGAAAAAGAAAAAGTTGCCCCTCGCCTCCCCAAGCGTGGTCGTCCCGAAAAAGTTGCTTACGTTGAAGACAGCGAGGACTACGGCGATAATTAATGCTAAAAAATATTTTTTTATTTTTTCAAAGGTTAATATAATAATTTGCGACCGTGATGAATAATAAAAAACATTAAAATAACAAGTTTGCATTTATATTTGACCTGAAAAGAAGTGGTTTTATCACCCCACTAGGTGGGGTAAAAAAACCACTTTGCACATTTTTTTCAAACGATCGTGCTAAATAATAAGTACAAGTTACATCAAACTTGTTGCGATAAATTTTGTAGCCAAGGGTTTATGCTTTCAGAAAAAAAATCATGTTTGAGAATATTGCAATAAATGCAGGTTCTACAACGTGAAAAGTAAAAAAATGGTGATTTCCCGTTATCTTAGCCTATCTATTAAAAATCACCTATCTTCGAATGTGCACTAGAACGATCTTCCAAAGCCCGTGCAAGCGTTCGAAACGGACGTACCCATATGTATTCGTGTGCACAACGAATATACATCGAGGTGTCGATGTACATCGTTATCCAAGTTGATTCCGGAAACACGGCACGGAAATGCGTACGGAGGTATAATGGGAAGTCTCGTGTATCGAGCCGGGTGTGAATAATTCGCCGAGCGAATATTCCCAGTTGCCATACGAATGTATTCGATAGTTGTCGCGCTTTCCATGACGGCGACTGCGTTGCATCTAACAAGCTCGAAGCTTGTCCAAACTCCTGAAGTCGGGAAAACCCGTAGATTTTAATGTGATTAGATCGTGAATTTAAACTACCTCGGTTTCGAGTTATTCCTCCATACTGAGTTATGATTGTCGAGTCTGAATAATCTGATTTGGTCTACAGTGAATTCTACGTTCTTTGAGATAATATAATTTTTGGATTATTTCTTTTAAATAAAACTAAAATTGAGCCAACAATGTGCTGATTAAATTAAATAAAAAATACGCAGAAAATTGCAGAAAGAAAAAACATCTGCCTTGCTTATCTTGAATGTACCATTGGCTGACCGCAAATGAACCTAAGGGTGACCGGCGGAATTCGTCTATCCCGCAGGTTCTACGGCTTTTTAACGCTCAAAAACTTTGATGTCCAAATGTTTAACATCCAAAAAAAAAAGCAAATTTCATATTTGTCTTGAGTGTACCATTGGGTGACCACAGATGAACCTAAGGGTGACTACCGGAATTCGTTCGTACCGCAGGTTCTATAGCATTTTAACGTCCAAAAACGTTGATGTCTAAACGTTTAACATCCAGAAATGGGAGCATCTGCTTTAATCGTCTCGATTGTACCAGTGGCTGACCACAAGTGTACCTAAGGGTGACCACCGAAATTCGTTCGTCCCTCAGGTTCTACAGCATTTTAAGGCACGAAAACGTTGATTTTCAATCGTTTAACGTCCAAAAAGGGAAGCATCTGCTTTAATCGTCTCGATTGTACCATTGGCTGACCACAAGTGAACCTGAAGATGACCACCGGAATTTGTCCGTCCCGCAGGTTCTACTTAATTTCAACGTACTAAAACCCTTTCAAATTATCCGGATCACCTCATCTACCCTACAACAGACCGCAACTACCTAATTCAGCAAAATCAATGGCTTCAATAATATTTCGTTCATAATAACACAAATGGAAATTTTCCACCCGCTTGCAACTCTCTCGACCGGATGTCGTACAACGCGAATGCCATATTCGCGTTGCCATGCAGCCGCAACTGGTACCAAGCTTTTGGGAAAAGTAAGCTTCGAACGTTCGGCGAACTCTCTCGCTCTCATCGGAGTCGCGACTCCAACAAAAACACGACTAAGCACCGACCAACCAACCCTTGACCACAGTCAAAGTTGGGCGTAAGCGCGGCTGCAACTCTGCGGTTCGTGCTGCGGCCTTCGCAAGAGCTTTAACCGTTTCATCGAATCTATACTGCAACCAACGAGATGGGTTTCCTAACGAGACTTTAACCTAGCACGTGCTTCAATGGGATTCCGAAACCTCCTCACTGTTGATATTTCGGAAATTCGAGCATTGTTATTTTCAAAAAGAACTCAAAACGATCTTCAAACTTTGACAATTATTCTTCAGCCAAGTACCCTCAGTCGGACTAAACCTATTTTCAACTACTTACATGTTTTTAAAACTGAAAATAATGATAATATTAATAATAATAATAATAATAATAATGACTAATAAAATAATAATAATAATAATAATGACTAATAATAATGACTAATAAAATAATAATAATAATAATAATAATAATAATAATAATAATAATAATAATAATAATAATAATAATAATAATAATAATAATAATAATAATAATAATAATAATAATAATAATAATAATAATAATAATAATAATAATAATAATAATAATAATAATAATAAAAAAGATTAATAATGGATAATTATATTATATATTTTATAGATAATAATTATATAAAATAATAATAATAATAATAATAATAATAATAATAATAATAATAATAATAATAATAATAATAATAATAATAATAATAATAATAATAATAATAATAATAATAATAATAATAATAATAATAATAATAATAATAATAATAATAATAATAATAATAATAATAATAATAATAATAATAATAATAATAATAATAATAATAATAATAATAATAATAATAATAATAATAATAATAATAATAATAATAATAAGAATAATAATATTATAATGGAATAAATATATAATAAGTAAAAATATATAGATATCTGTCGTGTATATAGTTATATGCATTACATATATTTATTTAGTTTACTTATTATAAATGTATTACATTATATTATCATTGTTATTATTGTTATTATTATTATTATTATTATTTTTTTTTATTATTATTATTATTATTATTATTTACATATTTTTCATATTATTATTATTATTTTTATTATTATTATTATTATTATTATTGATCAACAATAATAATAATATTACTATGATGTAATAAATATATAATAAATGAAAAATATATAGTTATATGTATTACATATTATTATTATTATTATTATTATTATTGAACGAAAAAAAATTGCAAAATTCCGAAGTCTGTATTAAGAATAATGTGTATGTAAATTACTCGAAAATGTTCGTGTTCTCGTTACGTTTGTGTGATTTGCGAGGGTCGGCAAGCATTTTATTCTCCACCGAGTCGTTTCGAGCTGCATATTTTATTTCTCGCGTCGTCACGTCGCGGTTCACATCAACGACGATGTCGTATTTGTCGAACTCGGTTATGTTCATTCGTTGTAATTTTTCTTCCGTATCGTTGGATCGTGGGGTAGTTTTTTTTCTTCTATTTTCTCCGTCTACCTTTCTACTCATTTTTTCGCAAAAATGATTAAAAACCTGTTGGCTCGCACTGTTACACCTCGTCCGCCGGTTTGATCTTTTTCATTCGTTCCTTCACTTTTTTTTTCTTTCATGACCGTCGAATTACGAGTAGCCACGGAGCAACCCTCGTATACGTCCCCTTCGTCCGGAGTTTCGTTTCCGGTATGCAAATTATAAATTCATATGCATGCTCTTCGTGCCCTTTTCCGACTTTTCCTCGGCGTCGTCACGGGAAAAATTCCACGGTGTCGCGTTACCCACGTTGACAAGTACGCCGAGGGTGCGGAAAGGGGACGCAGGAGCTTGGTGAATAAGTGATCTTGCTGATTTACGGTGAGTCGAGAAATTGAGAGAAGAAATTCGTCTCGATATATTATGTTGTGTAGAAATCGCAGGGAAGTACTTTGATGCTTTTTATCTTTATTTATATATTTTTTTTGTTCATTTGTTTATTTATTTGTCATTTCTCGAAATCGCTCTTTCCGGCTTCGTTGACTTTCTTTGGTATTTTTTATCTAGTCCTCAAACTATTTTTTATAGCTCGCGAAAGAGGGCAGATTTCAAGGCCACGAGTCTTAAATTTGTTCTCGTAATTCTTCACGTCATACTTTGGAGCGGTGTCAATGTCTTTTTTATTTTTAGAAATTTCGGTTTTTGTTTAAAAATAAAATGTTGGAAAGAAAAGGCCAAATTCGACCATCAATTTTGAAATGGCTTCCAATTTCTTAATTTTCATCGACAAAAAAAAATCAATTCTCCATATTGCTGTAGAGTTCCACATTGAGCTCCATATTGATGTAGAGCTTCCATCACGAGGCATCACTTTTTTCCAATTTGAGGTACGAACTTAGAGTGTTGAAAAATATTTTTTGTCCGACCCCCGTTGAAAACGCGGCGTTGCGCGCATGTGCTGCCGGCGGCAAGTGGGCGTTTCCAGCGCACTCCGCCAGCGGGCGGTAAAGTAGTTTACCGCCCGCTACTGCGGGGCGGTAAAGATTCGAGCGCCGCGACCCCTTGTTTTCAACACGGGTCGGACAAAAAGTACGGTGTGCACCACGGGCGGAAGGCATTTTCCCCTCGTGTGGCGCTTAACACTCGGCGGAATCGCCTACTTTCCGCCCTAGATACACAATGTACTATTTCCGATAATTAAAGAAAAATAAGGTCACAATATTCCATCGTAGAATGCATCACGTAACGATAACAATAACAAGTTTTAGGCCTATTAATCCTATCAACTGAAAAAAAAATGATAATAAATAAATAAATAAATAAATAAATAAATAAATGAAGAAATAAATAAATAAATAAATGAATAAATAAATAACTAAATAAATAAATAACTAAATAAATAACTAAATAAATAACTAAATAAATAAATAAATAAATAAATAAATGAATAAATAAATAAATAAATAAATAAATAAAAATAAATGTTCCTATACAAATAAACATCCACAAAAATCAGAAATTTCCATCTCTATCTAACCAAAATGGTCCTTCGAAACCATACTGGACCCCAAAAAAATAATTCCAACAATACAAAAACGTCCAAATAACCCAAATAGCCGAATAAACTAACTCCTACAAAGAAAAGAAGAAGAAATCATCCATCGGTTCATCTTTGGGGGTTCCAAATTCCCAGCCAACTATCGAAAGCCCGTCAGGCATCCTTCGAGTGGCTCGAAATGGACGTTAAAGCGAGTTAGGAAGATCTCACGGAAACGTTTCTCCACGCCCTTCGACCACCGACGTCGATATCAACCGTGGGAACTCAGACCGATGTTTCCGGAATCTCGGACGAGCTTGATGCCCGATGAATGGCCGACCACGTAGAAATCCATGCTAATGACTCGGATCGAAATCTCGCGGTTCGCAAACTGCTTCGCTTCAACGTTCTCTCCTCACGATTGTCTAACACGGTTTTGTTCCGCCGCTATCGGGATTTCTCCACTCGATGTCAAAGCAGAGCACTCGAGATCTGCAACGGAGCAGCGCGCTGGAGAACCATTAACGTGACGTCCGAGGGGCGGACAAGCTTCGATCGTCGAAATTCACGAAGCTCTGCGCGCGGTAGGAACGTTAATTGCGATTTATCATTTTTTATCGCTCGAAGTTTTTGATTTATCATTGAGATCGACGATTTTTATTGTTGAAGAGGTTTTTTGAAATAAGGTTTTCAATGTTGTTGAACATTTTTTTGTGAAATTAATTGGTAATGATTGAGCGATTGATTGAACGATTGATTAAATTACGTTTGATATAAAATAAATTGGGGAATAAATAGCAATTAATTAATAATAATTGCGATGATAATCAACGGCGTTAATGAATTGTTGATGAATTATATGCGGTCGATTTATAGAGAAAGTCAGGAAATAAAGTAGAAAATTGACGTCACTGAATTCATTCGATTTATAATAATGATAAACATTGTAATTAATTGTAAAAAAAAAAAAAACAGTTAACCAGTCTTTCCAAAAAGATATATATAATATATAATATATATAGCTCAATTAGAGATGAATAGCAGATATATAATAGCACAATTAGAGATGAATTAATTTTCCAATCCAAAACTCATTAAAAAAATGTCAACTGTCGAAAAGAAAAAATGTAAGTAATCCAAATCGTTCAGAAAAATAGAAAAACAAACATTCAAATATAAACCAGTCCTTGGTAAACCTCCACAAACCGCTTATCCCTCTTTAACTCCGTTCTCCGTCGTATGATATGACACAAATCTCTTGAAATGTAGGTACTGAAACTGTAAGAAGTAAAATTTAGTTGCTTTTTTCTCTTCTTATTCTTCCACAATTGCCGGGGATGCATCTGAGATGTTCAGATAAGACAGGAGCTACGAGCAGACGTAAAACCGGTATCTTCCGAGCGGAGAAACTTTGTAGATCTTATCGCAAAGCTATCGCCTTCGTTGTTTCCGGTTCTTCGGAACAAATGAAAAAAAAAGTCGCATTCGCCATAATGCCGGAATTTCACACGTGATCAAGTACTGGAAGGAAAATCTCTGTGTGAAATTTGGGCGAGAAAAAAGTAATCGACGAAAGATTTCTCTTCGACGGACTTTCGGTGTTTTGGTATCGAATTTCACGTTTTCGTAACTTGAAACTTTAATTCTTTCTTTAGGTTATTTCTCTTTCTTTTTTTTTCGTCTGTTTCTTTCTATATTAAATCTTACTCCATTTTCCTCATCCACTCGAATTTTACGCGATAAAAAACATTCTTCAGTTGAATTTAGTCAGAAATTTAGTCAAAAATTTAGTCAACGATATTTTCAGGGAAAATTCCATAATTGCGATTATATTTCAGAAAAAAAAATAATTTAACGCGGAAATGCTTTAGATTTAAGTACCAATCTCGACTCACGAGCCAACGTTTACATCCACACTAACATATTCATTCAATCGATTATTCTAACTACCTTTCACATTCTTATTTTAAAAAAAAACATTCTTTCTTGAATTTTTTCATGCTCCACATTTTTTCTCGCATTACTCATGCTTCACATATATTTTTTTTTACACAATTTACAATTTTGTACAATAATCATCGGACAATCGAGGACTTTTGACCGATTGCCGGCAAAACGTTTTGCTATCTCGTCCCGTTTTAATCTTCACTGTTTTTCGTTTCTCTTAATTTTTCTTTTCTTTCAATTATCAATTTTTGTTCTTTTTTGTTGGTTCATTTGTTTCGTCGTTTTTTCTTTTATTTTTAAGTTTCATTACATATCTTCTCTGCGGTCGTGACTCGTAGCTCGACGTTGAATCTGGATTATTAATTACTTTCTTCTTTTTTTAAAATGCTTACAGAGAAAACATCGCTCTCGTTTCTACAACGATCTAACGATTTTTATTTCTATTTCTATTTCAATTCTTGGATAGGATTGTGAACATTTTTATTACAGAATTTCGGAGAAAGTGTGCTCGTGTCGTGTAGAATAAACTTCGACGTTTATTCGTTACGGGCTAATTGGATAAATTAGAATCGCAGTGCCATCTATAAAACAAAAAGTTTTCATTCTCTATTCTCCATTTTCTATATTTGAAAAAAGACAACGACTCCTTTGTAATAGCGAAAAGTCGATTAATGGGTCGTCTAAAACAGTCCATCTTGATTATGACATTGCACTGAACAGTCAACAATTTTTATTTTTTCAAAATTCGTTTTTGAGCATAAAAAAAAGGTCAATAAAATTGTTCTTCTATCTCTTCGAGATGCAAAAGAAGTCAACGGAAATGTTGCGATTTTTATCGCAGCTTCTTCCAACACGACGAATGAATAGATGAATAAATAAATGAATAAATAAAAAAATAAAATAAAAAATAAAAATAAATAAATAAATAAATAAATAAATAAATAAATAAATAAATAAATAAATAAATAAATAAATAAATAAATAAATAAATAAATAAATAAATAAATAAATAAATAAATAAATAAATAAATAAGTAAATAAATAAATAAATAAATAAATAAATAAATAAATAAATAAATAAAACAAGAGACAGACAATGACAAGGACGGGAAAATAAATTGTTTCGAACGAAAATAGTCAACGACGATGGAACGGAAATCGTTTGGCAATCCGGAAAAAAATTAAAAGCAAAAAAGTATAAAAGAAAAATCGTATATCCATGCTCTCTCCGTTTTCTTTCTCCACTGTTGTAATAGGCCGTTTAGCCGTAGCTCGTTCAACACTCGTTCGCTCGCAGCTTTTGTACACGCGTTCGAACGTTTCGATCCGCAATGACAAAAACGCCTCGACCAAACGAGTCCCGGTCGTGATAATGGACGAGCGATTCAATAGCGGCTTCGCGGGATGAAAGAAAAAAAGTAAAAAATAACCCGGCGTACGTTTGTTCGCGAGATGTCGAGAAGAAACACACAATACTGTCACCGAATTGATGAAAAAAAAAAGAAAAAGAAAAAAAAAACGTTTCCCGAAGCTTCGTTGAATCGTCGGTTATTTTCATCTCTAAAGAAAAATTAGTAAAAAAAAATGATTTCCACAATTTTTCCTGAAGCTAGCAAAAAAATGTTGAGAGCGTGTCTAATCGTGTTGAATATTTACAATGATAGGCGATGAATTTATCGAAAATTGTCAAGCTTGAAAAAATTTATGAAAAAGAAAAAATTAAATTAAATAATAAATTATTTCATTCAATAACGATTTAGGAAGAATTTTTTATTTGTCGAATTTGAAAAAGTCGACTGAAATCAGTGAAATAAATTTAATAATTAGTTGAATAATTATAAAATTGAATAATTTATTAAATTTATTTCACTAATTTCAGTCGACTTTTTCACATTCGACAAATAAAAAATTCTCCCTAAAGCGTTATTAAACTTTTCTATTTTATTTATGTACGTTATTAAATAAAATAAATTTAATAATTTATTAAGTTTATTTCACCCACTAAACTAGCGAATGCTTTTCCAACTTCGAAAAAAAAAATTCTCCCTAATTACGCGATAGTTTTAAGGTTCGAAAAAAAAAATGACAAAAAAGTGATTGCATTTCGTGGAAGTAAAACGAGTGCCACAGCTCCGCCTCAGTCGAAAGAGAGAAAGAGAAAGAGAGAGAGAGAGAGAGAAAGAGAGAGAGAGAAAAGGAAAGTGACTGGAGTGATTTAATGGCCTGAGAGGCGTCAATGGAAACGAAGAAATAACAATTATACGGGTACGTCCGACTATCATCGACTCGTACTACTGCGTCGGCCCCCCAGGGCAAGACGGCATTCAATTTCGCTCGCACGGATTTTCCGTGCAAACGCGCGTGTCGCCAAATGCGCGAAGCGATTAATTGTCACGCGAAAACGTTCAAACGTAATGGGAAAGACGAAAGCGTTCGCGTGTAATTAACGAAACGAGTGCGGAGACCGGGACGCGTGCTGTGTTCGCTCAATTTGTGCACGTTGGACGAAAAGCTCATTCCGCTCGTTTGCGTTCACGCGTTTGCGGATTCTCTCGCGTTTGTCATCCAGCATTCGTCGCGCGGATAAGAGAAATTTGCCTCTCGCGGAAAACCGATTAAGCTGATACAGAAACAATTCGTCGAGTCGATCGAACGAATTAACAATTTTTTTTACGTTGCTGCTTCTGCTTTTTTTAATACTCGAAAGAACGAATTAATTATCATTTTTATTTATCATTTATTTCTTATTATTAATTAATGGATTACTCGAACGAATTAATTATCATTTTTATTCATCATTTATTTCTTATTATTAATTAATGGATTAAATAATTATATTTGGGCGATATTGCTAAAAAAATAATTCTTTTGTTTCACATTAAATGGCACTGCGAATCTGGTGAAGCGTTAAGGGTCTCTTCTGCGTGAGAGGGCAATGAAAATGAAGATTAAAAAAATTCTAATAACCTATTTCATAATATTTCGAAGAATTTAAGCGGGAACGAAAAAAAAAAAGAAAATTCCGTGGAAAAACATTTTTGTTAATTTTGATCGGAATTTCTTTTTTTTTAATTTCTCTATAAGAGATAGCAAAACGTTCGACCGGCATGCCTGTGCTAGACCTGAGTGACTTGTGTCACGGTGTGATTGTTGGTTGCCGTGTTTCCGTTGTTGTCCGAACGCTGGGGCACCGGAGTCCATCGACCGAAAAGCTTCCATCCGCAGAAAAGTTGACTGAACGTCATGCGAAATTGACGGCTCATCGCGCAGTACAGGATGAAGTTTATCGCTGAATTTATCAACGCCAGTATGTCCATCACTTCGCCTGCAATCAAATCGACGAAACGTGTCAATAAAAAATAAAACGTGAGGTTACGAAACGAGGGCGTTAACGTTTTATTCGTCGGGCGTCAAATTTTGTTGCTGTGTACATTCATAACTCTCATAAATCTCGGTTGGTGGGGGAAAAGTGAGGAAAAAAAATCGAAAAAGAAATATGGAAAAAAGATATCGTGTGCGGAGGGTTTGAAATTCGTTTTGAAACAAATATGCGAAACGTTTCCGGAATTTTATTGAGAAATAATTAATGTTATCATTAAAAATCTTTAGGTTATTTATGATACCTCTTTTGTCGGGGTTGAAAAAAATTGATCATAATAACTTTTAATTTTTTTTTTTTGTGGATTTTTACGATTTAATGAACATGGAGAATTTTTTTTAATGATTATGGACGAGGCTGTTTGATGTGTTTCCGAGGTTTGATTTTTATTCCTGACAAACGATGGTAAATAATGGAGAACGGATTCCGTATGTTTTAGGGTTTTTTTTCGGATATAAATTTACTTTCTAACCGTCGCACAATGACAAAAATATTTTATATTGACAAGAATTCCGAATTTCTTGGAGAAATTATATTGATGTATTTGACAGACATTTTAATATGGCTGCTTTATAAAATAATAGTAAATGCCATTATATTCCATCGTTTCAGATTAATTGATACAACAAAATAGTCTTTCAAACAGATAACTATAACTAATTTTTATGCGAAAATTGAAATTTACCCATTTTTGGATCATTTATAAATAATTGAGATAAAATAATGTCTAACCATGGACCTAATAATCCAATGGAGGAATAAATGAATAATGGATCGAATCTAACGAATCATCATGCGGGAATAAAAATGTGTATATTATAGCTATAAATAATTGAAGTGAAATATTACCGTTTTGTAATCGATCCTATAAAGAGTCAATTAATTAATATCCAACAGACTAATAAATGAATCCAATAAACAAATGAACAAATAAATCATCCACAACGACTAATTATCATACAAAAATTACATCATCCACCTCTCTGCAACAATTATAAATAATCAAAACGAATTATTGTTCCTCAGAGGATTCTAATAATTCAATTAATTCCAATCAAATCCACCAAATTGCTGAATGAATCGGAATGAACGGAAGAATGAACGAATAAATCAATAAATATTCCAAAGAACAATGCATCCTCATCGATTCTATTCATTCGGAATTATTAACCACGACCATCCCCAAACAAAACCATTCAAAATACATTTTTATCGAATGATTACCCATCCCTCTTGGCAAATCCAATTGTTTCAAACAATCTCATTGTTTCGCCGTCCTTATCTCGCAAGGACTACAATCCAACCAAAACCTTGACGGTAAAACACACAATCTAACCCAATATTTTCATCATCCCCTCCCCATCCCATCCCATCCCTCCCATCCCATCCCATCCCTCCCATCCCACTCCTCCGCCTTCGGGCGGTTTAATTTTATTGCTCTTCGCCCTTTTTCGTCTGCGGTCTCACGTCGTTCGCACGACAACCATCTTCGTTCTCTCCGTGTTCATCCTTTAACGAGTCTCACCGATGTTTCATTACTCGCCGCGTTCGTGATGTACACGCTCCGCAGAATTGATCAAAGACAAATGTTTGTCCAACAGCAAAGCCACGTCCTCGACCCGGGTCGCCCGACGACGATTGTTTCGCGAACGATGAAATTGAACGACTGACGTTCGAAGTACGTCCTAACGACGTTACGCGACCATTGGCACGATACAACGTAATATACCATAAAATTTATCTCTCGATTATTTTCTTTAGCTTCCAATTTATCTCGCATTTGCCGAAATTTATTGTTTCTTATTTCGTTCGCCGGAGCTACGAGTAGTCACGTGTCAGGAATTCGATCTTTTCTATCCAAAACCTTAGTCAACAATGGAATAATAATGGAATTCATAATTTTTGATCGTTGAGAAGATATTTTGCGCAATTTACAATTTTTTCCATTTGTACATTTTGTCCGAAATTATGATGGGAAATTTTTTTAAATGTATGATGGAACTATAACGTGCTTGTAAAATTTTAACTATGATTACAGATGCATCGATACTCTGCAGATCGATTTTTCTACCGGAACAAAAATTATTAATTGCAAACAAAAATTCATATGGCTTTGACATGAATTCCTTAATTTGGAGATATAGAAAAAATTAAGAGTTGCCTTCTTTTACGTGTAACTAATAATAAATTCGTAGGACGCTAGCTTCTAATTACATCCCATTTTTATCAGTCTACAGCTCAAACAAAAATGATTGGTTTTATTTTTTCAATTTGGACTTGACATGAATTTCTTAATTTGCAGAAATAAAAAAAAAAATTCGAGCAACCTTGCTCCACGTGTGGCTAATAATAAATTCGTACGAGGCTGAATGTTAATTGAATTCTATTTTTTTCCCCGAGCCTTTGCGGAGTTCGATCGAATGAGGAAAATTCTGCCATCGGAGCACGTGACTGCACTACGAGGGTGGCCACAAATGGGGGAAGTTGTCGGGGAGTCGATCGATTCTCTCGTTTCTCATCGAAGAAAATGCTGAGCTCGTACATATTACCCGAAGCTTGGCACAACTGACTCCCACACACGTGCAAGTACACGTGCTCACACGTTTACACTACGGGCAATACGAATGTCCGCGTATTTTACAAGTTCGTCTCGTAACCAGAAGGCGTTACAGTATTTCACCATTCGAAAAATCTAGTCACTGCAAAAGCTCGTGTAATATTTTTCGGCAATTTAATTTTACTCAACATCGTTTATTTTTAGTAATTACCGCGGTTGAAATATTAAAAAATATTTAATCAATAAATTTAAACAACTTCTATTACTAATATATAAATTAATTGTATTTATTGATTAGTGTTTTGAATCGTCAATTTTTTTTTCTAACATTACATTGTGCTATTTTGTCTTTAATTACAAATTATTGGTCCAGTTCTCAAATTATAAATTAAAATTTTTTCTTTACATTATATTACTCGTTATTTTTCAAATTATAAATTACCAATTCGTGTCCTTATATTATGTACGACTATTTTTTCTTGCTTCATAAATTATTAATGTTTTATTCTCATTATAAATGACTAATTATTTTTTCTATTATAAATCATGATTTCTTTCCACCATTCCAATCGCCTAGAAATGCTGGCAAAGCCGGTTGGACGGACAGTGGGACGGGTAAGAAATCCGATTGCATGGAGAGAATGACGGACGAGGAAAAAAAAATGTCAACGACAGTCGACGATAGTGTCCGGCAGTAAAGCTTCGGGATTAGCGACGAGAGCCGAAACGCGTTAGCGTCGCTGAAAGTGAATAACAATACACGAGAATTCGTAAGAACGAGCGAATAAAGCCGTAGCAACTGGCAACAAATTGAGGGATGAACCCCTAAGAGAAAGAAAAAACGGAAAGAAAAAAAAAATGTAACGTCCTCCCGGGAGCAAAGTTAGATGCTGTTACGTCTGACTGATCGTCGAGTTGAACTACTTGGCTCGTAGAAATTATTGGATTTCCCGAAGCTTCTCGGCAACAAGAATTCCAGATGTTGAAAGCATCGAAGCGTTGCATTATCCGTAACTTGAAAATATCCGTATTGCGAGACATTAAACAGACCTTCAAAGATTTTTTAACCGGAAAATACGACGAAAAATAAAAACTTTAAAAAAAAATCAAATAAATACAAATAAAAAATTGTAGGTGAGTTGGAAAAGATTAAATTACTTTATTGGTTCAAATTAAATGATAAAATGGATATTGCGCTACGATTACACCATGAACAGATGGACGAATCCGACGATAAATAATTGCAAAATCGCGTTGTACGTGCGTTATCACGATTGAGCAGCGACACGAGATTAGCGACATTTACGATTGTTTCTACTTCGGAGAATAGATGAGGATGGCAATTTTCGCGTCGACAACGACGAGCTTTTAATCCAGACGAGCCGACAATTCGTCGAACAAATCCGTGTACGTGCTTTTGTGCTTGCGACGATTGGACGACGCGAATTCGCGCTTAGAGACTGGCAATTACACGATATTGCGAGACAATGGCAGAGGTATTAGTCGAGTATATGCATGTGTCACATTAATATTGAGCGTAATCCCTCGAGAGGGGCTAGGACGCGGGGGGAGGGCGGCGCAATCACCGTCAAAATCAGGGAATATGTATATGCCAAGAGGCTTAATAAGCCACCGGGGATTGTCTATGTCAGTTTAAGTTCTGCGTGACTGGGCGTATGGGCTCATACCATCGGCGACGTGGAAACCGAGATATCGAGATGAGTATCGATTAGAGAAATAAATGTCGGAAATTTATCAACTAATGTGGCTGCAATAATCGGTCCGGAATTAATCGTAAATTACGTCCCTGACTAAACGTCGTTTGCAGATATTACAGGGGGAGGGATGGGTTGGGGTGACGTTTGTTGCATTTCGTTTCGGGGAGAAATTAAAGCTGGAGAATATTTCTCGATATCATTCGGAATTTCGTTTTTTTGCAGACAATATAGGCAATTTCGCGCATCAACGATTTACTACAATTATTGTTCGAAGTACAGATAGGTTATAGAGTGGGGATTTCGTTTTTTAGGGCACATTGGCAATTTTGAGGATTGAATATTTAATATTCCTATTATTTGCCGTATTGGTAGGAATTCAATTCGCAATTTTGTTTTTCCAGGCACTTTTAGTGATATTGAAGATTGATACGACGAATATTATTATTATTTGGAGTGATAATAATAATATAGTTAATGATATATCAATATTGGGTAATATTGAGTTGGCATTCAAGTGTAAAATCAGTAGAAATAAAATTTCTGCTCAAATTGATTTCTCTGATAAATTTGAAGAAACTGATGAAATTTTCCATAGACTCGATTTCAATTGAAAAAAGAAATCAATATTTCTTCGCAGAAGCCGTAACTTATTTCAATGAGCAGAACCTTCGAAACGATCATCAATCTTACGTAACGAAACGGGAAAAATAACGAAAATCGGAAAATTCTCCCGCCGTTAGACTAAAATAATCCTTTCAGGATCGATTAAAATCCTTCTGGCTTCGAACATGAAACTTCGTTGTGAAAATAAATTTTTCGTGCGTACGTTTTTCTTTTTTTTCCAAACTACTATTTTTTTCCCCACACGTTGTTATTAGCACGTTTCATCGATATTGTCAGGTTGTTTACCATTTCGTTCATTTATGTGTTAATTCGATGGAAACGAGAAACTCTCGTGCGCTATTGATGGATTCAACGTCGTCGGCCGATGGGAAACGGCGATGTCGCCTCTACCCTTCCCCGTCCCCTCCCTCTGAAAGCATCCATTAATTACCGCAACGTCACGGACGTCTATGTGCGACTATAGTTGTGTCGTATGCTTCCCCGACATTCGGTAATTATTCACTAATGAGTCGTCGGACTGATGCCCGGAAAGATCAGAAATTATCTGCTCTGCGTGTAGACTTATCCCGTGACTAGCAGAAAATTTACTATACATCGTACGATTAATCACGTATCATCGATTTCAACCGAATCGGGGCTCGATGGTATCTGGAAAATATTAATTTATTATCATTTCGATTCAATATTTATTTATTCGGAACATACATGATGTTTCTAATAATAACAATAATAATAATAATAATAATAAGAATACCTAATTGAAAAAAAATCAATAAATAATATAAATTAATTATAAATTTAATGATATATATTTATATAATATGTATTATATCATATATTATTATAAATTAATTTTTCTTCATTTCTCAAATAACAATAATAATGAAACTCTTATTCCACGTAATTAATACACGATTCGAAATGAACTAAGTTCTTATCCATCGATTCTTTCATCAATAAAGTCTTTATCGCCCTCTCAATTTGATTGAAAAAAAAAGTACTTCACGAAATATTCGATAAAAGGAAACGAACACGTGCGCACGTGGAACACGTGTATGTTTCGAATCAATTGGAGGCTCGGAACGCCGACCAGAGTATCCGGAATTGTTGGATCTATATATATATATTTTTCGATCGTCGTTGATATCGTAGCATCGAGACGGGTCTCGAAATAGGCTAATTAACGTTGCGCGTGTATAGACGTTTATAGAGATAAATAGAACGCGGATAATTGGACGGTAGGGGTGTAAATAGGAGCACCCGTTATATGAGCCCTGCGGGCAATCGCGTTGATGGCAAAGCAACCGATGTTAATATGCTCGATCCCATACGCTTAACTGTCTAGCTGAGCCCATACAAGCCCGTGAATTTATCGATGTGGCGCCGTACGCACCGCTGCGTGTAACGATGTTGAATTTGTGGGTCGGGAACGCATAAAGGGCGTTTCGTTTCGCGGCCCCTCGTGGGTCGTTCATGAATTTTGGTATCCGGTTTTTTTCAATTTTTTTTCTTACGTCCATGGGGGAATCGATTGATGGTCGGATGTTCGATAATCGAGAATCAGAGCTCAAAGAGTTTTGAGAGAAATATTTTGGGGGTCGTGGAAGGCGTGGTTGTAGTTTAAGGCTGTGTGTAAACAATTTACTTTGAATTATTAAAATTCGATTCATTTTTAGATTTATTGCAAAGAAAAATTCATATGGTTTTGAATTATGACGTGGAATAGCCTATATATGTACGTCTATGACTATTATATAGTTCTCGAATGGAATGTCCCGTTAGCCTTACGTCATTGTCCATCAAGGATGTGATTACGAAGGTTATAATGTACGAAAGGATCAATATCGATAGTTTTAATTGAGGTTTTAGTTTAATTTAGTATAATTCCGTTCTCGAATGGAATGTTCAATTAGCAAACGGTAGTTTCAACTCAAAGACGAAGCTATGAATGTTCCAGACACGAGTAGATGGATATCGATGGTTTTACCCCTTAATTCAGGCGGTCAAGATCGTTGGAGCTCTAAAACTTCGACTGTCTGACTAAAACGGTTTATTACTACTGTGCTATGCGTTCTTTCGACTCGTCGGGGAGCAGTCACGAACGCGCATGGAATTCAGAGCTAAGAAAACCGTACAATTCGACGAATTATTATTTTCATTACGTGCCTCGAACACATTTGTCCCGTTGTGTTCCCACACAGTTTTATTAAATTCTGCGACGATGAGAAACGATTTAAAAAAAAAATGTATATTACCTAGCTGACGAACTATTTTATTATCGCTATCTAATTTTATTATTGTCGACGATAATTGTTGAAATAATTGAACATATCGTCAGGACATTACGTGATAAAATAGATCGTAATTAGAAATAATGCTGTCAGTTTTATATAATTTTTTCTATCTATGGGTTAATTATTTTTACGTTCTTCATGGACGTCCTATATTCAGGACTATTTCTTTTTTTCGATGAAAAACATTTTTTTACGGGGATGAATGTGAAATTACGAAAAATATGAGGGACGTGGTAAAGTCAGGGCACTAAGAACGTATAATTAAGGGGCAATTATTCGTGAGGAAGCTAGATGAACCCCCTTACGTCTATAATCCGTAGAAGTTTGTGAAAGAAACCTTTGCGTGTCCCGTTGGCTTTCGCAATTTCTCATGGGAGAAAAAATTACGTTGCCGGGATATCTGTGTGTATAATATATATATGATCTTTCATGTGCGGTAGTGTGCAACACCACAGAACCACGGCGAAGGGGGGGAAGGAGGCGCGTGCGAATAAAGCGCATATAAATGACCCGTCTGGAGCTCGCAGGGGACTTCCTGAGGGTTGAATATATAAATTACGTGACAAAGGAACGTCAGCTTCAAAAGATTAAAAAATATTTTAATTCAACGTACCACAAATAAACAATGAGATTTTTTTCCATTTCATCGTTGCATTAATTCCGAAGGGAGAAAGGAATTATTTAACAATTTATGATTTTATTGAAATTATTTAATATTTTACTTGGAGCTTTTTTTAAATTATTCGACGATATGAGAATTTTATTGAATTATTTTTTTTTCTTTCACGAATGGAAAGACAGGCACACGTGGAATGGAATTTGTGGGATTTATGGAATGTTCGATGTGTGTGTGTGTATGTGTGTGTGTGTACGCGTGGATACGCAGAAAAAGTAATTAACTAATTGAAAAGGGTTTGAATATCGGAACAAAGGCGATAGAAGTGATATGGTATAGGGTGGCGCTAATTAATTGAGGATAAAGGGGAGTACAATCGTACCGTGTGCCCGGGGGAAAATATTCGAATCTGATAAGATAGGAAAAAGAGCTGACTTTCGTTGTCATTCACGCGCATTGACATATATATGTTACGGGTAAAGTCCGATGAACGGGTAGATCTAGGTTTACCCGAGTAAACCGCGTTCCATCCGCTTTCGGTGGGTAAAGTCCGAAATATATTTAAAATCGACACGATTCGCGCTTTACCCGGGTAAACCACGTTCTATTCGCTTTTGCTTGGGTAGAGTCTGAAATCCCAAGTCCGAAGTTCGAGTCCAAGGCCATAAATGTTTGAAGAACATATTTAATTTAAAAAAACATATTTTACAAATTAATGTAATAACACTGTATACTGCTTAAGTAAAGGATACTATAATGTATTTGTTTAAACAAGTTATTCAGGCTAATTATTTAGATTATTATTATTTAGGTTATTTGTTTAACCTAACCTAGATTTATGGGTATATATATCTCTAGATAAATCTAGATTTACCCGTTTTGGGACTTTACCCATAAAAGGGTAAGTAAGAGGGTAGCTCGAGGTTGTCGACACGTAATTTCGTATAAACGGGTAATCAATCGCATTACACGATTCGTTTCATTATCAAAAAAATGTTGGTTATTTTTTCAATTTTTTTTTTCACAAAAATTTTAGACCTAGATTTGAATCAAAATTCGAATTTTCTCCCTTTAGATCTTACCTGAATTAGAATTCAGATTGAAGCAGAATTCAGACTTAACTAAAATTTGAATTCAATTCTAAATTTGGGATGTGAAAAATTCAGGTGAATTTTATTCATATTTTTCAAAAACGCATAAAAATAAACAATTTTTTGAATCGCAACCATCCCTCAAAAAAGCGTCCTAAAAGAATATTATTGGCACAGAAGTGTCTGTTAACAGTTATTAAATAATTAATTATCGCTAATTATTGTCAAATAATTAAAAAATAAATTAATCGAGCCATAAAAAATACTTAAAAATAAATAATGTCAAAATCAGCAAACCACGATTCGTCAGATAAAACGATCACCACCAAACGATAGCAACCCCCACAGCAGATCTGAAATTTTCCGACTGCAAGATATTTCAACTTTCTCTATTTATTTTTTCAATCCTACAACGGCGCAATAAAAACACAACAACATTTAGCTCAATAAAGCTTCGAATGAAATTCGTTTCTTGCATCATGCAAAAATTTTTGGTACGTTTATAGATGAAACCGTTAGGCAAATCGTTCGGAATCTTCATTACGAAAATGACAATTTTACGGTCGAGGCAATAACGACGAGCGGATAGCTGAAGACGTTCCATTCTGCGCTTTCGCATACTCGTCGTATTAAAGCCGGAGAATATTTTCAAGATCAACAACAGCAGCAGAAGCGTCAGAAGAAGCTATTATGGCTCGACACGCTAACCGGATGTGCAAAGACGTCGCGTTCGCTCGTGTACGCGTCAGCATAACGTCAATGCTTTCGTTGCCTTATTTCCGTAAGGATACCGCGATGGGTTTTGCCATCCCTGACCTTTTCGCCGTCGCTTCTGCGTCCCTAAAAGCCTCGTAAAAGGGTCCTCGCTAGATTTTACGACACGGGTGGCTAAAGTACAAAAAAAAAAAAAAAACAAGGGTGCAAAGTCGAACCTTGCACATTGCTTGCTCATAATTTTTTTATTTTGCCAGAGTTTCCTCTATGAGAAACTGTGTCGATCAATTTTGGCTTTCTCATAGAGGAATCTTTGGCAAATGTAAAAAATTATGAGGAAGCAATGTGCAAGGTTCGACATTGCACCCTTGTTTTCATATAAGATCCGTTCGTTAATCGATCTAGTCCAGAATATGGTGAGTTCCATGTCAAATTTGAAATATTGAAAGTCGCATAAAATTACGCCTATTTTTGAAAAACTTTAAAACGACATAAAATATGAATGGCTCGATAAATTTTACCCAAATTCAATACGGAACATCTTTTGATAATAGTGCAACTCTGTGCCGAATTTTACTCAGATATCTCAAAAATTGCACCAGCTAGAGAGCGCACATCGATTTTTTACAACTTTCAAAATTCTTTGCAACAAAAGCACTGCATGGATTTTTTTCGAATTCAGTAACAAGCATCTTCCCGTTCCAAAGAATTCCATCAAAACAAAGCTTCCTCTATGAGGAACCAAAATAGACCATGAACTTAAAAAAAATATACATAAAAATATATATAAATAAGTCTTTTGGTCCAAAATTTATCAGAATGTTACGCGATGGAAGCAAAACTTATGAGACTCTCTAAAATTCAATCAATCGTAGCGCAGATTTTCCGGGATAGAAAAGGAAGCAACAATATTTCCGTCTTAGGATTTCGATTTCGAAAAAATGTTCAATAATTTAATTTTTATCATAAAGATAAAAAGTTTAAAATAATTTCTACTTTGATTTTTTTAAAAATATTTTTTTATTGATTCGATCAATATTAAATTTTGGTTTATTTTTCTTATCATCACGGTATTGGAATTTCCGCTAGCATGAAAAATCGTTATCTCACCGATGGAATTTTAGAGCCGAAGATTGAAAAAAAAAAAATACAAATATTTATACGTAACCAAAAAAAATAAATAAAATGAAATATACACGGGAAAAAACGACACTATGAAAACAAGATCGAGAGAATTCGTCGAAAGAAGAAGAAGAAGAAGAAAAATAAGAAGAAGAAGAAGAGTAAGATAGTGGATGACTTTTCCGATCCGAGTCAAGCCTCTCGTGAGGAGTACGAACGCAGCAGAAGAAAAACGAAAAGCGATGAAACATCGTCGAACTTTTAAGCTGGAAAAACCGCGTGCACACACGTACACACACACGCAAAGAAAGAGAGAGAAAGAGACTCGTGCGAAGATTATTATCAGCTCGAGTAAGAGCTTCGTCTGGAAGCAAATAAAAAAAAAAAAAAAAAAAAAAACGAGAGAGAAAAAAAAAAGAAACTAGTCTGAGAGGTGAGAAAAAGTCGCTCGCGAAGGTAAAAAACAGATAGAGAAAAAAAAATATAGAGGAGGGCTCGGTTGAATGGGGAGTCACGGAGAAGCGTCGACGACCCTCGAGGATTTCGTCGAGGGTCCTGAGTCGACTTGGCGAAGCACGTGGGATTTAGCTGCAGTACGAATCAGCTGCACGACTACAGCTCGTGTCCTTGGACTATATAACTGATGGATCTTTGGCCTCGTATTTTGATTAATCCGTGACATTCCGGATATCTCAAAGCTCATCGGTGAAGCAACTTTTTCTTTTTTTTTTAAAGGTGGTTTGAGAAATGTTTAAAATGTTGCTTCCTCATGGAGGAAGCTTTGTTTTGGTGACATTTTTTTTCTCGCGATGTTCATGAAAACGTTTCAGAATGTCCCAAAATATCTAAAAATCACATTCAGAAAAAATTTCCGGATGTATGTGTGTGTGTGTGTGTGTGTGTGTGTAACATTGGTTGAACGTTCACAACTTGAAAACGACTTGAGATATCATGCTGAAATTTGTCACACATGTACAGGGTTCAAGGCGCATAGCATGATTAAATTTTCAGAAAAATCCATGTAGTTCTTTTGTTTTTACGCGATTTTTAAAAAATTCAAAAATTTTTTTTCCTTCTCTAGCTCCCACAATTTTAGAGATATCGAGCTCAAATTCAGTAGAATGTTGTACGACTACGGGGAGATGCTTTTTACTGAATTTGGAAAAAAATCCATGCAGTACTCAAAAAAATGAAAAAGCTAAAAAGCTTCCGATTTTTTATTCGCGACAGATTTTATTTTCGAACGCCAGAATTGAGTGGATTGGCAGGAGCCGTTTTATTTTTGTTTGTATTATTTGGTTGGAGTTTTGCGATTTAATGAGGTTTGCAGACATTTTTAGAACGAAATAATTCACAATTATTTATATTTATACATAAATTTGTGATTGATTAACATTTTCGTGTTATATATAATTTTAATTTATTCATTTCCTCCATTTTATTCATTTTATATTATTATGATCTCTATTACTCATTCTGATTTATATTCATCTATAAATTTTACGACGAAGTGACTACATTTTTATTCTCCGAATCATTTGATAAGAATTTCGTGATTTAGCAGAACCTTTAAAGAAATGTGCTGGAACGGAAATAATCCAGAAATATTCATTCCAAAGATATTTTATGGCCAGAAAAATGAATAAATTTTAACGCAGCATCCGAGTAAAATCCTGGAAATTAATAGTCCTCGTAGGACGGTTCCCCGGATAAATATATCCAGATACTCGTGTTGAGAAGAGAACGTAGGCATGGGGTTGTGGGTTTAACGAGATTTTGACGAGATTTTCACGAGTTAACTCGTCCGGAGGGGTAACTGAGAACACTATTCGACTGATGGAGTGCTAAGTGGGGTTGATGAAGTAACCCCTAGACGTCGTTAATCATTCGGTACATCGAATACTTTACTCGACACTGGAAAAAATAATATTTTTCTCTTCGTTTTTTTAAGGAAAGAAATATATATATATAAATATATATTCAACATGGAGAATGACGAGATTAAAATGAAAGCAAGAAAGAACTATTGATGCTGTTCGTTGAACCTACTTCAATTTAATTGAAATTTACACTTTCGATACGTGTTTTTCTATATTTATGTATATTATTTACATATTTTTAAAAATCATAAATTTGTTATTATTGTTATCACCAATTATTGATCAATAAATGACTTAGATAATCAATGTATTTCTATTTTGAGGGATAAAAATACTACTCATAAAAGTATTTTGACAAACATACGATTTTTTATCGCAAGCCAACATTCGCTGACACAATGTCAACAAAATAAATGTTTTTTTGCTTCAACAAAAAATTAGTTTCTCACGATTCTCATTTTACTACCAAATCAATAATTCATCATTCAATCAACGACAAACGTCAATAAATCCAAGTACAAATAAGTTCAATCAAAGTCGGATAAACTGAAATTAGATAATTCAGTTGTTCTTATCAAATAAATTTTAAAAAAATTAAAAGCTTAAAAAAAAAAATGAGCAAATCACGAAAAAATTTGTTCTAAAAATTTCATAAATTTGATCATTACCTAGTTTGACGTAACACGATTTGAAGAAACCATCGCCGAGAATAACGCTGAGCAATCCCAAAACTCCTTGAGGAAATTCCGTGATCAAAAACAGCAAAAGCACAGCCAACAACATTCTCGTGGTGCGATCGGTCTGTCGTTCCTTTTCCAACAATCTCGTAGATTTTTTCTTCGCGCACTTTTTCACACAATCCGAACCTTCGTAAACCCGACCACCGTCCGTTACTTTGTCGTCCTTAGCCACGAGCGTCGTGTTCGTCAACAATTTTCGTCGTTTCTTCGTTTCCATCAGCGCGAGAATCAATCGCAAGCTCAATATCGTCAGAGCCAAACACGGTATCAATTTAATCACAACGCTGTACATACAAAAATTCATTGTTTTCAAAAAATCATTGACCCTCATCGTCTCGCTCAAACTGACGAACCACAACGTCGAATTGTAATAATCGTGATAAACATTCGTCGTCTCATTAGCGACGATTGTTGAATTAAAAATCGTCATATTAACGCTACGTCCGTTGACATCGAAAATTTCGTTTTTCGACATGAGATCGGTCGTGAAATAAACCGGTAAACAAATTAACGGGCATATAACGTATGCTCCGGTAATCGCCATGATCGTGCGATCGAAACTGCACCATTCGCGATTCCGTTGAGGATGAGCGACGGCAATGTAACGCCATATGGCGAGAGTTACGGTCAACCATATGGATATCGTGTGACAAACTTGGGTGAATATCGAATGAAAAAGCACGAAAACCGCCCAACCGTACGTATAAGTGTCGCGTCGGGGTCTGTGATACAAATACATGTGACTCGCGTATGGAATGTATTCCAACATTACGAGAAGATCGGCAACCGCCAAACCGGTTAATATAGCATTCGTTGGCGAGCTCATTTCACGACGCGACAAAACCACGATGTTCAAACTGTTCGCAATTGAACCGAAGATGCAAACCAAAAGACTCGCCCAACCGTGAATCTTCGCGTATTCGTCGTGAAACGTGTTCAAGCTCGAATTGCACTGATAACCGGGATTAGGACGCATCATCAACGATTCACTGACGTTCAATGTTAAATTCATTTTTAATTTTTTTTTTGTGAGGATTTTTGGGGAAGTTTTTGAAACGATCGGAGAGGTTGGATTTTTTTTTTTGGGTTTAGGTTTTTGGATTTTTTTGCGTGTTGTTGAGTTATTTTGGAGACGATGGGGTTTTGGGATGTGGGATTTTTTTGGTTTCGTCGATGGGAACCGATTTTTGAAGAGTTTTGAATGACATTTTTTAATCGAAATTATTTGTGTTTTTTTTTTTAATGAGTTTGAGACGTTTTTTTAATGATTATTTTATCACTGACGTTAGGTGATTGATGGTCCATTTTTACGAGTTTTCGTGGTCGTTGACGCGATCGAGATCGTGAGTATCATGATTTTGTTTATTTTTGTTTAACAAATGATTTAACCGTGGAATTTATATTCGTTTGTTAGCCTATCATATTAAATCGGCACCCAGACAGTTTCACAATTTCCGTATGATCGAATAATTCATTCGCCACTCCGTTGTTTATTTTCAAACATATCTCTCATTTCCAAGATTAAAAAAAATAAATAATCAAACCGTAGCCAAATATAAACAACAAAAAATCAAAAAACGAATTAATTCAGGAAAACGAGTTTTTCCATCCATCGATGCACACGATTATCGTCGATATTTCGTATTTTCGTCGAAATAACGGTATAAATACGAGTGCGATAAATAAATCCACGAAAAACCGGTTTCTGACCGGTGTTTTTAGTTTTAAAAAAATTGGGATGAATTTCTTTTTCGCGTTTTCGAATACGCGGCTGATCGTTCGATCTTGAACGAAAGCTCCCGCGTGATACGCGTCGTTTCGGTAACGCTTGCGGGCGTCGAGTGAAGACCGTGAGACGGATTGTTGGGGAAAAATACGTTTGCGACGCGAGAAAAGAGACGTGGAGGACTCTGCGCGACGCCGGCGATCCCACGCGCCTGCGTCTGACCGTATTCGCTTCGCACTACTGAGCTTTTCTCGCACGAACGCCGAAGCGAGAGAGACGTTGTACGCAGAGCCGCGAGAGATCCGACGTTCCCACGGGAAAGGATGAAAGAAAAAAAAAACATACACACGCGTATACACACAGAAGCGAGGGGCAATTGAGCTACCCATTTCGTAAAATCGTGCAATTTTCACGTCCGATGACTACGAATGAGCCATCGGCACCGACGGTTTGGCGCCGCCCGATTCTCCGGCTTTCAAGATGTAAACCGCCAGCTGTGTTTTTCTCCGTCGGGGCTTAAGATAGAAAAGCTCGGCGGGTGGCTCGTGTACCGGGTATTGAAATAACGTTGGAATTGGAACGTTGAAGAATTTATTTGAATTTTAAGAATTAATGAATAAACGAGGAATTGAAGAATAAATTTTATGTTTTTTTTTCTTTGTGGTTAATGTTTTTTAATGAAATTGTAGGTGATTCGGGGAAACTGCGGAAATTGTTGCATTCTATTTGGGGAACTATTTGTGCAATTTTTTAAAATTGGAATAACGATGGAATTGGAATGTCAACGAATTTATTTGAATTTAAAGAATCGATGAATAAACAAGGAGTTAAAGAATAAAGTTTACGTTTTTTTCGTTATGGCGAATATTTTTGAATGAAATTGTAGCTAATTTAGTGAAGACTGCAGGAATCGTTCTATTTTATTTGGAAAACTATTTGTGCAATTTTTTTAAATTGGAATAACGATGGAATTGGAACGTTGACGAATTTATTTGAATTTTAAGAATTAATGAATAAACAAGAAATTGAAGAATAAATTATATATTTTTTTCTCTAAGGTGAATGTTTTTGTATAAAATTTTAGTTAATTTAGTGAAAACTGCAGAAATTGTTCTATTCTATTGGTGGAACTATTTGTGCAATTTTTTAAACTTGAAATAACGATGGAATTGGAACGTCGACGAAATTCATTTGATTTTAAATAATTAATGAATAAACAAAAAATTATAGATTTTTCAAAAGGTCGAGCTTTTTTTCATAAAATTTCTGCTAATTTAATGAAAGCTGATGAGATTGTTTCATTCTGTTTGCGTTATCTGTAACTATCCGTACAATTTTTTCAATTCTTATTAAAATCGATTTGACATTTATTTCGTATATTTTATGATTGAGTCAAAAATTTGTAAAAAATTTTCGTACAATTGCAAAAACACAATACATTCTTTAACCCATTTCATTGTATCAAGATTAATTCTTAATTTATCGTCCAACAGACTCAAACATCGAAAGTAGAAACTGTGTAGATTTTTTTTCACCGAAATGAAAGTTTCGTCTTTGCAAAAGCGAGAAACAAATTCACGAGTCAAGTGGAGAAAAAAAAACGAATGAAATCCGACAAAGTGTACGACCAAGCCCGAAGACGCGACGAGTCTGATGATTTTTCCTTGTAAATTACACAATGCAGAATGGAATATAAAGAAAAGAAGGGGAAAAAAACCGAAAAATAATAGAAAACCCAGACAAAAGTGGTAAAGGACTATTGCTGTAAAAGTTTTACCGCGGCAGCTGAGGAAGCTCTCGGAGCCAGGATGGCTTTCGAGATTCGAGTAAAGGATGATAACAGTTTGTCACGACTCAAACAACCGACTGGAGTAACGTACACAGTCTCTCTGGACTGCCATAGCATTGCGCCCGTTATTTTTTTTTTTTTTTTTTTTTTTTTTTTTTTTACTTTTATTCATTCTTATCTTTTATTTTCTTCGCGCTCGCGTATTTACCTTTGCCAAATCGTTATGGGCCACCTTCGTTGCGGCCAACCCGGCCACGCCTACGGCGAAACACTTCGGCCCTGCCGTATTTTCTGATTTCCGTTACTCTTCTCTCGTACTCGTGATCGCGTCTTCGTCCTCGCATTCCACTCGAAGGTTCGAGAAAAGGAGACACTCGGAAGTGAAGAATGTTACTGAGGGACCGAAAATTTGGTGTGGAAACCTTTTATCTATTTATGTCTTTACCACGAATAATAATAATAATAATAATAACAATAACAATAATAATAACAATAATAATAATAATAATAATAATAATGTAGAATAATTGACGTAGAATCTAAATCTAAAATCTAAAGAGTAGAATAATTGACGAATTACTTATAATTAATTAATTATATTATTTTTATCTCTTTATACTTATTCATTATGTATATAGATAATATAATAATAATGATTTCACATAAGAAATATTATTATTATTATTATTATTATTATTATATAATAATATATAATATATTTCATGAATATAAAATTGAAAAAAGAAAAATGATGCAATTAATTAAACATGGATAATTCGTCAATTATTCAACTTAGGACATAACAAATACGGGTAATTACTAGGGTGGAACTTAATAGGGGTGTTGACGAATTTCGACAAGTGCACCCCACCGATAGGTTCGAAATAAATTTGAAAAAATATGTGCAAAACCACTGTAGTTTAATGCGAAGACATGCCTGTAAGCTCGTTTTGTTTCCCATTTGAATAACATGGGATTTTCAGACTAATTCAGTCATTTTTTTTAGAAATGCTCCGAAGCATTAAAAAAAATTATTATTCATATAAATCTATTCTTAATTGGTATATCTACGTGTAAGATTTTTTACAAGGCGTTATCACAACCCTTACGCTCCCCACCCCCCTTCTATTATACACGACGGCAAATTGATACAGGCGAGGTCTTGTAAAAAAATGTACGAGTAGTATACCCATTAACAATAGAGTTATGTGTACAAAGAATTTTTTCCGTGCTTAGTTACAACACGAAAAAATAATTACTGAATTAGTCTGAAAATCCCATTTTATACAAATGGGAAATAAAGTGAGCTCACAGGCCCGTCTTCTTATTGGACTACAGTGCTAGGGTTTTGCACATATTTTTTCAAATTTGTTTCGAACCTATCTGGGGGGTGCACTTGTCGAAATTCGTCAACACCCCTATCAAGGTCCACCCTAGTAATTTCTCACGTTATCAGTCAATCTCATTATTATTATTCAGTATTGATTATATTTCTATCTGTTTCGACGATATTTTTGTATTCTTCAGCTTCCCTTTTCTAATTTTCATTTTATTATTTCAGTAACTTGACTGAGGAAGAATCGTAAAAGATTCTTCTAAAATACTCCAGAACTATTCAACCAAGAAGAAATGTAGCTTGTGATGTACCTTTGACGTATCAATAACGAATTGAGTATGAAGAATCTGAAAATTTCACGAATATTTCTCTTTCCACGAATTAATTATAACATTCTTCGTAAAATTTAATTCCGTTCTATTTCTGGGACGACGAATGTACCCAATTTCGATACAACGTTGCGTAGTTTCGCGGAACGTTCTGTTATTTGGCCGGAACAAGGGCACGTTTTCATTTTTGTTTGTCCGGATTTTTTTAATTGAATCTACGGAAATAGGCGCATGGGGTGGTGGAATCGCCGTGAATAAACGACGATACGTGTACCGCATTATAAAAGCAAACAACGGTGAAGCACGGAGTTTGGAATGCGGGGGAAAAAAGGCAACCCCGGAATCTCGTTCGTTTTAAATGAGTTTTGTTAAGTCTGTGAGTATGTTTATTAAGCTCTTGCCTGCTTCGAAGCTCACATAATTTTTCGACTAATTCGACTAACTCCCAAAGAAATTTTTCAAATGCGGTTTTTTTTTGTTGGACAAAGACTAAAAGTAATAACGTTCTCCATTGATATCTAATTATATTCATAATTATAATCATGATTCAATAATTCAATGTATTGACGAAATAAAAGCGATAATAAAATGTACCCTACTATGGTTTTACTTTCGTTAATTTAATTTTCATTAATTAAAAATGATAACGCATTATTGTTATAAATCTTGGTTAGAGAATAAACTGAAAAACCTAACTCGATTAACTCCCAAAAAAATTTTTCAAATGCGGTTTTTTTTTGGTTGGACAAAGACTAAAAGTAATAACGTTCTCCATTGATATCTAATTATATTCATAATTACAATCATGATTCAATAATTCAATGTACTGATGAAATAAAAGCGATAATAAAATTTACCCCACTATGGTTTTACTTTCGTTAATTAAATTTTCATTAATTAAAAATGATAATGCAATAAATTTTAGTTAGAAAATAAACTGAAAAATATAAACCTTTTTGAAAATATAGATCTCTCCATCGTAATATTCTCGTAATTTTCGAAGTCGATCGTTCGAGCCCGAATTTTTTCCAAAAATGATTGGTAATTTTTTTTACCAACTCAAATATAAATAACATAAATATAGTATAAGCTAAACGTCATAAATTTGGACGCAATCGTTTGCATAGTTTCGTTTTATTTCAATCCGAAAAACGGGCTTATTTTAACTGAGGAAAATAATCCTCTCTCAATAACGAAGAAAATTGATTCCAGGACAATCCAGCGAAGGAGAAGGAGAAGAAGAAGAAAAGACTTCCGGCTTTTCGGCTTTCGAAATAACCGGAAAAACATTGAGCGCACGCACGATTCAACGAAATTCATGTCAAAACATCGACGACTGGGTTAATTGGGGTGATGTATGACTCGCCCTCGTAATCCCCCACAATAATATTATGTTGATGGAAATTGCGGCCATGCCGCCCCCTCTTCTTTCCCCTTCACCCGGAGGCGAGGAAACCGAACGGCGTCCGATTCGAGACTATGGCCGAGGGGTCAATCGGTTAGCATTAAATATATCCGGTGAATTATGGAACGGGAAGTAAATAATAACAATGATATTGATAACGAATACAAGCAACGAAAAAAATACATGAATAAATCGTACTGATTCGGAAATCGAGATTCATTGATAAAACTACGCGATTCGTTGAAATTGTGTAATCATATTGTTGAGATTGATCGATTATCTTCATTCTTCATTTTTTCTATTTTTTTTTCTGCTTGATTTTGGATACTTAAAAAAAATGTATTACGCCTATTTATTTTTTTGTTATTTTATTTTGGTATATATAGATTTTAGGGTATATAGGGGATATTTAGGATATTTAGGATAATAGGGGATATTTAGGGTATTCTTTATTTTTTTCTACTTTTAATTAACTTGAATATTTAAAGAAAATTTAATTTTCTTTATTTGTTATTTCCTCATTTTATCGTATTTTTCTTCTTCTTTTCTATTGCGAGGAAAAAAAAAAAAAAATACGTCGAACGTTGAAACTTTACTAAATTTTTAATTTCGTCCCTCAAATTAACTTCGACATTTTTAAAATGTCGATTGAAGTTTCATTCAGTAATTTCGCCCAAAACTGTATTAAAACCAAAAGTTATAACACAAATAATTGGGTGCGGATCGAAGTTCCGAATCTTCAATTCCAACAGTTCGATAAATCGAATGAAAATGCCCCGAAAATAAATGTACCTATATATTACGATGCCCCTTAAGGGAGTATATCTGGATTGACTGCCATCTTCATTTCAGCAAATTTATTTTCATTGCATTCTAATTCTATTTATCGACCTGTCGGACCGTTGAATATTCGGTATTTCGAGCCGCACCCACATAATCAAAGAAAAACGCTAAAAACGATAAATAGCATTCGAACTTACTCGCACCTGTTTATATATATTTATCGTGCACTTCGGATATAAGTGGATAAAGTCGAATAAACGCGCCAACGAGCGACAAAGATCGAGCTTCGCGGAAAATTCGTCGGATTGAGCCGGTTTAAAATTAAGCACGCGCCTCACACGCGTGGGAGGAGATTATTCCACGCTCGTGTTACGAACTTTGCATATTATATGAGCTATCGCCCCACAGCTGTTATTGCTCATTCCATATCTCGCCAATCAAATATCCAATCACGAATTCAATTTAAAAAAATATCGCAAACCTAAAAATCTCAAATTTTTCGACTTTTGTAAAAGAAAAGAGAAAAGAGAGAAAGTAAATAGAAAATATTCTTCTACCAACAACAGCGAAAAATGACTCTGTCACGTGACAACTATTTGAATTCTAATCATTGGCGACATCCTAGATTTTTTTTATGCCAGAGTTTCATTGATTTTTTAAATAAAAATGTTTTTTTCTAATTTATTTTCATTTTTTATTTTTTTGTAGGTCGCTCCAATGTCTCGCAGCTTTCATCCTTGCCACGCTCTTGACCCAATCGACTCCCGTCCATAGGTCCGGCCGTCCGGGGTGTTGTATCGATCTCGAAATTAGCATCGACAGCGATGAACCTCGAGGTTTGTTTTTTTTTCCACCCCCGTTCGTTCCTTTTTTCCATTTTCTTTGAAATGGAATAGCAACGACGTAGAAATAAAATGAAATTGGGCGACGAAGCAGTGACGCCGAAAAGGGTGATCTTCGTCTGAACGATAAATACCGCAAGCCATGAAGTATGAAGACACCGATCCAGTCTGTAATTGAGCGACTCGGCGATTCGAAAGGAAAAGCGGGAAAAGAAACTTAAAATAAATGCAATTGTAACGAAAAAAACGGCGATCAAGAAGATCCGGCGGAGAATGCCGAGGTGAACAAAAGTGGGAATAAATGAGACGAAAAGGTAAAGAGTGCAGTCCGTTGAAATTAACAGTCGAAAGGCGGAACGTAAAACGCAAAAGGTTTTAGGCGAAAGAAAGAAACACCGACGAGAAAAAGGCAAAAAGCTCGGATGGTAAAGAGATTGAAAAGGACGTTGATTTAATTAATACCACGGGTCGAGCGATGGAAAGAAAGACGATAAAGCGAGATGAAGAGAGAGCGAGAAAATATATCTATGGGGGAATGTACAGGACGAGAAAACGTAAAAAACTCACGCAGAGCCAGCCAAACAGTCGTTGGAGTGAAATTGAAATAAAAGCGAGACGTGAAGGGATACAAAAAGTCGGGACTTTTTCTTAGCCGGGTTAAAGGTTTCGGTCTAACACGCTTTTCTTCGGTTCTGATTTTCTTTTTTCTACCACCAGATTTGCACTCAAGTTTGGAATTTAAAGTTCGAATAACATGCGCATATCTAATTGCATATAATCTAATATAATAACGTGCAATGATAATATAATAATAATAATAATAATAATAATAATTATTATTATTATAATAATAAGAAGAAGAAGAAGAAGGCTACTCGAGCCGAGTACGGTAGACGCTAAAAAAAGAGAAAGAACGAGGAAGCGAGACCGTAAGAAAGTTCGCAATAACGTGAAAATTTCATCTATTCCAGTTCTTTCCTCGCGAGCGAGTGTAGTCTGCTCTATCACCAACTTTATCCACTTTTCGGTTTGTTTTATTGTTGTTTTTTTGGCACTACGTCACATCTTCGACCATCGCGAGCGCGGAGAAACACTTCTCGTCGACGATGCCGTTGGGGGGAGGGTGAGGTTATCACTTGCGGTTTCCGGCAAGCACGCAAGCCCCCGTTCGTCCAACCGCAAGCACAGGATTTTCCGGTGTACCTACGGGAAACGCGATACTCCTGGTACACGCCAACCGCATCCGGTTTGTGGATCTATCGCCGCTTGGGCCGCGGTGTCGACGGTTGCTGAGCTTTCGTGATAGGTCAGCAATCTATTCCCAAATATCTTGGGGAATTTTATTTTATTTTATTTTATTTTATTTTATTTTATTTTATTTTATTTTATTTTATTTTATTTTATTTTATTTTATTTTATTTTATTTTATTTTATTTTATTTTATTTTATTTTATTTTATTTTATTTTATTTTATTTTATTTTATTTTATTTTATTTTATTTTATTTTATTTTATTTTATTTTATTTTATTTTATTTTATTTTATTTTATTTTATTTTATTTTATTTTATTTTATTTTATTTTATTTTATTTTATTTTATTTTATTTTATTCTATTTTATTTTATTTTATTTTATTTTATTTTATTTTGTTTTTCAGTAGAATATCTACTCTTAAAAAATTCCTGAGCATCGTCGAGAGTAGTAAATTGCACTTCAAAAACACTTAAATGCTGTACGAGCATCTTAATTTCGTTCAATATTCACTTTTGGATGAAACTTTATAGTTAAAAATCGTCAGATATTTACGAAGCTTTTTCATTGCAAGGACGTTTCAGGATATACGTAATTGAACAAGCGCGAAGAGCACTGCCGGGTTCAATTATTCATTCAATTCTTCGCTGCTGCCTCACGTTGAAGCAAAAAAAATTATAATGACCCATCATCAGCTTTGGAATATTAATTTTGAAGGACTTAAAAAAACTATAGTTCTCATATCTTCAATCATCTCGATTTTTCTGCTATATTAGAAAAGATTTCGCAACTGCTGACAAATTTTATTGTCGTACTCAATCCAAATTCAAACCAACCAAAACTTCCAGTCCAAATTAAGCAAACCTGACATCCACGTGGATTCACAAATCTGGACACTCCGTTCAAAATGTGTCTGCAAAATTTAGCATATTTCGAGCATCGTGACATTGAAATATGGATTATTCTATTTTTTTTGTTCTATCATTTTTTTTTATACGAAGTTTATTATACGGCGGAGCCACAAAATACGAGCAGCGTGTTAGCATTTTCCCGGACATATGCAAAGCGACGTCGAACACGGTCGGAAAATATTTTCGGGACGTCGACGGAGATACGTCGAGACTGTCAGAGTTATCGTGGCAAATATTCGTGGATGACAGAAATAAAAAAAAAATATATATATTGAAAAAAAAATACGAACAAAAAAAAATAGAAAAAAATATGCAGAGCGAAAAGAGGAAAGTAATCGATTACTCCAGTGTCCGCGCTGCGCCAAGCTTTACCCCGCACGACGGAATAAAAATGGGGGAAAAAAATACAAAAAATGAAAATAAAAAAACACGAAAAATCGAAAAAATAAATGTGGCCTTGGCTGATGAATCCGCGGACGTACAATCTGCAGGTGACTGACGGTACTCGTCCGAAAATTCGTACAAGCCGGCCACATACCCACAGATATATACACTAGAGTGGTCCTTATATAGGGCTCGGGCAAATTCCCCCCCCCCCCCCCCCCCCCCCCAGCCCTCAGATTGGCTTCAAATAATTTAAAAAAGAGTTCCGTAAATTGGCAGCCCGCCATCAAAAATCTTACGGTTTCACTTTGAAATGGTTATGGGTCATTCCGGAAATAAGGAGAAACCGAAAAACATGTTTATATATCGGCGTGGAATGACCCATAAACTATTTCAAAGTCGAACCGTAAGAATTTTTTTTTCATGCACAAAGGTGCCACGGACTCATTGAGATACTTCTTGGATTTTTAAGATGATTTCAAGAGACCCAAATAGGCATATTACTAGAGAGTCGAAAAATCTTGTGTATTTCAAAGGGCAAAAATGACCCCTGCTGGTAATGGCCGGTTTCAAAGATGGCAGGCTGCCAATTTAAGGAACTTTTTTTTTAATTATTTGGAGCCAATCTGGGAGAAGGGGGGGGGATAAAATTCGTCCGAGCCCCATATGAGGACCACTCTAATATCCACACACGCTGTATATACATGAAGAGGGTGTAAACCAAATTAATTGAGACGAAAAACGCGAATCGCGGGTTCGCGTTCTGCTCGGTGCGTTGCACGGATGACCAGTGTCCGTGCCTTCTGCGGTGTTGGAAAACTCGTAAACAACTCTTTTATTGTTCGAACCGGATGAAAAGCCCGGAAACCGTGCCGCCGATAATTTTCCCGTTCAACGGGCAAAATTGGTCGGCGACCGGAAAAAATCGGCTCGAAGGGCCGGAACGATGAACAAATTGAAGCGAGATACAGAGCAATAATTTCCGAGCCGCTGTAGTGCGTGAAAGGTGCGATTAGAATTGTCGAATTTTTAAAAACCCCAAAAAAAATTAATAAAAATTTGAAAGTTTTCGATACAACGAAATCATCGAAACGGAGTTATTGAAATGTTTGATCCTTCGAGTGAGACAAGATTTTTTCACGGAATTCACGCAGTGGCTCGAAATTCACGATCAATCTGATGCATGTTTGTAAGTAAAATAATTTTTTTATTCTCGGAAATTGTATCGGAAAATATTCATCGGGGATAAATAATTTTTTTTAACCAAATAGAACGTACAGATAATTGTTCATTTGATTTTATTTCAGGTGATTGAGAGGAAATGGGATGAAGGTGAGCCCGATATTGCAGCGGTAATAAAATTCTCGGGACAAAAATATTTAAACGAATTCAATGTTTTTCTAGTTTCATTTTTATGTTTATTTTCATGAAATTCAAGTATTTGCATTTCGCTCAATAATAATCATTCAATTAATAATATTTTCGGTGATTCAAACGACTAGAAGGTCAGAGATATCAATATTGCAGCGGTAACTAAACTTTTAAAACAATATTTTATTTGTACTTTTATATACAATCCGAGCGTTTGGATTTTGCTCAACAATAATAATTCAATGATTCATATTTTAGGTGACCAAAATGACGAGAAGGTGAGAAACATCAATATTGCAGCGGCAAAGAAATTCTCGGAACGAAAATCCTAAAACGAAATCAATGTTTGTTATTTTTACTTTCATTCCTATACAACCAAAGTGCTTGGATTTTGTTCAATTTATTGGCTGTCACCGTTGAATATTGACGGATGCCTGTTAGCTCGGCTCGCATATGCGCGAAACGTCGGACTTCGCTCTTTTTCCGAGCGTGTCAGTACTAATCGGTCAGCGGGACGCAGTGCAGTAGAAAGCTCCGCGTGTAGTCAGACAGCCAGTTCTCGTCGTAGGCCAGCGCGAGATTAGGGGGAGGGGTGGAGGAGGGGGCGAGGAAACGAATCAGGAGCGTGGGAAAGGGAGATAAATTGACCGGATTTCAATTCGATCCGGGCTAATCGAGTCTGGCACGCTGCCACCATTGTTTACCCAGTTTTCGGGCGATCAGCGATCGGATAGAACGCAGCGAAAGGAACCAACGGCAACGGGAGCTAAATTTAAACGGAGAAAGACCAGAACTCGTGGAAAACATAGTTTCAATACAGACTTCCAGATGGGAAGTCCCAGGAATTTATTCCTTTCTCTTTTTTCCAGAAATTTATTTTGTTTTCCAAATAGGTCCGACCAATACGATCCAATACTACTTGGGCCGATCAGTGCGACTCGCTGATGGCAAATAATACGGAAATCATCCGGCTGCTTGTGTTTTCATTCGTTGCGAGCATTTTCGATAAGTAACTTGAGTGATAGAACCGATTGTGGTCAGACACGGATAATTCGTTCGTCTGACCTAAGCCCGAGTGTTTCACTGAATTGTATTTTTTTTTCGTCTGAATGGTAACTCATGCACGGTGGCGGCAAGTAGCGAAGGTTCTTAGTTGATTTTGGGCTTTTAATTTCGATGTAGGCTCGTTGCAACCTTCGAGTCCCGAGCGTCAGCAATCCTAACGAACCGCGAACAGGCCCTTTTGTGGAGTAAACGGCTCATATCCGTCGACGCTCTCCCTTTTTCTCTCTATTATTGTCTGCCGCGTAAAATGCTTTCAGTCCCGAAACCATTTGCACCGACGTTCTAGCTTTTATTTCGTACTCAACGCAACCTCATCGCCACGCAACTCTCATTAAGCTTTGTCAGTTGGACGAGGCGTCGTTCCACAACGATGAAAGCGTGACCGTCGTGTTTTTTTTTCGTTAAATTGACATTTTCGACAATTAACGTTTGCCAACAATTCGTAATAAATTATTCTCAACCGATCTTGGAAATATTATTTCTCAAATGCGTATAATACTAATTATAATAATATTAATAATAATAATAATAATAATAACTGTAATGTAATAATAATTATTAATAATATCGATAATAATAATAATAATAATAATAATAACAATAATAATAATAATAATAATAATAATAGTAATAATTATTATCATTATAGATTAAAATATATTATATAATAATAATAATAATAGTAATAATTATTATCATTATAGATTAAAATATATTATATAATAATAATAATAATAGTAATAATTATTATCATTATAGATTAAAATATATTATATAATAATAATAATAATTATTATTATTATTATATATAATATATTAATATATATTATATATATAATATATTAATATATATTATATATAATAATATAATAATATATTAATTATTATGACATATAATATATATTAATATATATTGTATAATAATAATAATGATAATAGTAATAATAATAATTATTATTATTATTATTATTATTATTATTTTTCCTTCCAGTATATGGAAACCAGAAACGAATACGGTATCGAAAAACTTTCGAAGCTTTTATTTCGTGCCAAGCTCGCTGCGCTGAGCTCCGTTGTTTTATTATTTGTCTTTTTTTCTTTTTTTCTCTACGGATGGTTTATGTTTCACATTTGTCCGACATCACGCATGTTGACCGCACGGAGAGTCCAGCCTCGGGCTCCGAACGATTTTCTCCCCGTCTTTCGAACTTCGTCCGAGTTTGTCATGGCATATCGACGACGTCCGGGAAAACCTTACTCGAACAGACTGTAACTCGCGACGGAGCTCACCATTGGTTCTTTCGAAGTTTCCCATGCCTCGCGGTCTTCGATCGTCTTCGGTCACTTAGATTTCCCATAGGCGTATCTCGACGTCGAAGCGACGAAAATACAATGGAAGAAAGAGGAGAGAGTCGGTGAAAAAGTTTTTATAGGCGCGAGCTTGCTGATTCGAATCGAAGTCCCGAATATTGAAGGTTTCGACAGGCCAATAAATGAAATTAAGATCATACTGGATGGATGTTGAGGAATTGCCGGGATTCTTTAAAATTCGGGGAATAATAGTTTTTGATGGAATACATGAATTGTTTTAGAATTTTCCACTGCATAATCTAGTAATAAATTCATGAATCTGACACGGTCGCTTATGGGAAAAAAGCTTTTGCAGACGTTAATGGTTGCAGAACGAATGGAACGAAATAGTCGTAAATTCTGAAAAAATTATATCATCAAGATTTAGGATCAACAGATTGATTCTGCTTAGTTTCGAATGAATCGATTGGATAATTGTCGAGAAATTAATTGAAGTAATGAGGAGTATCGCCTGAAACAGTTGAAACAGTTGTACAGTCACTGACAAAACGTCAGTCAACCACACGCCAATATCGTCGAATTTGACTTAAATTATTATTAAAAGTCATAAGTTAACATTTATAAGTGTTGATTCATTAGCTATTTGTGAGACTGAACATGCACGACAAGATCTAGCCTTGTAGATTTACCCATTTTGGATCAACTTTTTGCCCGACGATCCATCCAGTGGGACATTAAATAGGACAGAGAAATCATTTTGATCTTTCTCGGGACATTGTCCGTCGGAGTTATGCCGGATTCGGTACATTTATTTTCGAAGCATCTCGACACGATTAATCGACCTGTCGGAACACTGAACATTCGTATCTGCGATCCGCACCCTAAATATTTTGTATGTTCTCATGTTATATCCATGGAAAAGTTTATGAGAATATTCGACGTCTAAATCGTTCGTCACGAAATTCATTCGCAGCTCACATATAAATTCGCAAAACCACTCGCGTTGCCACAAAAATTTAATAACAAATCGAATCATCGTGATGTGTTTCATTACAAATTTAATTTCTTTAAATATTTAAAGTGGAAAAAAAAAAATCTCTCGATAATTTGCATCATTCCAAGGACTTTTATGTGAAAAACTTGGTCGCGCGATAACGTGGCTTCGTCGTCGCGGAAGGACGAATAAAAAGGACGAAGAAAAGTTTCTTCGCTTCGAAATATCGGGAGACCGCTATTCAGATATGTATCTCGATGGGCGAAACCGTCGAGACTCACTTATTCGTCGTCGTTCCCGGGAGCCACGACTTATCCACTTCTGGACGGCAGAAGCAAGTAAAAAAAAAAAAGAACTTTTCTCATTTAAGATAGTCGAAGGACGGAGGTTGTCTCGTTTTGATCGATCTTGCCAAGTTGCGGCGTGAGAGGAAAATAAAAAAAGGGAAGAACGTTTGATTTTGATTCAAAGCTCAGGGACGAATGAATATTCACTGAAAAATCGATGAATCATTGAAGGACGAAAATAATCTCCTTAAATATGGAAATTGAGGTTGTAACGGTCGCGATCACCACCTGGGATCATGTGGTACGGAACAATGAGAAGTAGATCACGCTATCGAAATTTAGGCCAATAACAACCCAATTTCGACGGCCTGATACGGATTACCATACGGCAAACACGTTTTTATCATATGAAATTGAAAATAACGTTTAACCGTGATATAAAGTGAAATATAAAATTAACAATATGAATAATGAATTATAATAAACTGATTAATATAAAAGGGTGTAACAATGTGATCATGAAATATATAAATGGACCGTGAATAATGAAATATTTGGAAACTTATGTAATATGACGACTGGCACGATTAAGGACAATGAATGGGGCCACGAATGGGATTGTGAACCAGTGGATTAACGTTGAAATAAAAGTTAATTGAAACGCAACGTTCAACGAAATATAAATTGAACTATATAAAATGAAAATGAAATATAAATTGAACGGAATATATTAAAAATGATAGTTGTGTATCGAATGAATTTCAAAGGATTGATTCGCGGAGACAACGTGCAACGATTTTAGCTAATGGACATTACAAATATATTTTAAGTGGGCTCATGATAGAGCAATATGTGAGAGGACTGATTTGTGGCGACGACTTACGGAATGAAATAGACAATGATGAATTGATAATAAAATGATAATACAGAATGCATGGTGATGGGATGAATGTCGTATGAAAAATGGATTAAAAGTTGGTTTTGTATATGGATGAATATAAAGTAAAAATAACACGTTGTGTAACAGAAAAATTATGAAGTAACATGTGAATTTATTTCCAAAAAAAAACCACGAAATCGAACTTACTCCGGCCAATCCAAGATTTAATCATAAAAATACATCTTTTAAATCAACGAGCAGAAAAATATTTGTTACAAGGTTTAGCGTCGATTCGTACGAATTTTTAATAATTTCTTTTCGTTCCTCAAACGACGGAAGGCTGATTCTTCATGTCATCACTTTTTAATTATTGTAAAATTAATTTCCGTAAATTTAAAATTCGTAAAAAAAAATTGGGTAAAAAATTCGAGCATCTTTAGGAGAACTTTTTCTGCATCAAGATCTTTTTGTTTTGTTTTTAAGGGTTTTTATTAGTTACAGGAAGATGGAAAGGTGATTATGTATTTTCCTTCGTCAAAGGGCTGAGTTGTTTATCTTTCGTTTCATCATTTTTTTCTCTATTATAAATTGAACACTAGTATTAAAAAACTTGGTGTAAAATTCGAGCATCTCACGAGGGCCTTTTCTGCATCGAAATATTTTTTATTTTTTTTTAATGGTTCTCTGTTTTAATTATAGGAAGATGAAAGAGTAATTATCTCCTGCTGTTCGTCAAAAGGTTGAGTAGTTTATCCTTCCTTCCATCATTTTTTTGTACTTTAAATTCGTATAAAAAAATTCGGTGGAAATTTCGACCATCTCGAGACGGACGTTTTCCACATCGAAATATTCTTTATTCGTTTTTAAGGGTATTCTTTTAAATTATACGAAGATGAAAGAGCGATTATGTATTTTCGTTCGTCAAAGGGCTGAGAGGTTGATCTTTCTTCGATTCATCATTTTATTATTCTTCTTATTTTTAATCGAAGAGAAAAAATCCGGTGAAAAATTCGAGTCTCTTAAGGGAGATGCTTTTGCCTCATCGAAATATCTTTTTCCGCTCTTAAGGGTTTTATTTTTCAGTTGCGAGAAGACGGAGGGTTGACGAGTAGTCGAGCAGTAGATTCGCGAAGGTCTTCCGCTGGGATTACTTCGGTTTTACGGGGTCGACCCTTTCGATCCTAATAACTACCCCGACATCGTCCTCTCTAGCCGTTGCTACGTGACATTCGTTGATGCTTCTCCGGCGCCGTCGCAATTTCACGAAAGATCGGCCGAGATTATCGCACATCTTCGACCGTACTCGCATCCGTCGGTCCAAATATTTTTACAACCAGACGCGATGAAATTTTTTCCGATCGCACCCTTTTGATAAACCATCATCGCGCATCCGCTCGATGGGGAAAGCCAAACATGTTTATTTATCGTTATCACAGATTGAACTTAGAATTATTAAAGATCGATTGATTATGAGTTTGTTATTCTTATCACGAAATTATTTCCATATGTCCATGAATTTATATTTACGTGTAAAAAAACTTTTTCAAAGATTTTTCAGATGGTATTGAGCCTATCTATATATATATATAAATTAATATAGGAATTGGGAATATTTATTCAGTAAAAAATAAGAAAGAAAAATTGAGGGATATAAATAAGTAGTTTTTTAAAATAATTTGTGAAGATAGAAAATTTTTAACCACGATAATCATGTAAACGAGAACTCGCTCTTGAGAATCGTAACCGTTTGAAAACGCGAGCGGGTAAACTATTTTTCGAAGACGTGACCCAGAATAGAGTCGGTTAATTTTTCCATTTTATTCATTTCGCGTACGGGTTCGCGACTGCTCCGCTGATCAAATAATTGTACAGACAGCAACGATGATATCAAATACAAATTTCGTTACGACTTTTTTTTCAACGAATCTAATCTAGTGGATAAAAAATACACATCTACGGCTGAGTTGATACCAATTTGGAGATAACAATCATCGATCTTCGGCGTGAGGATTTTCGCGGGGGTTTTGCTTTATAAACTACGGTCGCACGAAGCGGAGTTTCAGTTGCTGTTTGATTTTTTGTGTTGTTTTTTTTTTATATACGCAACAATCTTCGGCACTGGGTTATATTAGCAACGTCTGAAGATCATTTATGCGAATCTATTTTATAGAAGACGAAACGTTTGAATTCTTCCGTGGATTATGACTCGTCAAATAATTATTTGCGAGTTCGTGGCATTTTGCCTTTTCGTCAGCTCGCTGGGTCAAATCAGAGGGAATAAGTGTCCAGCTGTCATACCAATGACAGATTTTGATCTTACCCAGGTGAGCTCATGGAAAAATTAATAATCAACTCAAAATCAGAGAAAGAACCTATTGGAAAAAGAAGGGTGCTAAGTCGAACCTTGCACATTGCTTCCTCATAATTTTACACATTTTCCAGAGCTTCCTCTATGAGAAACTATCTGTCGATCAATTTTGGCTTCCTGATAGAGGAAGCTTCGGGAAATGTAGAAAATGATGAGCAAGCAATGTGCAAGGTTTGACTTTGCACCCTTGTTTTCATATGAAATCCACTCCTAAGTCGATCTAGTCCGGAATAGATATATGGCGAATTTCATGTCAAGTCTAAAAATTGAAAATCGCATTAAATCTGAACGTCTGAATGGATTTTGCCGAAATTCAATACAAACATTGCATGGATTTTGCTCAAATTCAGTACCAACCATCTTCCTGTAATACTGCAACATTCCACTGAATTTGAGCTCGATATCTCGAAAATTGTGCGAGCTGGAGAGCGCAAATCGATTTTTGATGAATTTTAAAATCGCGTAAAAACAAAAGAACTGCATGGATTTTTTGGAAAATTTAATCAAACAAGGCGCCTTGAACCCTTTACATGTGTGATAAATTTCAGTTTGATATCTCAAGCCGTTCTCAAGTTGTGAACGTTAAACGATTGTTACATACATACATACACACACACACATATATACATCCGGACATTTTTTTTAAATGTCATTTCTCGACGTTTTGGGACATTCTGACCACAGAAAATCTTCAAAAAAAAAATTTCACGAAAACGAAGAACGATTTTTCCATGAAAACTTCTATAGGGAAGCAAAAATAAAAATAAAATGAATAATAAATGAATAACCTAAATGAATAAATAAAAAAATCAATAAAGAAAAAAAGCAAACAAAATATATTAATATCCAAACCCGTTTAAATGTAATTCGCCATCGAATTACGACACCTTTTCGCTGGAGAATCTTTTATTCAATTTATAAAAATTAACACCCTTCAGCTCGCCGGAAGATGGTACGTGGCAAAATCATTTTTCAGTCGACACCAGGAGATTGGAAAATGCGAGACGTTCGATTTCTTTGTCGGAAGTAACGGCATGGCTACGGCCACGCACGGCGAATTCAGCGAAATGTGAGAATAAAAAAATTCATTGACGTTTGATTCATTCGACGATGAAAAAAAAAAAAGTTATAATCCACAGAAAAATAAAAACTATAAAACCTTTTATCGAATATTAATAAGAATGGTACATAAATTGATATGAAATTATGAACTTCAAAGGAGTAATACGACGTTGACGTCGAGTTTCTCCATCCGTACGTTGAGAAAATACGAACCCGGTCGGCTGAGGGCGAACTTTTGGGCGGGAGATGAAAAGTTCGATCTGTTGGTTGTAGACACCGACTACACATCTTACGCGACTTTACACATCTGCGTAAAATTCGAAGGCGGAAAGTGAGTTACAAAAATTATTGTCAATTATTCTTATTTATTATTATTTTTAAAATAAAACTTAATCATTTTTATTTGAGTTATTTCTTTTATCATTTTATCATTACATATTAAAAAGTTTATTAAATACCATTTGTATAGAATTTTGTCAACTGTATCGCAAGCTCCAACGTGTAATTCATGCGCGGAAGCTTTGTCGTTACTTTTTAATTATTGTTTGGGTCGTTACTGCAATATCTGGATTTTTCGATGACTTTCCAGCCGACAGTATACGTACATCATGACGAGGGATCCCAACTTCGATCGAAGTTATCCCTTTGCACCTGAATTGAATCTCATGGTTACGGGAATCGATAGAACTTATCACAAGCTGTCAGATCGAGAGCGCTGCACTTATGCGTCGCTATCTAACGAATGACTTCGCCCACGCCTGGTCCAGATCATGACCTAAATTATCCCTAGATTATTCCCCTACAAGGGAACCCCAGGAGTGTATTGTTTTTTTTTCTACTTGCGAATTATCGTCGGAAATTCTTATTGTAAAAATAAACCAAATTTTTTCCGAATCGAATAAAACGATCAGAATGGATAAATAGAAAGAATTAAATGGAGGGAACGCCGAATTACGGGGATTCCTAGTTAAATGGCAACTCTGCTGCCTGAAAAGTATTAAAGGTTTATACACAATTGTTTGCAGAAAATTTAAGGTATTTTCATGATTTTTTTCAGCAATGTCAATATGATTCAATTAGAATGCATTATGTGCAGCATCATTTTCAACAAACGTCGAGGTACTTATATGCATTTATTCAAAAATGGCTGCGGACAATGTTTTCGACTAAAAAAAATATCCGCTACCGCGGTACCGAAGTATAGGCTTGAAAATTTGAAGAAAGTAGAAAAAAATGGACAAGAAATTGAATATCTTTCCGAAATTATTCCTCGAAGGAACGAAGAATTGAATCCGTGATGATATTATACATAAGCTTGCTCTTAAAAACTGTACCATTTCGACACGCGGGTGGAGAATCTATTTTTCGAAGACGTGTCGAAGAATAGCCACGCGTAGTTCTTCCGTTTTGTTTATTTTGCGTTTTCGTTCGCGACTGCTCTGCTGATCAAACAATCGTACAGGCAGAAACGATGATGAAATACAAATTTCCTCACGATTTTTTTCCGACAAATTCAATCGTGTGGACAGAAATAGACATCCACGGCGAGTCGATACTACTATGGAGATAACGATCATCCATCTTCGGCGTAGGGCTTTTGCGGGGGCTTTTGCTTTATAAACTACGGGCGAGCGAAGCAGAGCGTCAGTTGCAGTTTGATTTTTTGTGTTGTTTTTTTTTCATAAACGCGACACTCGGTAATATCAGCGACGTGTGAAGATCATCTGCGCGAGTCTACTTTATAGTCGAAGAAACTTTTGAATTCTTCCGTGCATCATGACTCGCCGAATAATTATTTGCGCGTTCGTAGCTCTTTGCGTTTTTGTCAGTACCCTGGCTCGGCCCCAAGAAGAAACTTGCCCATATATTACGAGAAGGTTCCTATGAGAAGGTTCAATCTTACCCGGGTAAGTTCAACCGAAAATTAGAAGTTTCTGTAAGACTGCGGTGAAATGAAATATATATATATATACCGTATATACCGTTATATACATATATGTGTATACAGTCTGTATCAGGCCTCGTTAGAATGTAATTCCTAACGAAGTATTACTATTACATATTGATGCGAATTCTTTACCTTAGTTTAAATATATATATCAATTCCATCTATAATTTCATTCATTAATTGTATGATTGTAGGTAGTAATTCGTGTATATATATTAGGATGGCTTGAATTTTTTTTTCTGATTTAAATCGAAATACTGATTGCAACCGATTGCAACTAACGTCGATAATTTTGTTATTTTGTAAAAAATTATCGATGGAAATTGCAAACGGATCCCGAAGGTCCGCATGTCATTTAAGGCGGTTTTTAAAAAGCTTTCAAATGGAACTTACGGGATCAACGTAGCTATAAAATTCGCGGAGCAACGATTTCTTGAATGGAAACTTTACGTTCTTCCCATGTTAATCAAATGGAAAAACTTGAAAAATGTTGCGCGTCCCCGAAAAATGGTCCGATCGGGTTCATCTTTGGGGTGAATCCTCCGGATGCAAGATACTTTGAAGTGAATATATTTTAATTGAAATCACAAAAAAAAAAATTTTCAAACCACCCTAATATATATACTGTTATAATTAATGATCGATAAAGTGATAAATAAATTATTATTTATATATCTGCCATGTATATATCGTCCAAATCTAAACGCAACAGAATGTAAATTTAAATAAATAATTACTTCTTCCCCTCAATTTATTATTCAATTTCTATTCAATCTTCCAGCTGGCGGGAAGGTGGTATGTGACAAAATCTATCTTTACCCGCGAACAGGAAGTTCCTGAATGTGAGACCCTCGATTTCATCATAGGTAAAAACCTCACGGCTGTGGTCAAGCGCGATGAACGCAACAAATTGTAAGAATAACGAAATTCACTGACTATTCAGTGCTTCGATGATTGAAATAATAAATAAATGATTAAATAAATGAATAAAAAGATGTATCGATATGAAATTATGAATTTTAAAGGACGCAAGAAACGTTCACATCGACTTTCTCCATCCGTACGCCCACAAAATATAAACCTGGTAAGCTGATAGCGAATTTCTGGGCAGAAGACGAAGAGTTTGATGTGATCGTTGTAAGCGCCGACTATGTATCGTGGGCCATTTTGTACCTCTGCACGGATTACGAGGGCGCAATGTGAGTCACGAAAATTATCATCACAGTTTTTTAATCAAACATTATCGCCAATACAACGGCTTCGATTTCTCAATTATGCATCAGTGCGTTGTCCGTAAAAAATTAAATCATTTAATTCATTTAAATGCTATTTTTTCGTCGTTACTGACATATCATGCTTTCCAATGACTTTCCAGCTCGCAGTTTATGTACATCATCACCAGGAAGAACGACCTCGATCTGAATTCTCTTCTTGCGGCTAAAATTCATGGCAATCTGATCGGTTTCCGCAAAATTTATTCCAAGCTGATAGTTCAAGATCGCTGTTCGTTTTCGGCGACACCGAGTAAGTCGATTTTATTGATATCAAAGAGAAATTGATCTCATTATTCAGATATTGAATATTTGAACATAGGATAGCTATAGAAAATAATATAATTATTGGTAAAATAGTCTAAATAATTTTAATTTATGGATTCTGAGAAATCAGTTTGTTAGATAATTTATAAATGTTACAAGGAAAAAGAAAATACATAACATAATTATAATAATTAATCAAATCCCAAACTAATTTAAATTGAATTAATCAATTCAATTTCATAATAATTAATCAATGTGAGAAGTTAGAATACATCGAATCTAATTAATTTTAGTTAAATAATGAAACTAAATTGAACTCCATTGGTTTTACTTATTTAATCAATCGATAATTTGATTAATTCATTTACCTGAGGCTATACTCTATCGATTTTCATTGGGTCTGTAGACATTTACATTTAATTCAACTATTTTTTTCTGTATCACTATTTTCTTTTCAACGACCCGGTAAATTTCTTCTTTTTTATAACATCGAAGGTCTCGAAATATTTGTTTTAAATAAATATCGTCGTGATTACAGATTAATCAGAAGCAGAAACGACGAACGCTTATCGGAAAAATTGGCCGAGTGATTTTTGCACATTCTCGGCATTCATTTCTGAAGCCACAGAAATTTGGGAGAATTTAATACAGCAAACGATTCAGGATCGATGTTTTCCGAACAACTGTGCTGGTGCGATCCGACGTCTACGGGATTGATTGATTGAACTTGGCATGGTGCGCGATGTGCGCGTCGTACTATTACGCAAAAGAGATATTAACGCTAATGTACAAAGTTGTTATTATATTATTCTACTACTACGACTATGACTTCTAAGCTATTTATATTAATACTATTATTATACTTATATTGTGACTTTTATTGTACTTGTATCAATATAACGCTTTTGCTTGTTACATTGCAGTTTCAATGCATAATATTTCATCGTAAATACATCAATATACGTTATTTTATGTACAAAATAGTTATATCGTCCAGAGAAACGTTGAATAAATCAGAAAAAATCTTAAATTATCCGAGTTCTGTCTTTAAACCCTTTAATCCGATCCCTGCGTATGGTTTTAAGATAAAGAAAATGAGGGAACTAATTCCGAAATTCGAATCGCCGTGATTCCGCATCGCAGAAAACTTTTCCGCGCAAAGGTGGGAAATTTAGTTCCAAATTTCGCCACGGATGAAACCGAGGGTGCTGATGTTGGCGACGGTGGCGCCCTCTGCAAGCATCGCCTGATTTTTGCAATTTTTGCAATTTTCGACGAAATATTTCGAGAAACTTAATGAGGCGCCACCGTCGCTGACATCAGCGCCCTCGTTTTAATTCGTGGCATAAATTGGACTTGAATAAATTTGAAAATTTCAAAGGAATTTTATATTCTCAACATATATTCATGTAAAAAATAAAGATGCAAAAATGTTGACCCAAGGGTCAAAATTATCTGAGCTGACGTGGAATACCCCATATATTTATGGCATAATCTGCGTTTTCGTAAACTCCTGTTCTGCTAATATAACTTTTGTACCCACAAGTGTTTCTAATACCGTATTTTTGGTGACATGGATGATGAAACTCAAATATTGTTATAACTTCTTTTCGACTAGCTCTCGATAGCGTGGCAAAGAAAACCAATCACGACCGAGTTGATATCTTTGTGTACATTTTGCCGGGGGCTTTGGCTTTATAAAGTACGGTCACACGAAGCGAAGAGTCAGTTTTTCGGAAACGTCTGGAAAACATCCGCGGATTCGCTTTATTGTCAACGTAGCAAGGAAATTTTCCGAACATCATGACTCGTCGAATAATTATTTGCGAGCTCGTAGCTCTTTGCTTTTTCGTCGTTTGCTCGGCTCAGGTTCGAGGAGATACTTGTCCACCTGTTAAAATCATGAGGAACTTCAATCTTACTCGAGTAAGTTTACGCAGAAATTGATAATTTCCGTAATACCTGATTGAAAAAATAGATGTATAGGAGATTTGCGTATATATTTAACTCTTGCTTTTGAAAATTCTAACGAATCGAGATTTTCGCTATTAAAAGAATCTTTTTTTATAGATATATACTTCAGAATATATGTTGTGAAGATGGAAACTGTTTGACTTCAATTGCAATAACTATTTTTTCTATTAATTGAAATCTATCTGTTTTTTAGCTTGAAAAATATAATGACAAAGGTTTAGGAGATAATTTAAACATCTTTGACGATTTTTTCGCCGGTTCGAAGTTCGATAAAAAGTTTCAGAAACATGCAAAATTATTTTTTGAGCTTTTAAAAAAAATTCAAAAGATCGAAACTACACCGATAGGAGAAACAGAGAAATAGCGTAAATAGCCTAATTAGCTAAGAAATATTTATCCTTATCTCGTCATCGAAATATTCATCGTTATATCCCTAAAAAATGGTTGAAAAAAAATGTACGGTACCATTCTAAAAAGTGGAGGTCAACTTCACTGTGCGTCAACGGCTCCACCAAAACAAATAAAAAATTGGTTGCATTTGATGACCCCCTTCGCACCGTACAACTTTCATCTGGAACATTTTGTGTGACGTCGATAATTACCGAGATATTTAAAGTAATCAATTTAGGTGAAACACCCGGTATATCGCCGTTATCTCAACTCGTCAGCATTCTCAACGAATTATCACTGCTTTTCTTTTGATAAATCCATTATTCGATTTTTTTTCTCAATCGTTCAGCTCAGCGGAAGATGGTACGTGACCAAATTATTCTCCAGCAACGGTCAGGAAGTTCCCGATTGCGAGACGTATGATTTCACCTTCATAAGAAATGGCAGGACTGTGGTCAAGCATGGTAAACTCAGCAAACTGTAAGAATAACCAAATCCACCGACGTTTCATTGCTGCGAAGAATGAAAAATAAACAAAGTGTATTTGTAAAAAATGATGAATTTTTAAGTACGGGCAACTTGGTTTCGTCGAGTTTTTCCCTTCGTACGGCCGATGATAACAAGCCCGGTAAGCTGAGAGGAAATTTCTGGGCGGGAGACAAAGATTTCGATGTCTTGGTACTGAAAAGTGATTACCGATCGTACCTCCTTTTACACCTCTGCATTGAATACGACGAAGGGAAGTGAGTGACAGAAGTTATTTAATAATTTTCGAATAGAAATTTGACCATTGAGACGCGAGCATCAATTTTTCAACGATGCGTAGAAAACGCTGTACCTAAAATTTAATAATTGAATTTCATTATTCTTTTCGTAGTTACTGAAATATAATTTACGATGACATTCCAGCTCGCAGTATACGTTTATTCTAAGCCGCAATCCCGACGTGTACACCGACAGTCCGGAATTGCTCCTAATGATTCGCCTTTATATCGGTGATGAAAGCATCAGCAGACGTTATCAAGTGGACATACGTCAAAATGACTGCTTCTATAGGCCGAGACCGCGATGAAGCGAATCGCTCGATGCGCAGCCGGTCTGCAGAATGATAATTGAATCTTCTGTGACTGGATAAAATTAAACAATGTATATTAGATATGTTATTGAACGCACGTCGTTGCGGCTTTGTTCGTTTCTATCATTTAACCTGCCAGCCTGAGCTTTTATCGTGACATCTGCACGAACATGCGAGCACGATCCAAATAACGACCAACCTAATGTATAAAATATTCTTAATAAATTCAGCGTTTTCGTTCACGTTTGCTCTGCTGTTTGAATATGTGCCTACACGTGTTCCCGATATCGCCTAGCCCGGGAACCAACCATGCCGAAACACAAATATGGTTACGACGAGTGGAGACAAATAAAACATATTCGAGGCCGAATAGATACCGATTTGACGATAAAGATCACTCGATTGCACGGTGTAGGTTTCATTTTGGGGTTTTGGCTTTATAAACCGCGGACGCACGAAGCAAAGAGTCAGTTTCGGTTTAATTTTATCTTCACAATCGTCAACGTAACAAGAACATTTTTTTCGCATCATGACTCGCCGAATAATCATTTGCGAGATCGCGGTGCTTTGCTTTTTTGTCATTTTCTTCGCTCAGATCCACGGTGATGCTTGTCCACGTGTCGAAACTGTGAAAGACTTCAATCTTACTCGGGTAATTTTACGAAAAAATTAATAATTTTTGTAAAGTAAACTTGAAAAAATGTACACATATATCGTCGTTATCCAAGCTCGTCAGAATGTTGTTCTTAACGAATTGTTACTTCTTTCCTCTTGATTAATCAATTATTCGACTTTTCTCTCATCCGTACAGCTCATCGGAAGATGGTACGTGCATAAATCATTATTCAGTCGCTATCAGAAAGTTCCCGATTGCGAGACGTTCGATTTCGCGATCAGTGGAAACGGCACGGCCGTGGTCAGACATAATGTATTCGGCAAAATGGATGTGGTCGGAGATGACGGATTCAGCAAAACGTAAGAATAACAAAATCCGACGACGTTTCGTTGCTGCGATAATTAAAAAAAATAAATCAAGTGAATTTGTATGAAATGATGATTTTGAAGGAGGGGCAAATGGCTTACGTCGAATTTCTCCCTCCGTACGCCCGATGCTTCCAAGCCCGGTAAGCTGAGAGGAAATTTCTGGGCAGGGGACGAAGATTTCGATGTCTTCGTTCTGAAAACTGACAACAGTTCGTACCTCGTTTTACATCTCTGCATTGAATACGACGAGGGGAAGTAAGTCGAGGAAGTTATTTAACAATTTTCGAATGGAAATTTCACCACTGAGAAGCGTGACTCGATTTTTCAACCATGCGTAAAAAAAAAAACGCTGTACATGAAATTCAATAATTTGATGAAATTACATTTAATTATTTTTTCCGTAATGACGGAAATGTTAATTTTTTTCTTTGACGTTCCAGCTCGCAGTTTACATTTATTCTAAGCCGCGATATCTATCTGCTCATGGGCGGTCCGCAACGTTCCGCCATGGCCGAGGTTGGTCGTCGAATCGCCGCTGAAGGTGTCAGCAAACGTCACGAAACGTATATACAAAGTCGCTGCATTTATGAGCCGAGCCCGCTATAAAGCCTGTTCATTTATGCACAGTCAATCTGCGGGATGACAATTGTGACTTCTGTGACTGGATAAAATAATACAATGTATGATAAATAAATGGCATTAAACGCACGTCATCGAGATTTCGTCCGTTTATTTTATTCAACTTGCCAACCTGATCTTTTATCCTGACATCTACGGAAGTTCGTCGACGGCGGAAATCAAATTATCGGGAAAAGTATTTTGCGATGATATCTAAAAATATTTTGTTACGTAAAACTCGAGATTCCCATAAAATCGGATTTTTACTGATTATTGTTATTTTTATCATTGTCAAGTTGACTGACGATGGATTGTTGGATATTTTGATCGTGTATGGGACTATTTTTCCTGACCGTCGAGACGTCGCTTGGTCATGCTGTCCAACTCCAGAGGGAATTATTATTGCGGTCAACGCATCATCCAGAGCCCGGTATTATATTTTAGATCGACGACACCCCCGTGGATATAGCATCATCGTCAAGTGGGGATTATTCACACGGGCGGATAATCGTGATAGGACTAACAACGACTCCTCGTATATTTTTATTAATTTCATTTTTATTTATTTTTAATATTGGCTCGTTTCTTATTTATGTTATTTTTCAAACAAAAAATGTTGAGCCTAATTGGACCTTTTTAGTCGACCTCTTGCTACGTGCTAATACGAGGTAAAGTTTCCCGTTTGAAATACATAAAAATTTTATATTTTTTGATAATAATATTGGCGTGACGACTTAATTATTTACGGAAAAATCCAACAGGAATACTTTGTCAACGAGGCTGTTGAAAACTACCCCTCGAGGCACCCCCTCCACAATAAAAAATTCCCGTTCACTGTTTCCCATTACTATATTGAATTCCATGGGAGAAAATATTTGTCAATACATAGTGATGGGGGTATGATAAACTTGCACTGTATCACAACCCTTGTTATCCACCCTAATGTGTGTGAGCTACTCTTCACGTCAGTGTTGGTTGGTAGGTGATTTTTTCACGATATCTTCCAACCCTTTTGAGCATAGATTTTTCCTTGCTGTCGAATTTCTTGAGACTGGGAATATTTGGGTTTTCGAGGTTGCTGATTTCAAAAATGGGGTCAGATTCAATGAATTTTTAAAATTTTAAATGGCGGATCTAATATGGCAGATTGGAAATGTGAAAGTAATCGGAATGGTTCGAAAATGTCGATTCAGAATTTTTCAGGATCGCTGGATATGATTCCATTTTCGGAATCACGGAATCCAAGATGGCGGATGTATGGTTGACTCTTCGGGACTCGCAGAAGTGATTCCATGTTCTGACGATAGCATAGAAAGATCAGCAACAATTTTATTCCTGAGGAATCGACATTGCTGGACTCCGTCCACAAGAGGGTTGAAATACAACCCCCAAAATGGTATCCATGACTAACCGGGGGTATGATTGTTCCCTGTAGATATCCCAAGTGATTCAGAAAGTCAACATTTCGTTGGTAAAATTCTCAAGAATTTTTTCGATAAAAAAACGATTTTTCTACGCTGCAGACACTAAGGGATGAAGATACAACCCCTAGAATGAATTCCGATTCTTTCATCGGATAGAGGTGACTCTTGTTGGTCCCCAGAAATAATTTCAGTTACATATATTCCGAAGGAAAATTTTCTAATCTTATTTTCGAACATAAGGGTGGTTTTTCACGAAAAGGGTGGTTTTGAGGGGTGTGAAAATTAATAGTTAGAGAAAATAATAGTAAAAATTAAAAGCAATAAAATATCATGAATCAATAAAAGAATAAAACAAAGAATTCGCTCATCATTGAAATGTTATAGAATATGTGGAATCAGATGTGCTTCAACTTATAAATTGAAAAAAAAGAAATCGGAAGGTGTAATGTCTTAGAAAAAATGGTTCTGTTCAAGAATACAATAGTTAAAGTCGAAAAAAGTTCGTATAATTTTTAAGTATTTTATGTGGAAAAATTTCGAGAACATCCCATCATTTGAAACAAAGAACCACTAAATTTGAGCTATTATTCCCGAAATAAAATTCAAAAAAGAAGCACGGTTTTCGAAAAAATACATACATTTTGAACCATTTGAAAAAAATTGAAAAAATCATCAATTTTTCTTTCAGTTAATACGAAAACCTGTGAAAATATCAGCAGAATGAAAAAAGATCACGCAAAAAGCTTGCCAATATGGTATGGAATGAACTCTTCAAAATCACTGCCTTGATTTGTTTGCATCATCCGTCACATCAATTTTTTTAACTGTATGTGAAATAATAAATCATAAATAAATAAATAATAATAATAATAATTATTATTATTATTAATAATATATTTGGGACGTTATTTAATCGTCGGATAAATATTTATTATTAATAGCAATAATAATAATAATTACAATATAGTATAATTATAATTATTATATAATAATAATGATAATAATAATAATAATAATAATAATTATTATTATTATTTCTTCTATCATTAAGTGGACACCTACTTGATTGCATGTCATTTATATGTGAAACATTATCTGATTAAGTGGGATAGTCAGAATTGGACTAGAAGGTTCGAAATAGACCTACATTTAAAAAAAAAAAAATTTCTCAGTCGGTCTAGACAGAATACGAACCCGACCTAAATGACGGCCAACCGAATGTATAATATATCCTTAATAAATTCAGCATTTTCATTAACTTCTGCTCTGCTGATCGAATATGTGCATACAAGTGTTCCCAATATCGCATACTCCGGGAACCAACCATAATGAAACACAAATATGGTTGCGACTTATTCTCAACTAGTTTGCTTGAGTGGAGAAAAATAAAACATATTCACGGCCGAATAGATATCGATTTGACGATAAAGATTATTCGATGCACGGTGTAGGTTTCACTTCGGGAGTTTTTGCTTTATAAACTGCGGACGCACGAAGCAAAGCGTCAGTTTCGGTTTGATTTTATCTTCACAATCGTCGACGTAACAAGAACATTTTTTTCGCATCATGACTCGCCGAATAATCATTTGCAAGATCGCGGTGCTTGCCGTTTTTGTCATTTTCTTCGCTCAGGTCCACGGTGATTCTTGTCCACGTGTCGAAATTGTGGAAGACTTCAATCTTACTCGGGTAATTTTATTAAAAAATTTATAATTTTTGTAAAGTTAACTTGAAAAATTTTACACATATATTGTCGTTATTCAGGCTCGTCACAATGTTATTCTTAACGAATTTGTTGATTCTTTCCTCTTGATTAATCAATTATTCAACTTCTCTTTCATTCGTTTAGCTAAGCGGAAGATGGTACGTGCAAAAATCATTATTCAGTGGCCCTCAAAAAGTTCCCGATTGCGAGACGTTCGATTTCGCGATCAGTGAAAACGGCATGGCCGTGGTCAGACATAGTGAATTCCGCAAAATGGAGGTGGTCCGACGTGGCGGACGCAGCAGAACGTAAGAATAACAAGATCCGATGACGTTTCGTTGCTGCGATAATTAAAAAAAAAAAAACAAGTGAATTTGTATGAAATGATGATTTTTAAGGGAGGGAAAATGGCTTGCGTCGAATATCTCCCTCCGTACGCCCGATGCTTCCAAGCCCGGTAAGTTGAGAGGAAATTTCTGGGCAGGAGACGAAGATTTCGATGTCTTGGTTGTGAAAACTGATAACAGTTCGTACCTCGTTTTACATCTCTGCATTGAATACGACGAGGGGAAGTAAGTCGAGAAAGTTATTTTATAATTTTCGAATAGAAATTTCACTACTAAGAGTCGAGGCTCGAATTTTCAACCATGCGTAAAAAAAAAACGCTGTACCTGAAATTCAATAATTTAATCCAATTACATTTCATCATCCTTTCCGTAATTACTGAAATATCATGTTTTTCGATGACGTTCCAGCTCGCAGTTTACATTTATTCTAAGCCGCAATCCCTACTTGGTCATCGGCCGTCCGCAACACGTCTTACTGGCCGAGGTTAGTCGTCAAATCGTCGCTAAAGGTATCGGATTTCAGGAAACGTATATACAAGCTCGCTGCTTCTATGCGCCGAGACCGCTATAAAGCGTGTTCATTTATGCACAGTCAATCTGCGGGATGCCAATTATAACTTTTGTGACTAAATAAAATAATACAATGTGTAATAAATAAATGGCATTAAATGCACGTCATCGAGATTTCGTTCGTTTCTTTTATTTAACTTGCCAGCCTGATCTTTTATCCTGACATCTACGGAAATTCGTCGACGGCGGAAATTAAATTTTCGAAAAAAGTATTTCGCGATGGTATCTAAAAAAAATTTGTTACGTAAAACTCGAGATTCCCATAAAATCGGATCTTTACTGATTATTGTTATTTTTATCATCGTCAAGTTGACGGACGATGAAATGGTGGATATTTTTTATCGTGTATGGGACTAATTTTCCTGACCGTCGGGACGTCGCCCGGTCATGCTGTCCAACTCCGGAGGGAATCAAGTTTCGTCTGAGGACCGTTTTTTTTACGGTCAACGCAACAGCCAGAGCCCGATATTATATTTAAGATCGACGACACCCCCGTGGACATCGCATCATCGTCGAGTGGGGATTACTCACACGGGCGTACCAATCGTGATAGGACTAATAACGACGGTACCTTATTCATTCGCGACATCGGCAGATAATAAAAAAACTTTAATTTTTTCGCGAATTCCGAATAAAATGTCTGAAAAAGGAAAAGAATAGGAATTACAAAATTATTATGTCCTATACATTTTCATTAATTTCTTCTTTATTGATTTTTAATATCGGAATGGTTCTTATTCGGGTCATTTTTGGAAAAAAAAATGTTGAGCCTAATCGGACCTTTCTAGTCGACTTCTTGCTACGTGCTAATACGAGGTAAAGTTTTCCGATTGAAATACACAAAATTTTTATATTTTCCGATAATTCTATTGGCGGGGCGATTTAATTATTTACGGAAAAATCCAAAAGAAATCCTTCGTCAACGATCAATAACGTTGGTCATTCAATCCACCAGCGGCACCACTAACGGGTGAAAAATGAGAAATGTTGGTGAAATCAATAAAATATCACCTTCGCCGAACGGTGAAAGATGCATCATTAACGCACGAAGAGTACGCAACTCCGCCCACACAAATTGAAGCAACATTAAATTCGAAACCATTAGAACTTCTCAGTGATGACCCTGAAGTGTAACGGATCGCTCTGGCTCTCCGTCTACAGAGCGATAAGTAGGGATCTACCTCATCGGCGGCGGTATGGATCGGTAGGCGACCTGTACGTAAGGTTAGTGGCGTTGAGAATTTGAATAGGTCAAACGATTATCTGCGTGCGCTGACCACCGTTATCCGTGCCATTAGGAGTACTGGTCATGCGAAGCTACTTGCTCATGCTGCCCAGTCGCAGGAGAGCCAGCAAATAGTCACCACGAGCGATTGTAATTGTTATCGTTAAAATTATAACCGCGCGTTAAACGTGTTATAAAAAAGATCGTCGTTTCGTGGTGAATCGTAAGCCGTGCCAACTCAGGGAATATTCCAAGGGTAAGGTATAAGCATATTCTTATATTGTTCCATCGATATTATATTCGTCGACGAAAGGGTATCGGCAGTGGAGTGACGGCATGCGTAGACGCGTGCAGGGTGTATAACGGAATTTCGTCCATCCGTAGAGTCCTGCGGCTGGGTATTACCCACCCTCTTCCGTCTCAAGGGTTGGATGTTGCGGAATATTTACCACGAATCGCAAGCTGGACAATTATTTGAGCCAAGGACGCGGATTACAAACTGATCGTCAACAACGGACCCGGATCAGGCCCGATCAGTGTACCCGCTCGTTCCCGCCAATCGTCCCAGCGCGATAGAAGTCGCGCGCGTGTCTCATCGCGGCGGTTTTCAGATAAGTGGCCATTAAACGAACAACTATGGCTCTATACATGTGGGTCTGTTATGTCATCGATGATTTGATAAGTTATTCGTGTATCATGTAATTTCTTTCGTAATCGATCGTATATTTATGTTCTGAATCGCGCGCGCCTCGTAACAATTTGATATCGCGTCGCGCGGTAATGTGTCCATATATTGTATTTGCTGTGTGAGATTGCTACGGGAGCTACCTGTCGTGCCCCAGATTTTCAACTGAACGAAATTATATATCCAAATTCAAAATATATATGTCGATCCGTGAAGGACGATCAATCGAATCATTACAGAAGACATTACGACACTCACACTGTTGCACCTTCTCATTGGGAAATCTATTACAACTCTACAAGAACCAACGGTTGAACATGCAAATCTATCACCAAAAGCAAGATGACAGATCATACAACGACATCTACAACAATTTTGGAATCAATGGTCATCTCAATACCCGCAACACGTGCAATCAATCTCGAAGAGGCATCACCCATCTCGCAACGTCAAAATTGGTCCAATGGTTCTGCTGACCGATAAGCGCTTTCCACCATGGAAGTGGCCACTTCCAGGGTGCTCGAACTTCATCCGGGGTCAGATGGATTGACCCGTGTTGTCACGATAAAAACCGCAACTACTCAACCAAATCGACCAATTGCAAAATTGGCTGTTCTGCCTGTTTTAGACACATCATCATCATCACTTTGCTAATCGCGGGCGGACTGTTTAAGATTGGCTATGTCCACACCGTTGCCGTCCAAGCTAGGCGCTCTCACGCATGTACCAACTATGACGGCAACACAGCGGGGTCTGTGAACGTCAACCCCGTAGATCTTCGCCCATCATGCAACGCATGATTTTTTTACCATTCTGCTTTCGAACGTGCGATTCACGTCGTGTAATTATCTTATAATTCTCATCTCATTCGCTCGCTCACAAAATGATGACTAATCAATTACATTCAGTGCAACGCACATCTCAATATCATACAAAGTGTATGTTCATCTACAATAAACGATTAATATAATTGAATAATTATAATCAATTATAATTGAACATATTAATCGGTCACTCGTTGCGACGCAACGTGGTAGTTTTTGCGCGTACTATTGTACACCGGCGTCCACGCGGCGATCGACGATCATTACAGATACTCTCTCTTATACAGATTTGATCTGATTAATTTACCAGTGAGCTTGATCAGTTAAGTGAAAATGCATTTTACTTGAGTGAACCATAATTCAATTCACCTCGTGTAAACACACCTACCGGAATTTCATCATAATTTTCATCAGACGAAATTCATTCGATCATTCATTTCTCAAACACATAGGGAATTGACGGATGTATTACTCACTCATCGTCATTCGATCACATTTATTTCAGATACGTATTCCACGATCACATAATACTTCGCGGTACACGCTATTTATTTTTCGTTGTACAGGGTCTTCACAATGTCCGATAATCGTTGGCTTTGGGTAAATCGTAAGTCGTTTCCGTACACTGTTCCTTCGAAATTCATTATTTATTATTTTATTTGTTTAATTTGCCTCACTCTCTCGGGCTCGAAACCAATTCGCCAACGGTCCGTTGTGGCTTAATGAATTGATTTCTTCATTAAATATTTTATTATTTTATTTTTCAATCGTTTATGTTTAATTTCACTTTCTTCGTTGTCCAATCAATCCAATCAAGTCCAATATTAATAAGCCTCAATCATCGCCAATTGTCACGTGACTCAGCCATTCGGATATTTCATGAGCGCGTGGTTATTAAATTTTATGTCAATCAGTTTATTTTATTTTGTTAATTTTATATTTCATTATATATCACCTCGTTGTTAGGTTTCAATTTTAGTTTCACGTCATTTATTTTATAATAAGAAAAACGTGGATGACTCACGGACGACTTCCCGAATCTCTGTACTCGTCTCGGTACGCAGTCGTTACGCCGAAATCACGCGATCGAAATTGATTCTCTATTGGTTCAATTTCAGTCGCGTGATCCAGGCTGTAGGTACGTTGACCACGTGATCCCAGGGAGGGATCACGGTGGTTACAACATAATAAAGCAATGTATTTTTTTTTTGCGCGCGCGTTCATGGTGAAAGTTCTCGGCATCGATGTGGGTGTCTGAAAAAAAATGAACATATTTGAAATTGCATAATGAATGGATCTTCAGTAAGAACCAACAATATTATTTAAAAAAAAATTATTATTATAAAAATCTGAAACTTAAAATTTTTTTACTTAATGTTCCGTCGGTACTTTATTTTTTATATTCTTTTGTGTCATTGAAATTTTCATGTCCGTAGTTCACACGATAGGTGATGATACTAAGAATATGTTGTAAACATTTCAAAACGATCTGAACCTTTGTTCAAAAATTGGAGTTCTCAGAAGGTTCAAAAAAATACAATGCTTTATAATGTAATATCTCCTCTATGTGTTAATATTTCTGATTTTTTTCTTTAATATACTCAACTATGTGCATGAATGATCTGTAAAAAAAATGTTGTCAGCATAGGCGTAATTTTTTTTTAACCGAATCTAGAAAAGTACCTTCGAAAATCGGCGAAATCGCGTATATAAGGTCTCAATTTCTCAGTCATTCTAGACCGAATACGAACTCGACCTAAATAATGATGAACCTAATGCGTAATATATCCTTAATAAATTGAGCGTTTTTGTTCACTTCTGCTCTGCTGATCGAATATGAGCCTCCGAGTGTTCCCAATATCGCGTACTTCGGGAACCAACGAGGCTGAAACAAAAATATGGTTACGACTTATTCTCAACTGGTTTGCTTGAGTGGAGGAAAATAAAACATATTCAAAGCGAATTAGATATCGATTTGACGATAGCGATCACTCGATGCACGGTGAAGGTTTCATTTCGGGGGTTTTGGCTTTATAAACTGCGGACGCACGAAGCAAAGCGTTAGTTTCGGTTTGATTTTATCTTCACGATCGTCGACGTAACAAGAACATTTTCTTCGCACCATGACTCGCCGAATAATCATTTGCGAGATCGCGGTGCTTTGCCTTTTTGTCATTTTCTTCGCTCAGGTCCACAGTGATTCTTGTCCACGTGTCGAAACTGTGGAATACTTAAATCTTTCTCGGGTGAGTTTACAAAAGAATTAATGGTTTTCGTAAAGTAAATTTGAAAAATTTTACACATATATTGTCGTTATTCAGGCTCGTCACAATGTTATTCTTAACGAATTTGTTGATTCTTTCCTCTTGATTAATCAATTATTCAACTTCTCTTTCATTCGTTTAGCTAAGCGGAAGATGGTACGTGCAAAAATCATTATTCAGTGGCCCTCAAAAAGTTCCCGATTGCGAGACGTTCGATTTCGCGATCAGTGAAAACGGCATGGCCGTGGTCAGACATAGTGAATTCCGCAAAATGGAGGTGGTCCGACGTGGCGGACGCAGCAGAACGTAAGAATAACAAGATCCGATGACGTTTCGTTGCTGCGATAATTAAAAAAAAAAAAACAAGTGAATTTGTATGAAATGATGATTTTTAAGGGAGGGAAAATGGCTTGCGTCGAATATCTCCCTCCGTACGCCCGATGCTTCCAAGCCCGGTAAGTTGAGAGGAAATTTCTGGGCAGGAGACGAAGATTTCGATGTCTTGGTTGTGAAAACTGATAACAGTTCGTACCTCGTTTTACATCTCTGCATTGAATACGACGAGGGGAAGTAAGTCGAGAAAGTTATTTTATAATTTTCGAATAGAAATTTCACTACTAAGAGTCGAGGCTCGAATTTTCAACCATGCGTAAAAAAAAAACGCTGTACCTGAAATTCAATAATTTAATCCAATTACATTTCATCATCCTTTCCGTAATTACTGAAATATCATGTTTTTCGATGACGTTCCAGCTCGCAGTTTACATTTATTCTAAGCCGCAATCCCTACTTGGTCATCGGCCGTCCGCAACACGTCTTACTGGCCGAGGTTAGTCGTCAAATCGTCGCTAAAGGTATCGGATTTCAGGAAACGTATACACAAGCTCGCTGCTTCCATGCGCCGAGACCGCTATAAAGCGTGTTCATTTATGCACAGCTAATCTGCGGGATGCCAATTATAACTTCTGTGACTGGATAAAATAATACAATGTGTAATAAATGAATGGCATTAAACGTACGTCATCGAGATTTCGTTCGTTTCTTTAATTTAACTTGCCAGCCTGACCTTTTATCCTGACATCTACGGACATTCGTCGACCGCGGAAATTAAATTTTCGGAAAAAGGATTCCGCGATGGTATCTAAAAAAAATTTGTTACGTAAAACTCGAGATTCCCATAAAATCGGATCTTTACTGATTATTGTTATTTTTATCATCGTCAAGTTGACGGACGATGGATTGGTGGATATTTTTATCGTGGATGGAACTAATTTTCCTGACCGTCGAGACGTCGCCCGGTCAAGCTGTCCAACTCCAGAGGGAATCAAGTTTCGTCCGATGACCGTTTTTTTAACGGTCAACGCATCATCCAGAGCCCGATGTCATATTTTAGATCGACGACACACCCGTGGGTATCGCATAATCGTCGAGTGGGGATTATTCACACGGGCGGACAATCATGATAGGCATAACAACAACGGTACCTTATTTATTCGCGACATCGGCAGATAATCAACAAATGTTTTTCTTCGTGAATTCCGAATAAAACGCAAGAAAAAGGAAAAAAGTAAGAATTTTTTTCTACATATTACTGTACACTGGCGTCGACGCGGCGATCAACGATCTACTTGAGTGAGCCATAAAATTAAGGTCACCTCGTGTAAACACCTATCGGAATTTTATCATGATTTTCATCGGATGAAATTCATTTGATCATTCGTTTTTTTAAACACATAGGAAATTAACGAGGATGAACCTTACTTTCACGAAAAAAATACCCATACCTACAGAGAAAATAAATTGAAAAAATTGAAAACGAGAAAAAACTTTTGGTAATGATTATTTTTGTGTAGGAACGGAAAGAACGATTGGGAGCTATGGAACGAATCTGGCGAGGCTGACTGTGGGTCATCTCTCGTCAGGTTTTTATCGTTCCTCTGACGATTATCAGCCGATTCATTCGAATAATTTTAAGATAACTAGAACATTGGATAGTTCCAAGGCCCGAAATTGATGCTGGTTGTTTGAGAAGGTTATATAGAATGTTTTACGTCCATTTTTTGGTGGTAGGAGATTCAGGATCCTGAGATATAGAGAATATTTTGAATAAATTGGATGATATTCGTCAGAGAAACGGTGTAAGCGTGGCATGAGATGACCCGTTTATGTATAACTCTTTTCGTGGAAGAAGTGTTCAAACGCGTTAATTTCATATGGTCGTTTATTTTTTCAGGAATAATTAATCACTCCGCCAACATAATTCCCGAAAAATGAAAAAATTACATGTATTTTAAACGAGAAACTATACCTTGAATCAGCGCAAAATAAGAACTGGACTAGCAAGATGCTCAACATTTTTGTTATTCCTTTTGAAAATAATTGAGACACCGGCGCAATAAAGAATCGAAAATGACCTCATTAAGAATCTATCAAATTGTACAAAAAGAATCTAATAAAAATATCTATTCAATAGACATGATTGAATTATCATATACATTGGTATAATAATAATAATTACCGATTTTTGGCTCACGTACCAATTCCGAGTCGCTGCTTGTGATCGAAAAAACCCAAGAGTTCGATAAATCACGTGAAACAGTACGAATTTTTGGCCTAACGACGATCGATTTCATCTACCAGCTGATATAATTCTCTGTCTTAGCCGTTTGTTTTATCAGCTTGCAACGACGACTGCCCGGCTGTACGAATACTCGCGAAGAGCAATGATCCCTGGAACCCTCCCCTGCCCCTACCCCTAGCCGCGTTTATCCCGTAATGTCTCCGAGTGATTCCTTTCCAATTATAAATTATAAATTATAAATTATAAATTATAAATTATAAATTATAAATTATAAATTATAAATTATAAATTATAAATTATAAATTATAAATTATAAATTATAAATTATAAATTATAAATTATAAATTATAAATTATAAATTATAAATTATAAATTATAAATTATAAATTATAAATTATAAATTATAAATTATAAATTATAAATTATAAATTATAAATTATAAATTATAAATTATAAATTATAAATTATAAATTATAAATTATAAATTATAAATTATAAATTATAAATTATAAATTATAAATTATAAATTATAAATTATAAATTATAAATTATAAATTATAAATTATAAATTATAAATTATAAATTATAAATTATAAATTATAAATTATAAATTATAAATTATAAATTATAAATTATAAATTATAAATTATAAATTATAAATTATAAATTATAAATTATAAATTATAAATTATAAATTATAAATTATAAATTATAAATTATAAATTATAAATTATAAATTATAAATTATAAATTATAAATTATAAATTATAAATTATAAATTATAAATTATAAATTATAAATTATAAATTATAAATTATAAATTATAAATTATAAATTATAAATTATAAATTATAAATTATAAATTATAAATTATAAATTATAAATTATAAATTATAAATTATAAATTATAAATTATAAATTATAAATTATAAATTATAAATTATAAATTATAAATTATAAATTATAAATTATAAATTATAAATTATAAATTATAAATTATAAATTATAAATTATAAATTATAAATTATAAATTATAAATTATAAATTATAAATTATAAATTATAAATTATAAATTATAAATTATAAATTATAAATTATAAATTATAAATTATAAATTATAAATTATAAATTATAAATTATAAATTATAAATTATAAATTATAAATTATAAATTATAAATTATAAATTATAAATTATAAATTATAAATTATAAATTATAAATTATAAATTATAAATTATAAATTATAAATTATAAATTATAAATTATAAATTATAAATTATAAATTATAAATTATAAATTATAAATTATAAATTATAAATTATAAATTATAAATTATAAATTATAAATTATAAATTATAAATTATAAATTATAAATTATAAATTATAAATTATAAATTATAAATTATAAATTATAAATTATAAATTATAAATTATAAATTATAAATTATAAATTATAAATTATAAATTATAAATTATAAATTATAAATTATAAATTATAAATTATAAATTATAAATTATAAATTATAAATTATAAATTATAAATTATAAATTATAAATTATAAATTATAAATTATAAATTATAAATTATAAATTATAAATTATAAATTATAAATTATAAATTATAAATTATAAATTATAAATTATAAATTATAAATTATAAATTATAAATTATAAATTATAAATTATAAATTATAAATTATAAATTATAAATTATAAATTATAAATTATAAATTATAAATTATAAATTATAAATTATAAATTATAAATTATAAATTATAAATTATAAATTATAAATTATAAATTATAAATTATAAATTATAAATTATAAATTATAAATTATAAATTATAAATTATAAATTATAAATTATAAATTATAAATTATAAATTATAAATTATAAATTATAAATTATAAATTATAAATTATAAATTATAAATTATAAATTATAAATTATAAATTATAAATTATAAATTATAAATTATAAATTATAAATTATAAATTATAAATTATAAATTATAAATTATAAATTATAAATTATAAATTATAAATTATAAATTATAAATTATAAATTATAAATTATAAATTATAAATTATAAATTATAAATTATAAATTATAAATTATAAATTATAAATTATAAATTATAAATTATAAATTATAAATTATAAATTATAAATTATAAATTATAAATTATAAATTATAAATTATAAATTATAAATTATAAATTATAAATTATAAATTATAAATTATAAATTATAAATTATAAATTATAAATTATAAATTATAAATTATAAATTATAAATTATAAATTATAAATTATAAATTATAAATTATAAATTATAAATTATAAATTATAAATTATAAATTATAAATTATAAATTATAAATTATAAATTATAAATTATAAATTATAAATTATAAATTATAAATTATAAATTATAAATTATAAATTATAAATTATAAATTATAAATTATAAATTATAAATTATAAATTATAAATTATAAATTATAAATTATAAATTATAAATTATAAATTATAAATTATAAATTATAAATTATAAATTATAAATTATAAATTATAAATTATAAATTATAAATTATAAATTATAAATTATAAATTATAAATTATAAATTATAAATTATAAATTATAAATTATAAATTATAAATTATAAATTATAAATTATAAATTATAAATTATAAATTATAAATTATAAATTATAAATTATAAATTATAAATTATAAATTATAAATTATAAATTATAAATTATAAATTATAAATTATAAATTATAAATTATAAATTATAAATTATAAATTATAAATTATAAATTATAAATTATAAATTATAAATTATAAATTATAAATTATAAATTATAAATTATAAATTATAAATTATAAATTATAAATTATAAATTATAAATTATAAATTATAAATTATAAATTATAAATTATAAATTATAAATTATAAATTATAAATTATAAATTATAAATTATAAATTATAAATTATAAATTATAAATTATAAATTATAAATTATAAATTATAAATTATAAATTATAAATTATAAATTATAAATTATAAATTATAAATTATAAATTATAAATTATAAATTATAAATTATAAATTATAAATTATAAATTATAAATTATAAATTATAAATTATAAATTATAAATTATAAATTATAAATTATAAATTATAAATTATAAATTATAAATTATAAATTATAAATTATAAATTATAAATTATAAATTATAAATTATAAATTATAAATTATAAATTATAAATTATAAATTATAAATTATAAATTATAAATTATAAATTATAAATTATAAATTATAAATTATAAATTATAAATTATAAATTATAAATTATAAATTATAAATTATAAATTATAAATTATAAATTATAAATTATAAATTATAAATTATAAATTATAAATTATAAATTATAAATTATAAATTATAAATTATAAATTATAAATTATAAATTATAAATTATAAATTATAAATTATAAATTATAAATTATAAATTATAAATTATAAATTATAAATTATAAATTATAAATTATAAATTATAAATTATAAATTATAAATTATAAATTATAAATTATAAATTATAAATTATAAATTATAAATTATAAATTATAAATTATAAATTATAAATTATAAATTATAAATTATAAATTATAAATTATAAATTATAAATTATAAATTATAAATTATAAATTATAAATTATAAATTATAAATTATAAATTATAAATTATAAATTATAAATTATAAATTATAAATTATAAATTATAAATTATAAATTATAAATTATAAATTATAAATTATAAATTATAAATTATAAATTATAAATTATAAATTATAAATTATAAATTATAAATTATAAATTATAAATTATAAATTATAAATTATAAATTATAAATTATAAATTATAAATTATAAATTATAAATTATAAATTATAAATTATAAATTATAAATTATAAATTATAAATTATAAATTATAAATTATAAATTATAAATTATAAATTATAAATTATAAATTATAAATTATAAATTATAAATTATAAATTATAAATTATAAATTATAAATTATAAATTATAAATTATAAATTATAAATTATAAATTATAAATTATAAATTATAAATTATAAATTATAAATTATAAATTATAAATTATAAATTATAAATTATAAATTATAAATTATAAATTATAAATTATAAATTATAAATTATAAATTATAAATTATAAATTATAAATTATAAATTATAAATTATAAATTATAAATTATAAATTATAAATTATAAATTATAAATTATAAATTATAAATTATAAATTATAAATTATAAATTATAAATTATAAATTATAAATTATAAATTATAAATTATAAATTATAAATTATAAATTATAAATTATAAATTATAAATTATAAATTATAAATTATAAATTATAAATTATAAATTATAAATTATAAATTATAAATTATAAATTATAAATTATAAATTATAAATTATAAATTATAAATTATAAATTATAAATTATAAATTATAAATTATAAATTATAAATTATAAATTATAAATTATAAATTATAAATTATAAATTATAAATTATAAATTATAAATTATAAATTATAAATTATAAATTATAAATTATAAATTATAAATTATAAATTATAAATTATAAATTATAAATTATAAATTATAAATTATAAATTATAAATTATAAATTATAAATTATAAATTATAAATTATAAATTATAAATTATAAATTATAAATTATAAATTATAAATTATAAATTATAAATTATAAATTATAAATTATAAATTATAAATTATAAATTATAAATTATAAATTATAAATTATAAATTATAAATTATAAATTATAAATTATAAATTATAAATTATAAATTATAAATTATAAATTATAAATTATAAATTATAAATTATAAATTATAAATTATAAATTATAAATTATAAATTATAAATTATAAATTATAAATTATAAATTATAAATTATAAATTATAAATTATAAATTATAAATTATAAATTATAAATTATAAATTATAAATTATAAATTATAAATTATAAATTATAAATTATAAATTATAAATTATAAATTATAAATTATAAATTATAAATTATAAATTATAAATTATAAATTATAAATTATAAATTATAAATTATAAATTATAAATTATAAATTATAAATTATAAATTATAAATTATAAATTATAAATTATAAATTATAAATTATAAATTATAAATTATAAATTATAAATTATAAATTATAAATTATAAATTATAAATTATAAATTATAAATTATAAATTATAAATTATAAATTATAAATTATAAATTATAAATTATAAATTATAAATTATAAATTATAAATTATAAATTATAAATTATAAATTATAAATTATAAATTATAAATTATAAATTATAAATTATAAATTATAAATTATAAATTATAAATTATAAATTATAAATTATAAATTATAAATTATAAATTATAAATTATAAATTATAAATTATAAATTATAAATTATAAATTATAAATTATAAATTATAAATTATAAATTATAAATTATAAATTATAAATTATAAATTATAAATTATAAATTATAAATTATAAATTATAAATTATAAATTATAAATTATAAATTATAAATTATAAATTATAAATTATAAATTATAAATTATAAATTATAAATTATAAATTATAAATTATAAATTATAAATTATAAATTATAAATTATAAATTATAAATTATAAATTATAAATTATAAATTATAAATTATAAATTATAAATTATAAATTATAAATTATAAATTATAAATTATAAATTATAAATTATAAATTATAAATTATAAATTATAAATTATAAATTATAAATTTGATCAGGATAATTCATATTCATGGCCGAGAGTCATGTGACACTATTCTGACGATAAGAATCATCGATTTGTCACGTACATTTTTCGAGGCTCTCTGTTATAAACCGCGAACACACCAATCGCAGTTCTAGTTTCAGTTGATTTTTTCATGAACCACGACGCCACGACACTTGGCTCGATAATATCGGCGACGTCTGCGAAACATCTGTGAATCCACTTTATAGCCAAAACAACGATTCGATATTTCCGTAAATCATGCGTAGGTGGATAATTGTCATCGGATTCGTAGTCTTTTGCCTATTTACTGGTTCATTGGCTAAACCGGGAAAAATAACAGTTTGCCCAGATATAAAACCTTTGGAAGGTTTTCGTCTTGGCAAGGTAAGTTCACGCAAATATTTAAAATACCTTTAAGGGCATGTGCTGCGAGTTTTCGATTGATTTTTAAATTTTTTTATAGATTTTCTTGTCGACAGGAAAAAAAACTTTGCAGCTTTCGTTTTTGTTCGAGCACATCATCTTGAAAAATACAAAAAAAAACAAAAATCGTCGATATTTCAATCTGCATTTTTTCACGTTATTCTACACGAATCGTCACATCTTTCCGTTGTGTCATCAATCATTAAGGGCTCAAATATCCCTGCGCGCTCTAATAACTGAGCAAAATTTAAAAAATTATCATAAAGTTTATATGGTGGAAAAAAAATCAAACTAGTGATTTCACATTTTTCTATTAACTGTTCAAGGATAAGAAATAAATTAAAAATTTTTTTTTTCATTATTAACATATTATTTAATATTTAAAAAAATCCCCTGCGTCAAATAATTACTACTACATTATTTTACTAGATTCTCTTTTATTCTTGCAGATTGGATAATTTTTGGTAAAATTATGATGTGGACCATGGTTATCATCAGTAGTCCGTTAGTTACAACGAAATTACAAAAAAAAAAAATTTTTTATGAGTTCAGTTAATAAAAAGTTAATAAAAAATGTAAAATCAACAATTTTTTTTCCACCATTCAATCTTTTTAATAATTTTTCGAATTCTGCTCGGTCTTCAGCGCACGCAGGACTATGTGAGGCCTTAATATGAAGATTAAAGAGAAAATAATTACAATTAAAACTTTAGATCGCGGGAAGATGGTACGTGGTAAAAATGTTTAGCGCAACCCGCCACGACCCTGTCAGATGTGAGACGTACGATTTCGTCGTCGATGGAAACGGTAACGCCACGGGCACGCACGGCCAGTGGTTATCACGGTAAGATTAACAATTCACGACCATTTGAATTAATCGATTATGATACGTAAATAGATACAAGAGTAAAAAAATAAAATAAAAAAATGATGAATCTTAATAATCGCGGATCTTACAGGATAAGAAAACCAATTGTGACGGAATTCCCAATCACTACGCCCAATAAAGATGAACCCGGTAGGCTGAAAGCGAGAATTTGGGGTGGAGACAAAGACTACGATGCGTTGGTTGTGAATACCGATTACGAATCGTACATTGTTTTACATCTCTGCGTACAATACAAATTCGGAACGTGAGTTACGAGAATATTATGTAACAGCTTTTCAATTGAGCAATCGTCCCAGTGTGAAATTCGTGAAACTTTCGGTTCTGGCGAATATTAATTGATCGAAGAAAATTAATCTGGTGGAAATGCATGAACAAAATGGAAATTAGTCTAGTGTAAATTAATTAATTAAATGAAAATAAGTCTGGTGGACATTAATTAATAAAAACAAAATCAATCTGGTGAAAATAAATTAATACGAGAAAGCCAAATAAATATTTTTTGGATCTGGAATCGCTGATTAATCGCGAGTCCAGATTTATTGTCAAAATCTCGGTTTCGAAAGTTTTAACGCATTTTTTTAAATTTATTTATGTATTTTTTTTTAAAATGAGCTTTCAATAAAGGCGTTCGGCCAATTTTGAAATGGCAACCGATTTTCTTATTTTCCATCGTAACGAAAGAATTCATCATACCGAGTTTTTCTTACTGATTTCTTACTCAGAGTTTTTCGTACTGATTAATAATCCATTATAATTTTTTTTCTCAATTGGATTACATGTAATCGATTTTTTAAAATAACAATAGACAATTTTCGGAGAAGTAGGACTTTTCTTCACCAGCATTCCCTATTTTTCCAGCAATCATATTTTCCTGTGATCAGTCTAATCAATTCTTTCAAAAATGTATACGGAAAAAAATTAAAATAATTCAATTTTTCAATACTTCAATGTTAATCTTCATGAACAAAAAAATCTGACCGATTATTAAATTCATTTATCGAAAAAAATATTAAAATTCATGACGCTCAGTAATTTTTAGGATCGTCACATTAGAATGTTCTCTAAAATTTTGCGACGTCCTATTATTCATTAAGTACCAAGGTCCTATTTAATTATCTAATTAATAATCACCACCATTTTGTTTTCGATACCAGGACGGAGCGCACATGGGTCTTGACCAAAAATAACAGACCCCCGGAATCCGTTTTAACCGCGACTCGGCGCGCTCTGAAGGGCCTTCACTATAATAAAACTCATCGGATGATGGTGAAGCACAAGAATTGCCCTTATCCACCCTTAAATGCCGAAGCCTCGGGCCAAGAATTTTTGAACAACATACAAACAAGATGGGGCTAATTGTCGGTACATCGGTACGATTCGAGGTGACCGCGGTGCATCGATCGGTTCGCCATGAGCGCGAGTGAGACACCGCCATTCGTAATCGCGGTGGAGCGAGAGAGAGCGAACGAAACTGTGGCACATCGAATTAAAAAAATGATAACTAGTTGAACACTTTATATACGCGATTGGCAAAATTACAAGAATCTCACTGAATCTAATTTTTCCAAGGAATACATTGTTTAGTTTCGCCTCCCAACGACGGATATAGGCCATAATATTTTTTGTCAATTAATGGCCCACTGCCCTAAACCTCCCGCCCCCTCCCCTTTCCGCCCATCGTCTTATCGCTTCAATCCCCAAGACGCTGGAAACATTCAATTTGAATCCGTAATTCAATTCGACAAAGTAGCAAACATTCGATCGCTTCAACTCGCTGTCGTAATTCTCGCTAGTCCTTCTTCTCCACCACATATAACCACACGATATTCAAAGAGCAAACGAGGAAGGGCTCGTGCAACAAGACAGTCACGTACGTGTGGGTGCGGGCGAAAAAGGGCTTGCACGGATAAATAAAACTTTTTCCGGAAGCGAACAAAAAAGAAAACACAAAAAAAAAAGAATACTCGTTCGCGTACCGAATTTTTTATTTTTTATCTCGAACGACGAAGAGGGCGCTGCCATCGGCACGGCGAGTCCGGGTTATAGACATTTATATACGCATATATATATGTAATTCGGTATTGTGAAGGGCTTCGAGTTCTCCGAGCACGTGGCACAGCCCTCACTCACGACACATCGTTGTTGCTTGTGGATTACGAAAGTTTGACTGCGGAAACTTCGTAATATCGAAGTTAACTGCGTGGCCAAAGGACGTCGGAGAAGGGCGGTGGGGGGGGGGGGGGGGTAGGAAGGGCGGATGTCAGGCCTCCCTAAGTTTCGTCGCGCCCAACGACTTTTTCTATGGACGTGTGCTATAATTATAATGAAATTCGTTTTTGCAACAAATGCTAGTGGCTAATTTATTAAGCAATACGTAATGGTAATAATAATAATAGTAATAAACGACAGAACAATTGCTTATTTAGCAATAATTAATATATTGAATAAGAAAAAGTATTATTGCCAAATAAGAAATAAAAAAAAAAGGTTTTATTTGGTAATAATTAATATACTAAATAAGAAAAAGTATTATTACCTAATAAGAAATAAGAAAAATGTCTTATTTCGTAATAATTAATATATTTAAAAAGAAAAAGTATTATTACCAAGTAAGAAATACGGAAAATGTCTTATTCGGTAATAATAATTGTTCAATCGCCAATTATTGATAAAATTCTCTCATTCTATGATAATAATTCTGATAATGATAAATTTGTTGAAAAAAAACTAAGAAAATAAAATAAATCGAAGAATACATAATTCAAATTGATAAAAATCAAAGCAATTAAATCAATAAATTTCATCGAAGTTGATTGTTATTTCATTGATTCAAAGAATATAAATTCGATCGATAACATTTTTCGAAAAATAAAAACAAAAAATAGAATAAAATTAATTTCCGCTTATATTCCTTACGTACTATTTCTTATTTACCTTTGCCAGACGGCTTCGTCGTTGCTCAAACGACGGTACGAGAATTTTTCCGCTCGAACACGGCGAATTGATTCGATAAATCATACACGAACGGTTGACGTTATTTTTTTTCTCCCTCCGGGATTCGCGGATATTTCGTGCAAAATCGTGTTCGCAATTGCAGGAAACGTATAATAATATATCCTGTTTCGCACATAACGCGGTTATATACCGGAGTTGGACATTCGGATGGAAAATCGGTAGTGTGAAAGGGAAATTGAACGAAGGCCGAGGAAGGCGGAGGAGAGAAATTGCGCGAATCCAGAGATCGCGGTACGATTGGTCGAGTGACCTTTGGGAAATCACGAAGTTCTTGCCCTAGAATGGACCTCTTTGTTGTTCATTGTCACTGATAATGCATTCAGTTTGAATCCATCCGACCCCGCTCTCTTCCCCTCCATCTTTCAAAGACTTATTTTTTTCTATTCCATAGTCGTCGCACTATTTTATCTTTCGTCGTATTAATCAAAACTTTACCAATTTCGAGGCTCATCAAAATTGCTCGAATTTCGGATATGGAAGCACTCATATTGTACTCTTGCAACTTATTTATTTCTTTACGTTATTTATCTATTTTTAATTTTTTTTTGTTGCGTGTGAATTTAATGTGAAAAGGCGTTCGTTACGAACGTTTTAATGGGTCGTAAATTGAATTGGCGAGAGTGGTAGCAGGTGGAACGTGGGCGTTCTCGAGAGCCGCCAAATGGCGATATAATTTGCAACGTCTCGTTCGAGAAATTTTACCGAGCCCACGATAATTATTATCAATATTTCGAGTCTCATAATTTTCCGATATTCGATGAATCCGCGATTTTATCGGTCGGGTAATAACGATTATTAATAATCACGAATAATTAATCGCGTCGTAAAACGCTATTCGTTATTATTCATTCGAATCTTCTCGAACTCATTAATGGATTTTTTACAGGTGTTTTTAGCTTTTATCTTATATTTTAATCTTTGATTAAACGAGATTTTACGGTAGGTCGACAAACCCAAAATCGTCTCGTCGAGAATTTTACTTTTATTTATTGATTCATTTTTTTTTTTTTTTTTGTCGAGTTGGGTATTTATGTCTGAAAACTTTGAGACACAATGGCGCGCCCACTTAAAAGTATATACGTCAACGTCGAAAGTTCTTGAAACCTTCGGGATCTTTTTTTTTTTTTTTTTTTTTTTTTTTTTTTTTTTTTTTTTTTTTTTTTACGAAGGGCTCACAGACTTTCCAACTTATTAAATGATAAAAAATGATCAACACTCCATTGTGATAATGCCCGGAGCTGTGAGACTCTGTGACTCGACGAAATAAAAAGTTAGGGTGCGAAGGTGCGGTCGTAGGTGGACGAGGAAGGGGATGGGGGTCTGAATTTGAGGTCTGGGTTGAGAGATGAAACGCCTCTCGACGTTTATGGCTTCATCATGGTCCATGACCGGAAGTTCGAAGAGCTCGGACTGACGCTTTCGTAGCTAACTTTCTAGTCACTTCACGGTGACTCATAAAAAATTGAGATTCGGGGTTGTCGACGGTGGAATCTCGTATCTTCCGTAAAAGTCGAGACCCGTAAGCTTTCGGGGGAGGGAGAGGAGGGGGAGGAGGATTATGGTCGATGACCGAAAGTTCGGGGTTGAATTTTGTTTCTGCACATGGACGACGTGTGGTCACTTCGGCGTGAACCATCGTAAATTGTCGTACTATGGTTTTGGATTTTTTACAAGTCGAGACAGTGCCGACTGAAATAAGATTAAGTATATAATTATGGTGAAACATGCAAATATGAAATTTAACGATTCTTTGAATTAATTCGAAGGTATTTGAATTTTTTCAATTTAGGTTATCTAGGTTATTTGAACATTGGACGAAGAATTTGATGTAGATAAAATAAGTATGAAATTATGATAAATATGTGAAGATAGGAAAATTATAAAGAATATGAGAAGAAACGTGATAAATTTATAAGAAATGCAATATGATAAATCATAAAAATATTTAAAAAATAAAGATTCTTCGAATAAATTCAAATCAATTTCAATGTTTTAAATTCATTAAAATTTCTTTGAATATTCCAAATTTACGTTACATAAATATTGGAAAAAAAATTATTTAAATATGATAAATTCATTAGAATTTATTCAAATCCTCGCAATTGATTGAAATTCATTTTTTACAAATACAGAATCAAAATGTATTTCATCTGCATTGCCACAAGCGGTTCGATAAGTGCAGAAATAAATTTTTTAATAATTCCTCCAACCGAGAAGTTTCAATAAAATATTGATTCCATTATCAGACCGGATAAAAAAACAACGTATCAATCGTCGTCCAACCTTCGGGTGTAAGAAAGAAATGAAAAATAATAAAAAATCGTCACTCTCATTTTGTTCGTACTTCGTCCCTGCGGATGTCTCGGTTAGGGTGAAAGTGAAAAGAAATTAACGAAGTTGGTGATAGTTCGAAACTCGAATTTCTCGTTAAATACCTGCAGGCCCTTGCGAAAAATTCTTGGCCGAAAACGTCGAACAAAAAAACTAGATAATCAAGATCGCGAAAGAAAGCGAGGAAAAAGGTGGGGGGGGGGGGGGGGGGATTCGTCAAAGCAAGGAAAAAGAATCGTAGGACGAAAACGAGTCAGCTTCATCCACCGGACGTGATCTCACGACGACGAGAAACTTTTATTTCTCTGGGGATGAAAACCTCGTGGGTTCCCTTTTTTTCCCTCTCTCGCAATCCTTTCGAATATACATTTCTCGCTTGATGTCCTTTTTTTTCTTCTTTTTCTTACCTTCGTGATTCCTCTGGTCTTTTACCCCGCAAATAGGCTATTTATCGGTGCGTCACCATTTTCTCTTCGGGGGGATGAAACTCTTCTTCGCCAAGGTATTTCAAAAAGCTCTTGCGGCCTTGCTATTATCGTCCTCGTTGGATTATCAAACTATTCATTCATCCTTTTGTCACTGAATCCTTCGCCAAAATAAAATAAAATAAAATGAAATAAAACAGAATAAAATAAAATAAAATAAATTAAATTTTAAATTACATTGAAATGAAATGAAATGGAATGAAATGAAAGAAAATAAAATAAAATGAAATGAAATGGAATGAAAAAAATAAAATAAAATGAAATGAAATGGAATGAAAAAAATAAAATAAATGAAATTCAATGAAATTAAATTAATATTAAAATTTGAATACCTTATTAGAGGCGGAATAAATTTGAGATTAATAATCTTCGTTGATGCTCTCGTGACAAATCAAATTTCCCAACTAAAACAAAGTATTAATAATAATTGCGTTGAGATCAAATTAATTTTGCTCGAATAAATTGTCCAAAACTCGGCAATGAAATTTGAAAAAAAATATCTAAAAAATTAGCAAACTCGAAGTTGAAGCATCGGTAATAGAATTAATTCACAGCTAAATTACTGCATGGGTAAAATTAAATTTTGCGTTGATGGATGGCGTGGGACTTCGTGGGGTCGAGCCAGGGAGTGTATGATACAGTGACTCTGAGTAACGAGAGCCGTTGGCGAGATCGATGGGACGCTCTAAGAGGCCGGAAAATGGGAATAAACTAGAGGGTCAGCTACATAAAAAAAGGAAAAGAGGGGCGGAAAAATGGGCGGTAAGGAACATAAACGTTGAATGAAAAAATTCATCAACCCGTAGGCCAAATAATCCGGATTAATTTCGCGAGGAACTAACTCCTGACGGATCATTTGCGACACGTCGCTATGGTGACCGGAAGCATCGCTCCGGGCGCCTTCTGTCGTCTCCAGATCACGACAATAATGCAACTATTATTAAATATTGAAATATTAAATTTATGGTATAATATTAAATTAAATAGAAGAATAATATAAAAATTATAGTATCTGAAATATTCCAAACCACTCACAGTACAATTCACATAAGAATAGAATATAATAAATATTAGAAAATATTCAAAAAATAATAAATATAAGAAAAATATACAATAAATTTATAGGAAATGCAATTTTTCTTTTTCTGAACCGAAGACGAAGAAATTTTCGATATCGGCTGCGAGGTCGAACGTGCCAAAGAAAGAGAATAAAAGATAAGAAAAAACATGGAAATTGAGTAAAACGACGTCGATGACGAAAAGAAGTGTGACATTGTCGTTGACGTATTCTCCCGCGGCTTCTGAAATAGGTCGTGAAAGGTTTTGCACGTTTCCGTTAGCGTCGTGTAAAGTCGTTACAGTTTCACTTTGCGCTTCGTGTTCGCAACGTGAGGAAGGCAACGAGAGTGGAGTCGTTGCAAAGTGTTAAGGGGACAGATGAAAGCAGCTTCGCCTTGAGATCGACGGTTTTTAAAGCTGGGAATGAGGGAACTTGCAATATAAATAATTAGTATTAATATAAGTAACACAGAAATAATATACATATTATCTACTAGATAAAACCATGATTTATAATATATAAATTTAAGAGTATAATAAATTGAAAATATTATTAATTTGTGATACATATAAATTCAATTATATATCAAATTTAATGTATAAAATCTAAAAATAATATTATAACATATAATTGTGAATGTAACCCACGCGTATTCAATAATTCGTCGAAAATTTTGTTGACCGGCCGGAATAATTCAATGAGAATGACAAATCGAATTGATCGTCGAGTTCGATTCGTGACAAAATTCATTATCCACCTCGCCCAATGTTGTAATTGATGTCCGGCTCGAATTTTACGGGGTCATAGTTTGCGTGTGCAAGCTTTGAATTAACGTGTGACGAAAGTCGTAAAAGCGTACGAGAATCACGCTCGGAAACAGCGTGGACTGTTCGCCAAATCGAATCGGAGAGTCGGCGAGTTACTTCGGGTTTTGGTCGAACGACTCTCGGGTTGCTTTATCCGAATAACTTTTCGGCGTTCAGACACAGTCGTGGGATTAGCGAAGCTGCCAAGTCGAGGATTCGTCGAATTTCCAACTGTGCGACTCCTCCCCCCCGCCCTTCACGCGCGGGGGTGAATGTTTGGTGACACGTTAGTTATCGTGTTTGGCAGCTTTCGCGAGAGCTTTTGTTTCTCTTACTCATCACGAATGTCCCGACCGAGGAAACTCTGAGTTACAATTAAACGCGAGACGAACAAAGACGAGATTTTACGGGTTTATCACTGGCTGGAAATAAATTTCGTTATAAATAAATACATAAATAGATGGGAACAATTAATGAATGACAGAGAGATAACCTGAATGAATGAATAAATAAATAAATTGTTGGTTGTGTAAGTTGGTAATTGTCACGATCGGTGTCTTCGGCAAGGTTGCGGCTAACGACGACAACGATGGTTCCTCGAAGGCTGTTCCTTTGTTTCTACAAGGATTTGCAATCAATAATATATATAATATTCCAGGAAAAGCGAGAGGAAATAATTAATAACCCAGAAATTATTAATTGATTCATTATATTATTTTATTATGATAAATTTTCAATGATAATGTTATCGATATTGATTATCATAAATAACATTTTCATAAATATTTAGATAAACAATTTGTAATAATATATTAATACTATTAGATCGTATATTATATATACATTAATACAAGAAATAATAAACGAAATAATAAACAACCCAGGAATTATTAATCAATTCATAATACCATATTATGATAATAAACTATAATTGCATTATATAATTATTAATCAATCGAATTGTAATTAATAATATTGCAATAGTAATAATATTAATATTATTATTATTGCATTAATAACATTGTAATATTATTATTATTATATTAATTATATTTGGATTAATAAATTTCGAATAGACTTTCAATATCATATTCTTGTATTAAATATATCATTGCGAATCGTCATTTTCAAAAGGTCGAAGGAGCATTTCAATCTCACGTAAATTTTCCGAAAAATATCGAGCCCAATTATGGAGAAGGATTTTTTTTTCGGCTACGATGTTGTTACGTTGAGACTAGATTCCCAAAGGGCTAATGGCATTTGTTGTACAAATCGAATCAGAACATCGGACACGTGGAAGACGAACAAGTTGGAAAAGTAAAAGTAAAAGTGAAAGTAAGGGTTGAAGGTGGTCCGGTAATTGCCTTATCGACTCGATTCAAGTCCGGTTCGCGGTACATACGACGTTCTATAAGTACATGGTCCAATTACGCCATTTCCTACAATTACCAACTTTGCCACCGCCACAATCAACCTTCCGTCTATCAGTTTTTTTTCCTACGCTTCCGATTTCGTTCTCTCGTGCCGGTGCAATTGTCTGAACACTCTATTGTCCACGAAAAAAATTATCCGTCTAACCGTCTGATCAAAACCGGGGTTTTCTACTTAAAGTTCAATATTTTTATTCGTGACGAATTTTTACTTTTTTCCTTCGTAGTTGGTTGAACAATAAAAAATACGAAGTTTGGACAATCTTAATCGATATCTGAATCAATTGGACAATCAATATTGACAGAATGGAAAGAATCCAGAAATCGATTAATATTTTTGTTCAGTTTAAACAATTTATTTATGTGAAAATGACACTTTTTGCATGAATGATCATAATCTCTGGTCGCTGATGATCTCATTGTTGTATGAATGAAGGAGAGGTAAGATATTTCAAGTTCGTAAATATTTATTGAAAAAACTAAATAATCACGTGAATAAATAAAATAAAATAGAATAAACAGAAGATAGTATTTTGAGAAATTAATAATGGATTTCGCAAAAAAAAATTAGTTTCCATAATTTGATTTGCTGTATGTAGGCAAATTTAAATTTTATATACAAATAGAAATAGAAACAAAATAAGAAAGAAATAAAGAAAAAATTACTAATCGGCGTCAAAAAATCGAACAATAAAATTCTCTCACAAGTTCTCTCACCCGAATTTATCGACAAGAGCGATAATCGGAATAAAACGCGTCAATCAAATTATGCGTCTCCATTTTATCCATGGAAAATCACGGAAAAATGACATAACCGATATCGCTGAGACACATAGAAAAAAATACGGCGAATTTCAACGAATTTTGCGGAATCTTTTTTCAAGGTCGTAGTCCCGAGTTTCGACGTATCAGCAATGATACGACGGTATGATGTAACGTTGCGTAAGTATCAGATGGGACGCAAGTGTTTCATCAAATTTGCCTTTTGATTAGCGAACGATATTCCTCGGATTTGCATTGAAAGCCTTCTTTATGGCCTTCCTCCTAACATCGTGGTTCAATGTTCGACGAAATTTTCATTTTTTAATAATAAAAAATGTCACGAGGTTATAGAACGAACTATGGCAATCTCGTTATCAAATAATTCGGGGATAATAAAAGTAGCTATCCGTCGAAGACATTTCGTCAAAAGTTTCTAATTAACATTTTGGGTATAAACTTGAAATAATGAAAGAGAAAAAAATTGGATTAATAACCGTTTTGTCTATATATCGAGTTTGTAAGAATTATCAACCCTTAGCTGGAAAACTTCGACTCGAAAAAATTAATATATATTTCTTGATACTTCCTTTAGGGGATGCTTCTTGTTATTTGGTTCAAATTTAATATTTTCTTCGATAAAAAAAATGTTGAAGGCGGAAAAATTAATAATTTTCACCCAAAAAAATGGAAACTTGCCCATTTTACATTATTTGAATCGAAAAATTGAATTGGACACTCTAGATAATTATAGTTTCAGTAAAAGAAGAATAGGCTTATGGAAAAAAATGGGGGCTGTTGGAAAAAAATTATTCAATTATTTTTGCTATCAGCTCTCGGATTATGGTTGACTTTTCTTGATAATTTTTTTATTCTTGTTTGACGGTCCTGTCAATCATATTTAATTATCATAGGCGAAGGAATAAAAAAACGAAGTATTCATTCGATTGAAAAATTAAAAATGCATAAAATCCGCAACCACTAATTAATCGATTTATCGGTTAAATAAATCAATGTGTGGTTATTGTAATTAATTAATATCGATACCTCGAGACGTTGGAGTTATGCGGGGCGTATTTAAGGCCATGCTTCGAACGACCAAACGAACAGAAGTAATTGGATCACGAAAAGATTCTACGATGAATTTTTGCTTGCTGTTGGCTGCGATTATGGTGCTCTTCGATATCTCGCGGGCTCAAAGTCCATTCCGAAAAAAAATGTTGGCTCACGGTGAAGCCTCAACATTAAAAGTGGTTTGTCAAAGATTTTTTTTCTTTATTGAATTTTTTTTTCTTTCATAGCACGAAAAAGTTGAGTAATTTTATTTAATGCAGACGAAAATAGATCTAATCAATGAGAGTATGGAAGAATGAATAAACGAATAAAATTCTATTTATCCAAAGTAATTTAATACATCTATGACTCCACGAATAATTTTTTTTTTTTTGCAATTTCTAAATGATATATATAAGTATATAAATACGAATAATATTCGGTGATGAATTATTATTATTCAATGTTTGTCATCCCAACAATTTTGTTAATTATTAGGCCAATTACATAATTATTGTACTGATTAACGAAATTTCGTTTGTCAAACAGGTTGCTTGTCCTCGCGGAAGACGTAAAATCGCCAAATACTGCCACGAAACATTTTCCTATCCGCACGAGTGTGAAGTATGTTTCTTTTTCTGTATGTGTAATTTCTATTTATCGTTCGCGAGTTCCAAATCGAAATGTCAAATTTCATTCGCATGAATTTCCGAAGAAAAAATCACGTTTCATTATTATTTCTTCGTTTTTTTTTCACAGAAATGGTGCTGCGAAAAATTTGGTTACGTTTAGTACAACATAGAAAGTCTACGGAAATCTGGAAAAATTCGTTCGTTTATGGAAATTTTTTATCGACGCAACTATTGAATGAATCAATCAAAAAATAATGAAAACAATCAAAAGTTTATTTTATTTCACCTTCATCATCTGAATCTCTCAACCCTATTCCGGCTCTATCTTATTTTGCAACAAGAAAAATATGAAAATGTTCAGTAATTTATATTTTGTACTATTCAATAATAATAAATGATAATTAAATTTTTTTCTTCCGATAGAGTTTATTCAATCCATGTTGTAAAATTTTATGTAACGTATAGTAATTTTTTATTTTTTATTCTATTTCCACCTGTAAGCCGCAGCTGTGATAATTCATGTTCGAACCGTTGGAAAAATATGTCATTGAAGAAGAAATAATAAAAGCGATAGAACCAGATGGGAGACTCATGGTCTGACGAACCCGTAAAAAGACGCGATAAGACGAAACAAGGTCAAAAAATTGTTTGCACAATCTGCGTGACTTAGAGCAAATTGCGCGGTACAACGAAAAATAAATTAGCCGAAATTAAACGTCGGTTTATCGATGGTCTTACAATGCGTCATTGCAATATCGATTGAACAGTTTTCGAAATAATAATTTCCGAATAAATTCTAACATTCGCAGGATTATTCATTTTAATTCGTTGAAAAATTATTTTCATTTCAACATAACGAATATATATGTATTGATATATAATATATATATTATATTGGGTAGGTCTCGAAATCCCGAATCTCATTCAGCCGAAAACGTATATATAGATATAGTGGCGTAGCTCCTGTACCGCGTGAAGATGGTTTTCGGCGGAATGAGATTCGGGATTTCGAGACCTACCCATTATATTATATATATATATAACATATAATATAATAATACAAATAAGACGAAACATTTTTTCAATGGTAGGAAAAAAAAATTCTTAATTTCAAAATTTCCTCTCCCGCTTCCACATTACAAAACAAAAAATTATCTATGTTAACGAGAAGAACGAAAATCATTCGTCTGTAAGAAAAGAAAAAGAAAGAAAGAGAAAACGAAAAAAAGAATACAAGTCGAATTCTCGGAATGGATTGTACTGATAACTTCAATTATGGTGTTTGAAGTGCGACGTAGATAATAAATATTCACGATGCTAGCTGAGCGATCGTAACCAGCGTTCTCGTATATAAAAAGCGTCGAGCCCATCGTAACCTTACCCAGTACGATTTACATCGTTCAAGCTGTAACGATGAAGTTCTTTTTTCTGATGATTGTTCTGTTTTTCGCAATCGTGAACGCTTGGCCACAAAAGCAGGCGACGTTGTTATTGCCTGCGGAAGGTGGCAACACGACACTGAGGATGGTTCGTTATCATTTGAAAAAATATAATAATTGAACAACATTCGAGGATTTTTTTTTTCTAATTTCAATACTTTTAATTATGATACACACAAATGTTTGTCCGAAAGTGGAATTCGGATGTTTGATATGGTTGCTTCATTAATAATAATAATAATAGAAATAATAAGAATAATAATAATAATAACAATAATAAAAATAATAATAATAATGATAATAATAATAATAATTGGATTTTATATGAAAACAAGGGTGCAAAGTTGGACCTTGCACATTGCTTGATCATAATTTTACACATTTGCGGAAGCTTCCTCTATGAGGAAGCCAAAATTGATCAACCCATAGTTCCTCATAGAGAAAACTCTGGAAAATGTCAAAAATTATAAGGAAGTAGTGTGCCATCTTCGACTTTGCAACCTTGTTTTTTTATTAAGACGTTAATGAAACAACGATATCAAATATCCGAATGTTAGTTTCCGGCGTAAATTTATATATCTTAATTAACTTGGTACCAAATAATCGTTGTCACGATAATTGTTTTCCATTTGTATGCATTGTTATATCTCTTATCTTGAACAATTCGTTTCCTAAACAGGTGCAATGTCCGGCCGAAAAAGACGCGATACCCGCGTACTGCGCCTTCACCTTCGCCAACGTTACCGAATGCATAGTACTTTCGATAAATCGATATCTGCAATAACAATGATAACAATTCCAATGATTTCCTTAATATTCACTAATTTTTTTTTTCTCTCTTTTTCCAGTCGTGGTGCATCAAAGATTCCTAGGAGTTTTCATATCGCTCCATCTCCACTTTTGACGACGGTAATTCGGCTCGTAGTCATGTGCTTTTATACTGAGTCGTATGGAGAGAGAAAAAAAATTGCACGTTTCGGTCAAAAAAAAATTGAAGCTTGCGGTAGAATAATTTATAGTGAATGATAATTTACGATCTGTTTTCCGACGTTTCATGCGCCTGGTGCGTCTGGCAATTGTCCCCGCCGGCTTTTTTTATCTCTCACCGATTCATCACGTTGACGATTCTCGGTCGCGTTAACGTGCAAACAAAAAAAAAATGTTGGCACGATGGAACAAAATGTTTCGACGAGCTCCGGATTACGCTTATCGATGAGCTGCATGATGTAAGATCGTTTGGTGAACAGATGTTTCGGAACCATCAAATACTCGGGCAGGCCTGAATCACTGATATTAGTTTCATCACTTTTTATTGTATTTGACAAGAATTGTACGCCGAAATGAAAGTATGAAATGGAATAATTGGTTCGGAAAAATAAATGTCTGAAAAAAAAAGTTTTGTTATATCGACGTCTCTTTATTAAATGCATTATAGTAATTAGCCGACTGCAAATGAATTTCATTGAGTTATCGTACGATTTCAGAGGCTCATGATTATGTCGTTGTGGATTTAAAATAAAATGATTTATTAATAAATCAAAAACTAATGATTTTGTGAAGTACAGAAATTGCTTCAATTTCTGTATCAATGGTTCAGAGTGTATCAGTGATACATAAATTGCTTCGGAGTGTACTTCACAAAATCATCAGTTTCCATTTGATAACGAATATTGAAATCTGAGTGTTTTCGTTATTTTCATATATCTCCCCTATTAAATTTAACTAAAGAGTCAAAATTCTAAAAGCATCTTATTTGAAACTCAACTGATCCACTGGCAGCTGTAGCCACAGAAAAAATTTTTTGCGAACAATAATCTATTTTTAATTAAAAAAAAAGGAAAAAAAATTATCAAAAGTCAAATAAGGGGGATATACCACTCAACCTAGAATGCTCATCTTTTGCCAGAATCTTTTCTTCTATCCAAGCTGACTATTTCAGGTGTAGCCCATTGGAAAATCAACATTTTTTTTTTTTTTAAACCCTAGTATAGCCATAGAAAACGGAAGCGAGAGCGAGAGAGCTGAAGGTGAGGCGGCAAATAGTCGGACATGCACACTGTCGCAACGAAACTCGACACAAACATGCAAAAAAAAAAAAAAAAACCAAGCAGAATCGAGCGGAGCTTCAAGTTACCCACCTATATCCCGTTACAAACAAAAGCTCGCGAGCTTCGAAAGCTCTTTCCGCACACTTCTACTTCCACTTCGAACGTAGAAGAGAATACGTGCACGCACACACGCGTGCACACACACACGTAAACGAACGCGCTCTCATAGAAGTGCGTCGAACAAAGTTTACTCGAGTGGATGATGCACATATTCTCTCGCCCGAGCTTTTCCACGTTCGTGGCAGTCCGACGCAATGCATCGTTACTCCGCCTTGTCGTCGACGCTCGTGAGAGAATTCTCCGGCCTCGAGCTTAACTTTCCTTACGCGTATTACGTTACCCTTTAACCGTTAACTGCCGCTACAACGGACTCCGCGCTACGAACCCCCCCCCCCCCCCCCGTCAGCTTTGTTCACAAATTTCCGACAAAACTTCGTCCCGGAAATTTCAATTGAATTATCAAATTCCGTTCAACATCTTTATTATTATTGGATTCAAACCGCCGGAGAAATAATCCCACACGGGGTCATTTTGACTAGGTCACTTTATCTTGTTGTATATATTAATTTGAGGGCACAACGTAATGAAGTAATAAGCCCCGGAGTGCTATATCATATTTGGCCGACGAATATTTTTCAATCGATTTCTGTTTTTTTTCTGGCTAAACGAATCGTAAAATATGTTACAATAGCTTTGTGCCACCTGCCGAGGTTTCCGCACTGGGGCAGATTTTTCATTGTAAAAACAGAGAAAAAACAAGTAAAAAATGTTCTTTATAAATCGTAATTTCGGTTTATAATATTAACACGTTTAATGGCGATTGAACAGCGGGGCAGCGCAGGAAATGGAAAGCTCAGCACGGCCGAGAGTGTGTTAATTAAAACGCGTCGGGTAACGAAACGTAATTAAGAAATGTGAGGAAGAGAGAAATACTTTGAATAGTGTTGGAGAAACGACCAACGTTGGGATTTGTTAAATATTTTACCGACTCGAACTCATTTACAAAATTTCACTAATAATAATAATAATAATAAAAAAAAAAAACAATAATAATAATAATAATAATAATAATAATAATAATAATAATAATAATAATAATAATAATAATAATAATAATAATAATAATAATAATAATAATAATAATAATAATAATAATAATAATAATAATAATAATAATAATAATAATAATAATAATAATAATAATAATAATAATAATAATAATAATAATAATAATAATAATAATAATAATAATAATAATAATAATAATAATAATAATCATAATAAAAATAACAATTGATCTTCAAAACTCGAGAAACACACAAATCATTTTTTATCTAGACGCAATTCACCTTCGCTCAAAAAATAATTACAACGAAAATAAATCGCGGAAAAATAATTGCTATTCCTAAAAATTCTCAATTCCGTTTATTTTTTTCAAAGAACTATTAAACTCTCAAATTCTGTTCACCAGCTAATTAATAAAGTTCAAATACCATACCTGCAAACCTGCAAAAGTGGCATGGAACAATATTTTTTCATCTGGAAAATAAAAAATAAAAATGTGAAAAATTCGATGGAACACGTCACGATTTCTCCGGATTTACGAATAAACAAAAACCATCACGACTTTTGCATGGTGTAAACAACGTATATGCATTTTATTTCAGATAAATATCTCAACATTGAACATTGACTAGCAATTACATCGTTACTGTCGTTACATAATAATTCATAGGTTTTCCTGTTGTAATTGTTTTTTTTTTAATCTGTTTTTTCGTGGCATTTGCGTGTTGTGTGTCGGTAGTTGAATCCGCTGGCCATTTTGTTGTTGTTGTTATTTTTTTTTAATGCTTCTCATTCTGTTGTATTCGTTTTATTTTATGGTAATGGGCTATTTTGTTGGTTAATACTATTAATTATTATTCGTTTATTTCCTTTCATGTATATTTTCGTATTATCATTATTATTTATTCATTTATTTTTTTTTTTTTGTTTTTTTCGGTTTCGGTTATCGATTTTCTATTACTGTCTGTGAATGTAATCGGCGATGCAATCGAAAAATCGAAATAATACGCTAACGAATAATTCGCTTGCTACCTGATCAAAATTTTTAACTCGGTTAATAATATCATTCGCATCGTATCTCAATATACTATTTATATATTTATAATAATCATAATAATAATGATTTCTCCGTTAATATTCCCTGTATGCATTTCTCCCTCTACGATTTTTTTTTCTTTCCACCCTTGTCTCATTTTTATTACTATTATTATTATTTATTATTTTTTTTTTTGGTGTGTGGTTTTCCCGTGCATTCGTTCGTTTTTCGCTCCACTCATCCCATCGAATGTGAGACGAGTTTCTCTTTTTTTTCTTTCCATTTAATGTACATTATGCTATAGATTTTTTTTTTATATCTTCTATTGAGACTTTTTATTATTTTTTTTCTCTTTATAATCGCTGGTTCTTCCATCTCTTCGTCGATTTTATCGTTCTCACTCTTTCACACGCACGCACACATGTAACCCTTCACGTTTATTCGTTTTTTTTCTTCTTTTTTTCTTCATCTAGTAATGCAATAATAATGTTTACAATATTATTTCTTATGTATTATTCATCATAATAAAGGTATTACCAATCTAATTTATTTAAACGGTTTATCACAAGTGCGTTACTGCGCCGTTGGACCAGGGAAGCATCGAGCCTCGATCATTGTCACAAATCGTAGCTTCGTCTATTGAATATTATTTCTCGTCGTTATTAATTTAATCATTTTTTAATTTATTCATTCATTATTTTTTTTTTCATAAATCGAAGAAAAACTCGATTTTTCACAAACGAGAAACGACGCAGACGCATATTTAGATTCTCCCTAAATGTGTATTGCTGTTCGTTTCGTGCATTGACTCTGCGGTCGTTGAGCTTGCGAGGCGAGCGAGGCTGCGACTTAATTTAATTTAAAAAATTTTAATTGAACGAAAAAATCCGTTCAAATTTTTCTATATCAAATTCAAGAATAAAAATTAAATAACTTCCCTATAAAATCGAAAAGATGATGAATAAAAATCAAATTATTACGAAATAATTGGATAAAGTCGAATCAAGATTAAATCCGTTGGAATGAGTCTTTTTAATTTCAAAAATTTCAATAAAAAATTTTTTTCTTGTTTTTTCGCTAGTGTATTGAATTAAAAAATGAGAAAAAAATAAATTATCACCAAATAAGTTCATGAAATCGAATCGAGGCTAAGGACGAGGTTAAATTCGTTGGATCTGAAATCTTTAATTTCAAAAATTTCAATTGAGAAATTTTTTTAAAAATTTTCCGATATGACTTTGATCAATAAAAAAATGAAGAAAAATCAAATCATTACGAAATAATTTGATAAAGTTGAATCGAGGTCAAGACCGAGGTTAAATTCGTTGGAATGAGTATCTAAAACGACTCTTGGCGTTGTTAAATCGCTTGAGAGGATCAAAGTGCTACGACCATCGATTTTGTTTCGAATTTAATTTCACTTCTCAACGATTCGTACCATTGCACAATCATTCGAGCGTATTTTGCCATCGTCGTTGGGGATGAAGGAATCCATTAGATTATTGCGAAGGAAAATGTGCCGGAACATACCTCCAACCTCCTCCTCCCGACCAAACATACGAATAATTTTCCATCCGTGTTGTTTGCAAAGTTCGCGAAGAGAAATCGAGAAACGGAAGCTCCGATATAATTTCTACCTCTTGGGTTATAAAGCAATATTCTAATGGAACGATGTTTCGAAAGCAGCTTCCACTGCGGTCTCGACTTCAGCCGGAAAAAAACCTAGACACGGAAAATTTTGCACGGATGGACAACGTTCGTTTCTGCCCTATCTTCTTTTTTTTGATGGAATAACAACAAAGTATATTGTAATCGCGTGGAGGGATCAGCGAAAAAAATTTATATGCAACGATGGAAACGAAAATACGAAGGTTAAAAACGTTTTTCGATTTTTTTTTTCGTTGCACGTGCAGTTTTATTGTCTTCGATAACATTGAACGACGAGAAGCGACGAATTTTTTTACGATCGTACGTCGTGACGCGGTAGAGCAAACGAGAGATACGGACGCGAGTGAAATATCAGAAATATAAAAATGTGGAAAAGAAAAAAATCGGTATCGACGTGAGGCGGGAAATTTTTTATCGTCTGTCAGTAGAAAAATGCCTCGCGATGTGAAATATAATTTTGAAAAAATAAACAAACAATGTTTTTCCCAAATAGGAACTTTTCAAAATGAATAATAATAATTAATAAGCATGAACGAATTTATATCGTGAAACGCTAGCATGGTACAATTTTATTAAGTCTCGAGGTTTCAAGAATTGTACTGATATAACCATTTAATGACAAATAAAGATAATAATAATAATAATAATAAATTTAAAAAATAATAATAATAATAATAATAATAATAATAATAATAATAATAATAATAATAATAATAATAATAATAATAATAATAATAATAATAATAATAATAATAATAATAATAATAATAATAATAATAATAATAATAATAATAATAATAATAATAATAATAATAATAATAATAATAATAATAATAATAATAATAATAATAATAATAATAATAATAATAATAATAATAATAATAATAATAATAATAATAATAATAATAATAATAATAATAATAATAATAATAATCATAAAAATAATAAAAATAATAATAATAATAATAAAAATGATAATCATAATAATGTTGCATCATGTTTGAAAAATATTTCTTTGCTTACAATTTCTCTAATAAATATATAAAAATTCAGTTAAAGAATCAATGGCTACAAAACTGCAGTGTAAGTCTGCTAAATCCACATGATCCAATGATAATCCACCGGTAATGAGAAATAAATGACGGGTTAAAAATGAAGTGCGAAGAAGCTTTAAAACCCCTCCGGCAAAACTGTACCTCGTCATTCCCATTTCCATCGTCCCTTCGCTATTTCCGGTTCCGTTGAACGAAATGAGATTTTTCGGTATATTACCCGCGTCACGTCGTCGGCGGGGTAATTTTTTAAAAAGCTTTTTCGTATCCCACTGTCCGACGCGTCCATCACCATTTCACGATCGTTTACGAGAAGTGGTCGTAGACATTTTTTTTTTCGTTTTTTAATTAAGGGTAAGGTCGAAATTCGAAGAGGAGTTTTTTTTATTTATTTTAAACTTGTGTATAATGCCAGGCAAAATGGCGTCCAGAGAAGCTGGGAGAGTGATCGTCAGTGTGATGAAAATTAATGGGACCCGGTCAAGTCGACGAAATTGCGATGACGATCTTCGAGAGATTTTATTTCGGTTGAGAAACTTCGAAAGTGCGACTTCGCATTGTATTCTTCGGCGCGAACGGGACGTTGCGGTATTCGTCGGCGACGTTCGAGACCGTGCAGAGTCTGCGAATTTGTCGTTTCATCCAATTCGGTCGATTGCTCCGAGATATTTCGTTAATATCAACGTATTTCGAGGTTACCGGCGACAATAAGAGATATTTCCATGTACCTCGCGATATTTCGATATATCTCGCAACTCTTCGCTCAACATCGATCCGCAGTTGTTCAAAGTAGAAGTCGGGAAAACGCCGGGTTCGTGGATTCACGAGGATCGTTTGACCCAAACTTCATAATTCAATCTCGCTCGGTCGATGTACCCGACTGTACCGACCCCAAAGGAGCAGATAGGAAACCAAGGGGATTTCAAAATACAAGCCACCCTCTTACTCACACTCTCTCTGGCTCTGTCTCTCTCTCTCTTTTTCTCTCCCTCTCTCTCTTCTCTCTCTCTCTCTCTCGCTCTCTCTCTTTCTTTCTCTCTCTCTTCTCTCTCTCGCTCCCTCTCTTCTCTCTCCCTCTCTTCTCTCTATCTCTCTCTCAGTCTCTCTTTCTTTCTCTCTCTCTCTCTCTCTCTCTCTCTCTCTCTCTCTCTCTCTCTCTCTCTCTCTCTCTCTTTCTTTCATTCTCTCTCTCTCTATCTCTTTCTCTCTCTCTCTCTCTCTCTCTTTTTCTTTTTCTCTCTCTCTCCCTCTTTCCCTCTCTCTCCTACGACTTGCACTCCGCTCGATTCGAAACCATCCCAAGAGAATATCCCGTCAAACTTTTAACGATTCCTTCTCCCCCTCCATCCTAACTCACAAATAATTTACCGCATCCGATGCACTTACAACCCCCATACGCACACTTGTCACCGTCAACGTCTCCTCTCGCGTCCGCATTTACATCTGACTCGACCCAACAGACCGCACGGATCGCGACTACCCGGAACCATTGAAATTTCCCGTGGTAACGTTAAAGTTTCCATTGAGGGGGGGTTGAAGTCGGATGAGATGATTAACGACGCGAATCGTTTACATAGTTTTCTACGGTATTTCGAGACAAGCCCGGTGAATGGCGACGTCCGTAACGCTTTGCAAGCAAACTTGGTCCTTTGCAAACTGCAACGTTGCACCGTTAAGGAGCGGAGGGGCGAGGGGTCAGCGGCTGTGGAAATGGATGGCGTTTATAGGCACATAAAGCGATGATACAAACACGTTGAACCAATCTGACTAACAAAACAATGAACTTTCGGTGTTTGAGCTATACATCGTCGTTGTACCAAACTCCAAACTATTTCGAACGTGTTTGCTATTGTTTGGGGGGGGGTTTTTTATTTATTTATTTTTGTTGCTGCCTTCGCGTCCCGACGAAATTAGTTTCGACGAAGCGGGATTTTGTATCGTAACGCGGGATTAATTTGAACTCGATTTCGATGCATCCCCGAATGATGTTGCAACAACGTTCCGAAGACATCAAGGTTTTTTATTCGATAGAAATTGAAGTTGAATTATTTTTTTCTTTTCGTTATTGATCGTGGAAGAATTTAGTTGTCGCGGAGAGTAATTTTTTAAATTATTCTTTAATGTTTCTGTTCTTTGATTCGAATTGGATTTCGTGGAAAGTTGAAATGAAAATTCATTTGATATTTTGGCGAAATGGACAAAATCAATTTTATATATTCGAATCTATAATCGATCTAGCTTTTTTATTTTATCCATCGTATTTATTATTATTATTATTATTATTATTATTATTATTATTATTATTATTATTATTATTATTATTATTATTATTATTATTATTATTATTATTATTATTATTATTATTATTATTATTATTATTATTATTATTATTATTATTATTATTATTATTATTATTATTATTATTATTATTATTATTATTATTATTATTATTATTATTATTATTATTATTATTATTATTATTATTATTATTATTATTATTTTTTCCATCAATTTCTTTCGTTTCATCTGCTGTGACGTTCGGAACCGTCTCCTGCGATTCGAGATAAGTAAGACGAGGAAAAAAAAACAAAAATATTGCACCGAGCAAAAGAAGAAAATTACGAAGCTCAGAAATCGTAACGTCGGTTCGTTAAACGTGGTGCATCCAGTCAACGAACGTCGCTAAAGGTTCTTTCATCAAAGAATAAAACACGAAACGCATCCACAAATAGAAAGAAAATACGTTGCTAACAAGATCCGGCGAGACCATGAACATGTTTTAAGTTTTTTCTTTATCTCCGTTACTTCTCTCTTTTACGTTTTTTTTATCCTAGTCTTCTGCTTCTATGGTTACGCGTTAAATTTTTTCTTCTTATTTTTTGTTTTTCATTAACCGAAGAAACGCCTGTGTAACGTCTCCACAAAGGCGATTTTTTTCATTTATCTTCTCGCAAAAGCGATCCTAAAAGAAAAACAACACCAACAAATTCCGCATCAAATTTACGTGCCGAGTAAAAAGCTATAAAGTTACAATATCAACACGATACACGATAAAAAGCGGAGAAACAACCCAAACATGCAATATTTGCATTAAACAACGAATTAACTCAATTCAATTCGACTCGACGTAAATTAATTAAAATCGACGTAAATCGATGCAACGATAAATATTTTTTAAAATATCATTAATTATTGCATTTGCTCGTAATGACAATTTATTATCTCGTTGGGGATGTTCGATTTTCCGACGAATCTTTCGAGTCGATTGGCTTTTGCCAATGTCGGCGAGGAAGGGAGGTGGGGGCGGGAAACGGACGTGAACGCGTAACAGCGGGTGGGAGAAAGGACCAACGGCGAAAGCAATCTCTTCCGAACGAATCCCCCGGAGATTTGTTTCGTCGATGACCGGAATATCCGAGTGACAACGTGTAATAACCGTTCGATGGGAATCGCACGAGGGGAAAACTTGATCGAGGACCCGCACATATCCTTGTTAACAACATTTCGCGCCTTGTAATAATTTCTTTCATTAACTTTTTTTTGTTGTTGTTCTTGGATCTTTTCCATTTTTTCTCTCCCTTTTTTCCCACCGAGAACATCAACATTCTCATCGACATTTGTGCAATTATTGGTCGTACAGTTTTTTTATACGAGTAAATAAATGAATTACGAAAAATATGGTGAATTTGGAAAATCAATGAATTCGGTATGAATAAATGTTTTTAAAGATGGAGAAAAAAATAAAAGGCTTTTTGGAGAGTCGTCGATAATCACTGGAAATTAAACGTGATATTAATAATTTATTTCGTAGATCAACACATTTTGATAACGATAATAATAATAATAATTAATAATCATATATATACATCGATGACGACACATACATACATATATGTGTGTGTGAATATATATGTATATATATATATAATTTATAACTCAATTATGATAAAATATATAATAGACAATAATAATTAAAATAATAATGATAATAACAACTAAAATGAATCGTTGATGCTTCGCGCCAGGATCTATCACAACCTTCGGGAAAGCTCGATTTCGGTCGCTGCTCTTCGTTTTTTTGTTTTGTTTTTTTTTGTTCTTTTGTTAATTAATTAATTTATTCGTATTCATTGTCTCGCGACCGCATCGAGCTCTCATAGTATCACTTTGCGAGGAAACACAGAGAAAAATAAAATAACGATAATATAACGCCTGAGATCGATGAAATGAGAAATAAAGAGAAAGAAATAATTTCGCTGTTTTATTCGTCGTGTCTGATTGATAAATGAAAAATAAATGAACGTTGGAATAATTTTTGAAGATTATTAATTCGAAAAAAAAAATGGATGAAATGAATTTTTTAAATTTATTTATGGAGTCTTTTGCGAGTTCCTGCCTCGTATTTGATCTGAATTTTTTCATAAGTATAACTTTCTTGGAACCTTTCTCGTTTCTCGGTGCTTTGTCGCGTGACTTTCATACCGTAAAAGCCCATCATCAGCCGAGAAGCTCAAAAAGATAAATAGAAACAACCCGACGGTCGCAATTCTTTTATTTCACTCTATTCCATCTCCGCGAACTCTTCAACAGAAGAAAAAAAAAATACGATTTTTCTCGTCCTTTCGTCGTTTGTAAAAAGAAAAAAGAAAAAAAAAACCCCCCGTCTTTAATTTATTTTCTTTGTAATTTTAATCTTTGCTTTTCTTTCTCTCCGTCGCATTTCGTCATTCTCACGCGCGTGAGTCCACAGCCTCGCTCTCTAATTCGATTAAAAACCACCTCGATGACTCGGCATCGTCGATCGAACGACGCTCACTAACAAATCCACAATAATAACAATAATAATTGTAATCGTAATGATAATAATAATAATAATGGGGTGTTTAGAACTTAAGCCACGCGTTTATCTTCGTGTCATTTTTTTTTTTTATCTTTTCGAATCTCGTTATCAGGGCAATTATTCGCACCTGAACAATCGCAGATTTTTTTAAAACAAATTATTTACCCCCTCCCCCCTTAACGCTGAACTAGAGGCCTTGATCGTTGTCTCGATCCCACGAATTTATTATTTTCCTCTACCTAAACAATAATTAATGACGATATATTACACTAATTCATTATTTTTTCGTCGTTTCACCAAGAATGACATTAACGAGTCAATAAACAATTGTTATATTTTTTCAAACTTATCAACAGAAAAAATAATCGTAAACAATCGGACTTGAAAATAAAATAAAATAAAAATGTACGACGATATTATTCTCGCTTTCTCGCTCGCTTCATCTCTCCTCGTATTATATCTACTATTCGTTAAGGCATGGAGTATGTAACTTTTATAATCGAGTGACTCTTTCACTCCTTTTTCTCCTTGGTTTCTTCAATTTTTTGTTTTTTCTTCCTTATCTCAAATTACTCTTCGTCGTTTATTGATTCTTATTTCGAACGAATCTTATTTCGTATATAGTATATATATTTTTTTCCGTTTTTTTCAATTATTTTTTTATGTTTTTTTTTTTTTTGTTATTTTTAATTTTCGTTAACTCGCTTCTATACCTATGTTCCATTACCCACGTATTATCACCGTTAAATTTTTAATGAACCCTCGGACGATCGAGAAAAAAAAAAAAATTGTCGATCGTTGAACTACTAATCGCTATCTCACTTCCGTTTTCAAGGGATCAGGCATCGTGAAATTGTTATTAATCTTTGTTTTTTTTTTTGGTTTCTTAATTTCCTGTTTCTTTTTTTTTTTCTACAATATCGATTTAAATCCATCGCCGATCTGTGAGAGTTTTAAATTTTTCAAAATCTATTTGCAACTCGAGAGGATGAATATTTTCACGATAATCGGTCTGTATTTTTAATTATTTTCGTGGCAATCAGATCGATTTATCGATTTATTTGCAGACGCAATTAATTCTCACATTTCGTCGCCAACAACTCTACAGACGTGATAAATTCCAATATCTTTTCAATCTTCATTGACATTCAGAAAAAAAAAAAATGTTGAATAACGATTAAAAAAAAAAGAAACAACGAAATTTGGATTTTTCAAAATAAATATTCCATATTGCCCAACCCCTTGATAATTAATCGCAATACCATCGATCATATACAATTGATCAGGTAGACCGTATTCTTATATTCGTTGGAAACTTATCAGTTTCGGTATTTGTAGTATGTTTGGTTTTCTTCTTGTTCTGAGGTCTATTGTACATATTCATACATATATATATTTATTTAATATATATATATATATATATATATGTATTATGGGTACATTCCACTCCTTCGCTAATACAAACGTAAGTATGCGTACGACTTATCGATAATGACTCCTTCCAATTTCCATGACCACACGCTTTCTTTCCTCGTTTTTTTTATCAATCACATATGGGACAATCCACGCGATTTGCATCGAGATATCGTGATAATGTCTCCGATTCGCCTCACAATTTTTTTTTATGCAATAGTAGCGATGGAACAACGCATAATCGAATTTTTTCACAATTTTACAACACTCGTTATCGGAGATATAATTTTTTTTTCCCCAAAACGTTTAAGAATTAAAAATATTATAGAATATAGAAAAATCTTGGAAAAAAAAAATAACAACATTTTCGTGCTTTGTCGGAGCACAGATTCGATCTTTGCAATTATTGCAAACTTATCATTATGGTAGAAAACCACAAAAAAAAAATGGATTTAAATTTTTCGTTGCATTTTTTCACGATTTTTATCCAAGTTAATTTTTTTTCAATTAAGAAAAAAAATGATATCTCAGAGAAAAGTTATTGAAAAAAAAATTTTGCAAAAATTGCTCATGCGATCGTTGACGACTGTTCATGTAGAAAAAAAATCAGCGATCAGATCAAAGACCTAATCACCGAGTCACGACGAAATTTCGTGGATTGATCCATATATACATATATATCATCAATATATGTATATATTATCGTAATGGTAATATGCTATGTATACGTTTCTCTAATGAATTATTGGTAGGCGCTTGGTAATAATGCGATCGAGTCTCGCTACAAGTTTTAACGATTATTTCTTCTTCACGCTATCGCGTTATCATCATCATTATTATTTATTTCACTTAATTATTCATTTATCTTTACTTAATTTATTTATTCTTTTTTTTTTTTTTTTTTCTCGTTTTCCGTTTTTGTCGACATTTTTTTTCCTACATCTTCGCAATTATTTTTTTTTCGATCTATATATATTTTCGTTAATAAATTTGAGATCTCGATCGCAAGTCCACCGACAACGGGCTATCATCACAATATATTTTTTTTCTTATCTCTCTCGCTCTCGCTCTTTCTTTATCTCTCTCTCACTCACTCATTCTCATTTTTGTAAACTCGTTCTACATTGTATAATTATTCGACGAGCTAAATTTCGTAATCGTCACACCTGAATCCATAACGAGCAACGCTACGGCTTAAAAGTTATCGCTTCGCTTATCAATTCACGCTATCGCTTATACTACTATTGCGTTCGTGTGTATTGTTTTTTTTTCTCTCTATTCGGCTATTTTTATTTTATTTTTTTCAATTTTTTAATCTTTTTATAAATGATTATTATTCGTTACCGTGTCGGCGTTACTGTGGCGAAAGAAAAAAAAAATTATTTAGACCGTCGCGAAAAATTGAAAAAGGCAAAAATTTGGCAAACTCGTGTGGTAAACCCTTGGCTGGTATACTGGGGTCAAAAAGCCACGAGCAAAATCAATATTCGTAAGATCTTTCACGATTTAAAAAATAAATTAATACCTTTTTTTTCGAACAGACACTATTAGTCTATTTTTTACCTAAAAGTACAATATTTCGAGAGTATTCGGTTAAATTTTGAGATAAAAATAATGAAAAATGGAGAAGTTTCGATTTTTTTAAGGGAAAATTTGCGAAATTTTGCGTTTTTTTTACCTTCAAAATTTTTTTCGTCAGAGTAAATGTCGAATTGGAAGCGAATAACCTATGACACCCCTTAAGGTGAGTATCGAAGAATGTATGATAATTTTTCCAAGTCAAAAAAATCAATTCGTTACTCGCAGCAAGCTTTTTTGTGTGCTCGGGGTCGATAATACCCCAGAAAAATAACCAGACGTGTTGTAAGCCGACAAGTGTGGCAGCCAAGGGTTAATTCTGTCATCGTTCGCGTTTCAAATCGTTCGTCGTTCACGAGCTCGTTTCATCAAGGGCAGGAGGCAGGAAGGGAGAACGTTGAGAAGGAAGAGGGGAGAAAGAGGTTGATAGGTGCGGTTTATTGGAAGTAAAACGATTAAAGGAAAAGACACGTGGACGATAAAATCGTCGAGGCGCGCCCGTTTCATTCAACCCTGTTTATACAAGAAAACGTTTTCAAACCTCTCCAACAAACCCCTAATTTCTTTTCCTCTCAATGCGTTCTAATCAGGCCATGAAACTTCGTAATATCGACGATTAAAAAAAAAAAAAGATTTCATTCGATTCGATATAAATTTTAAAAAACGTTTAGCTTCAAATTCTCCTCGCCTATGATTGTTAATACTTTTGATGGCACTTTAAGTAACAAATTTACGAAAAATTCACATGTTCAAAGAATTTAATGATAAATACCAATTTTTTAATCATTAATTTGTCATTTTTCATGAAATAAAATAAATTAAAGTTCGAACAATGAAAATTTCGGTGTCGTGGAAAATATTAATCGATCTGCCGAATGTCAAAAGCAATTTTTTATGTTGATTCGATCCCATAAAAAAATATAATAATATAATAAAATAATAATATAAACCCAGCAGCAGATGTAGAAATAAAATAGAATAAAAAGATACACAAGAGAAAGAGAGGTTGAAAAGTTTTCGAAGGAACCTGTGTCACTCGTTTCGTTGAATTGCCCTCGTAAATAATATGGGATGGTCGGTCGCGCCTGCGACTAATCTTCTCGAGGGATTTACATATTCCCTGACACAGTCTCTTCTCATGGCTTTTTTTTTTTTTTTTATTCTTTTGCCGTTCAATAAATTCAATCTGTCCTCCGGTTTCTTGCTTCGCCACTCGTTTTTCTCACCTGGCTTGTCACCCAACTCAATAAAACAAATTTGCCTCGAGGCTCGACGATTTATTCGAGATTTATTCGAAAAAAAAAAATTGGTAAATCTGCAAAATTTAATTTTACCACCTTGAATAAATCATTGGTTTTTTTTTTTTAGGTTTTTTGTATAGATATAGGTTTGTTTTTTTAGGGCGAAAACGTCTTTGAATCGTACGAATTAACCCTCGTGAGCTTTGGCTTTCTCAGATGGATTGTGAATTAAAAAAAAAAAAAAAAACGTCGCTGACTTCGTTATTCCTAAAATTTGTCTCATGAAAAATTCATTTATTTATTTTTTCGCACGTCCTTTTTCTTCCCCAATAAAATTCTAACCGAATTTGGCCTTTGTGTGAAAAATCGTACGAAATGTTTTTGTCTCACTCGATAAAAATCGTTCATGCAGAATTGGATTTTTTTTAAAATCGAATTTTTAAAAAGCAAATTTGACGTTGAAAAAAAGTTAAGAACGATAAATTATTGATTTAAAATTGAGAAAAAGGATGACGGAATTTAAAAAGGTTGCGATAAATATTTTGAGAAATATTTGGCCAAGAAATCTCAGCTAGTGTTCATTTTCTAAGCACAGTCGACATCGATAAAAATTAAAATAAACATTTCTCCCACCAAACTTCGTCTATTCATCAATTTCAAAAAATTTCTTTCCAAATTAATTTCTATGTAAAAAAAAAAATTACTTTGCGTTCTAAATAACTTCTCCGATAATTAAACAAGTTTTACATCCATCTGTATGGCGTCTAATATTGTAATCGAGCAAAGTCACAGAGTTTGACCGACCATCCAATAATTAAATCCGTCGAACCTCAAAGTTTGGCCAAAAATTTTGTCATCAAACCGATAAAACTCAGCATCGTCCAGCATCTTCCAAATAAAACAACGTCCATTCGTTACAAAATTTTGTCCACACGTCTTAAGATTTTAGAAAAATTATTTAACCGCAAAAAAACAAAACAAAACAATCGAAAACGAGAGAAAAATAAAGTAAAGTCGAAATTGGTAAATTGCCTCGCTATTTCGCGCGTGTATACATATAATATGCTTCTCTATATCTGTATATATATATATTCATTTATATATAATATTAATAATAATATATACTATGTGTGTGTATATATATATAGAATTTGTTTTTTTTTTCCTCTTTCATTATTATTTTTTTTTCCCATTTCTTTTCATCACATCACCAAAATCAACAAATAAATATTTCTAAATATATTAAATATATCAGTTTACAATTGTAATATGCTCTCCCAACAAATAATATATATATATATATATATGTATATATATATATATGTTCCTTGTGTATGTATATATATGTATAAGAATTCGTTTATTCGTTCAGTGCAGCGATGTTGCATTTATTTCTCTGGACCCAACGAATTGTTCGTTCGTTAAAACTGATCGTGAAAATTAATTTTCTCAAACTAGACGAAAAATTTTAACTGCAACAATATTGAAAATAATTATTTTTCTCGTATAATTGCACGAATTATGTAAAACAATTTTACAAAATTTTGAGTTTTAAATTTCTACGTTTTTTACGTCTCGAAAAAAGAAACAAAATTGTAGCACCGATGACGTTTTTCTTTTCTCCTTTTCCTTCTCGTTCTTTGCTCGGAAAAAAAATGTTCCTCAGCGTTTCCATTTATTTCCATTATCCAGCATTTCCGGTCGTCGAATGGGGAAAGTGCCGGATAAATATTTACAACGCAGTTAAACGTCGCGACATCAAGAAAATCTTATTAAAAAAATTATTTCCACTGATATAAACTGCAGTCCAGTGAGAAAAAAATGGAATCGCACGGAGCGAATACGTTTCAATCAATTTTCTTCCGCTTCTCCGCGAGTTTTATCTCTTTTTCATTCATTCTCAAACATTCCTATACATATATATACACGTCTATCATTTTTTTTTCAATCAATATATTAATATAATCGTAATAATCTAAAATCGTGAGTTTATTCGCACATCCGTCACCTCATTGCCCTTTGTTCTATTTATTCTTCGTTTTCTCCCCCCACCGTTCTCATCAATCTCCACCGAAAAATCCATCGACCCGGCTACCAAAACGCAAATTCAACGCTACGAAAAAAAACCTCAACACTTAAAATTAATTTACACAATAAAAAATATCAAAAAAAAAAAACATCGAAAAATGTCAAATTTCATAAAAACAATTCAGACACTTCATCGGCATTTAAATCCGAATTTTTTTTTCTTTCTCGTTATCTCGATGATTTTCGATGAAACTTTATCACGTGCCCAAAGTGACAGATGTGCGATTATAAATTCTACCGTATCGTTATTATTGAATTATTATATTTATTTATTTTTTTTTCGTTTTTTCTTTCGTTTGTCACTAAATAATTGTATCTACATCTTATGTAGGCTTTTCCTTGTAATATTCGTTATCTACCTGAATATCTACCCTTGTATCCCGGTTAGGGGGAGGGAGGGAGGGTGGGAGGGGGGCGGGGTTGGGCCGATCTCCCCAATCTTCGTTCGACCCAGCTCTAGCTCTCAATAAAATTATCCCTCTGCCTTTCTTATCACTTTTACCTCGTCTATTCTCTCCCTATCATCCCCTTTCTTTTTTTTTCTCACTTCAAACCGCTCTTTTTCACGTCGCATTGTTTTTACTAATTTTCGTTTTTCACTTCTTTGAAACAAAAAAACAAAAAACCAAAAAAAAAACGTTACTTTTGTTCCTCACCCGAACGATTAATTTGATCGATTTTTCCGATAACGCTCGCTCTCAAGTTCGCCGAATTTTCCGTCGGCTCACAGCCAAAACAAATTCGTCCTCGTCCAGACGAAAATAAAAATACTAAACAAAAAGCAAACGAAAAAAAAAAAAAAATAAACCCTCGACCGTTATTCGTCACTCGCCCATGTAAAATCGTGTCCAGACGCATTCGGTCCAGAAAGTCCAGAAGCCGAATCTCTGGTTCTCCTCGGTAGAGAGCCTAACGCTTTATGCTCGCTATCAATCCCTCGGCAGCTTGTGGCAACCCTTAAAATCGCTACAGCAACGGCAAACACACTCTTTTCGATGTATCACAATTTTTTTTTTTTTTTTTTAATGTTTTTTTGTTTTTTTTCGCTATCTTCTCGCGTCGATTTATTTGCTCTTTTTATTCTTGTCTCTGGTCTACCGGAGATGACATTGCAGCTCCGGGATTCGATGCAATTTTACCGAAATCGATAGAAATAATAATAATAATAATAGCAATAAAATTAATAAAAATAATTCTCTAGATTCGCAGTGAAAATAATGATTTAAAAAAATCATTTTTAATCTAAAATTGTATTTTATGCGTGATAAAAAAATTGTTCGTCTGGTATTTGATTGATGTAAATTTGACAATCATCATTTTTTCTTTCTCGAAAATCCGGTAAATAAAAAAGAAAATACAGAAACGTATTTTAGAAAATTGATGAATAAAAATTATTCGAAATTTGGAAGAAAAAAAAAAGGAAAATAATAAAAATTACGATATTGCGTTATCCCGAAGCTGCGTTATCGGTAAAAATCTGACTCTCGAGCGAATCGCGAGTCGCAGTAGCGAGCCATGATTTTTTCTTTTCTCTTTTTTTTTTTTTTTTTTTTTTGTCATTCGCATGAAGTCGGATACTTTTTGTTCGACGATACGCAAATTCTCGCGATTCGAGCGAATTTTCGTCCTGTCTGCGAAACGGATATGCGAGACGCAATAAGACGTCGGAAAACGACGACGCGAAAAATTTTCATCGCTGTCACGAAGAAATTTGCATTCGCGAGTGACTTCTGGAGAGCCGACGTTGAAGTCTGCCTCGACGTCTCTCGTGCCCTTGAAATATCACAAATTTTCCATTCTCTAAAATTACCCTCTCGGATTTTTTCCGATTCTTTCTTTTTATTCTGCCTTTTTTTTTTCTTTAAACCCTCTTTTCTCCCCCCAAGGTATTTTGTTCTCCTTCGAAAATCCATTGTCAGTTGTCGCGTGACTGCAGATTTCTTCATGCGACGTTTCTTTGGAATTTTTCGCCACAAATTTGCCCTGAAATTTACTTGGAAATTATTTATATATAAATAATACAATGATATCTTATTACTATTTATATTATAATATCATATATAAATAATACAATAATATGATATTATTATTTATATATAATATCATATATAAATAATACAATAATATCGTATTATTATTTATATACAATATCATATATAAAAATCATACAATAATATCGTATTATTATTTATATATAATATCATATATAAATAATACAATAATGTCATATTATTATTTATATGTAATATCACATATAAATAATACAATAATATTAGATTATTATTTATATGTAATATCATATATAAATAATACAATAATATCATATCATTATTTATATATAATATCATATATAAATAAAACAATAATATTATATTATTATTTATATGTAATATCATATATAAATAATACAATAATATCATATCATTATTTATATATAATATCATATATAAATAATACAATAATATCGTATTATTCCATATAAATAATATCATATATAAATAATACAATAATATCATATTATTATTCATATTATGATATCATATATAAATAATACAATAAAATCATATTATTATTATATAAAATTATATTATATTATATAAATACTATATAAAATAAAATTATATTATCTATATATAATATTTATATATTTATATATATTTTTTTCCAAATAAAATTCTCAAAATTTTTCCGGCAAGATTTTCGAAATCTTTCATCGACGAATATTCCGGGTCCATTGTCGTCCCCTCGCACTCCACCAGGACAGAACACTCGTCCTTCGTTCCATTGCCCTTCCCGACCCCAACGAGCGTCGGAAAAAAATCTCCAGTCGACAAAACTTCTCTGCAGCGTCAAACCGACCCCCAATTTTTTCCCATCATTTCCTTCCCCAACGTCGGACACGTTTTTCCATCTCGCAAGCCCGAAGTCAATACCGATTTGTTGGCACCGTTCGGACAAGCGTCAAACATTTTTTTGCCGACGAAAAAAAAAAAAAAAAAAAAAAAAAAAAATTATAATTAATCAATTAATAAGAAACGAAATAAAAATAAGAAATAGGAGACGAGAGATTAGAGATAAGAGGTAGCGACGGCCGAAGTTTTTCCTAAGTTTGGTTGAAAAACGTTGCGCAATGCTCGTAGACGTTTCAAACCCTCGTCGGAGCCGATTGTTTCCGTTGTAACTTCGACCGATGGCTCCGAGCTCGTTGACGAAGGATTCGAATCTTGGGAATAAACCTCGCCCTCTCCCTCCCCTTCCTCGTCATCCTCGTCTTTCCCGTCGTCGTCCCGTTCTACGTTATCATTCCCGTCGTCGGGATTACGAGCGGAAATGGCGGAAGCCACGGTCGCGACGACCGGGCGTCCCAAAGGCCGCGAGTGGTGTTGCCGCTCGTGATTTTTGCATTGACGATTGTTTTTGTCATAACGATTACGCGGGAGGGTTTTTAAGGGTTGCGCCACCCTGCGCCCACCCACTTCCCCCTCTCACTTGTCCTCGGTTTCACCGGGAGGCGAAGTTTCCGTGTCTTGCCTCTCGCTGAAACAATACAATATTTAAAAATTTATATTATGTATATTGGTGTATTTTTTTAATTGGCGATTGTTCATGGGTTGGGAATTTTTTTTTTTATTTTTTTTAAATTTGTTTATTATTATTTATTTATGATAATATACAAGTATCTTGCAAGCTTGGTAATAATAATAATGATAATAGAAATAATGATAATAAATGGATTTTGCATTTATTTTAAATATTTTTTTCATTAAATTTTTAATTAAATAAATTGCATTTTTTTCTCTTTAAGATGAAGAAAAAATATTTATATGATATTAATGTACGTTAGACCTCGTGAGCTACGTCCCTTCAATATATAACCCGTAATATATATATGTATTAGGGTGGCTCGAAAAACAAATCATAGCTCTACGAATTTTATAGGTACGTCAATCTCGTAAGTTCTATTTGAAAGCTCTTTCAATACCGGTAAAAATGACATGCAGACCCTTGGAATCCGATTGCAACTTTTGTCGATAAATTTGTTTTTCCGTAAAAAATTATCTCCCTGTCACGGAGAAAAAATCGTTGGCATCGTTTACATTTTAAGTATACTTACAATAATTTATAATCAAGGCAAAGTAAAAATGCAATTATTAAATCAGCACTCGATCAACTGCAGCTGAAAATAATTTGCCATTGAGCCTTTTTTTTAAATTTAGCCATCAGAACTGGCACCAGCGGAAAGCAATAACCGTGCGTTGGACCTGCGGATAATTGACGATTGAATTACCTTTCCGCTAACAGCGTTAACTTGCGAACTCGCTTATTTCAGTGAAAGCTTTAACGCAGGGGAAAATAAAGCGCCCGGCTTGGATCGAGTATCGACTTCGTTCGGATTTTTTTTTCTCCACGTTCCTGGAAAGCTCGATAATTCCACTCCGCTAATATTTCAGCTAATAGTTCTCCATTAGCATGGCAATAAATGCGTCAATTTCTTTCGTTCGTTTCTAGTTTTACACTCCTTCGGGTTTTTCATGGAAAAAGCTTCGCCATGATAAAAAGAAAAAAAATGTAATTATACAATTCAACCCCGTTAGTTAATAAATAATTAAATAAATAAAAAATAACCCAAATAAATGAGTAAATGAATAAATGAATAAATGAATAAATGAATAAATGAATAAATGAATAAATGAATAAATGAATAAATGAATAAATGAATAAATGAATAAATGAATAAATGAATAAATGAATAAATGAATAAATGAATAAATGAATAAATGAATAAATGAATAAATGAATAAATGAATAAATGAATAAATGAATAAATGAATAAATTAACAAATGAATAAATGAATAAATGAATAAATGAATAAATGAATAAATGAATAAATGAATAAATGAATAAATGAATAAATGAATAAATGAATAAATGAATAAATGAATAAACGAATAAATGAATAAATGAATAAATGAATAAATGAATAAATGAATAAATGAATAAATGAATAAATAAGAAATAACGGAAACAAATGAATAAATAAATAAACAAATAAATAACCCAAATGAAGAAACAGATAACGTTTTTTGTAAAAGCGGTAACTTCCACGGGGGTTGTTTAAGTAATTCAGTAACAACTCATTCGCGAGACGAGGGTTGTGTTTACGAGTCGCTGTAAATTTACCGTCGGGTATAGAGTGGTCAATAAATACCGAAGTAAAAATTACGAAGTACAACATTTCATCATCCAAGTGTATGCGCGCATGCGTGTGTAAAATATATGCCATATACTGTAGCATCCACGAAGAGCCCATAAAGACGTGTATATGAAGAAACGGTGGAGTCGAATGATTATGCTATACTCACATATCCACTACTCAATATCGTATTGATTACTCGCGAAAGAAAGCACAGCGTTACGAATACTCCGCGCGTGCTTTTGCGCTCAAAATGCGGATTGTAACATTTCGAAGCCTTTCGAGTTTGTGTTTACATCGATTGTAAACGTATCGCGTACTGTGTGTGGTGTGAGAAGCTATTGTATATGGGGAGAATCGTCCCAAATTGCCTGATTGGAAGCCTTCGATCTGCCGATGGGGACGATAATTTTTTTTTAGTGTCTTTTGGATCCTACGATCTCGCTGATTCTTTATTCGGATCTATGAATAAATGGTCGGGGCAAAAATGGCCGGACAAAAATGGCGGATAGAAAAAATGGCCGATAGAAAGATGGCCGACTGAACTAACCTGAACGAACCCAAGCTATGCTAACCCGAAGTCTGGTCTGTGGATTGCGATTTTTCTTATTTTTTAAAAATACCTATTTATATCGGCCGATTTTTCCATCGGCCATTTTTTCCGTCAACCATTTTTCCTATCGGCCATTTTTTTTTCGATCGACCCCCTCTTCCCCTGTTCCACACTCGCTAATTTTTCTCTCAAGAGATAACTGCTATTCTGCCAATTGATGATTTTTTTTACCCAAGAACTTTATCTGAATTGAATTTTTTTTCAATGAAATTTGGTTGGGTGGCATATTATTAATAGATTTTTTTTCATTTTGTAAAAATTCGAGGCTTGTCGAAATTTCAATGTTTGATGAGGGTTTCCCATCTAAAGAAAAGAAAAATAAAATCTTTCTTGCAAAAAATCGATATTTCGATTATTTTTCATACACAATCGATTTTTTGATTATTTTTTATTATTTCGGTTATAAAAAAAATTATTGAAAAATCGATTAGAGAACGGTGTTAACGTGGCATGAGATGACCCATATATGTAATTTCCGTTTTTTCGTTAAAGTAGGGTTCATACGCATTAATTTCATACGACATTGGATTTTTCCAGAAATTATTAGTCACCCTGGCAACATAATTATGTGGTATCCAAGATTATTTATTCCACTTGACCGCAATATCATGTATTGCACTTACTTTTGATCACCCAATATTAATATTTACCGGAAAAATCGTCCGCAACTGGCCAAACAATTTTCTTTTTCATTATATAGCCCCGGAGTTTTCCCAAGTTATGATTTTTTTTTCATATCAATCTAGATAAATAATTCGATAATTAATTCGATTTGATTCGACATTCCAACGAAATGAAAAATCAACATAAAGTTTGCGTAACCCCTCAAAATGATTCGATGATGCTCAGATATCTCCACATTTTCTCCGAGTATATACTTCAGTGTCTACTTTAAATCTCAGAGCTGCCGATTTTTTTTCAAAACACACCCTAATATATACACTGTATCCTCGCCATTGCCCGTATAATACATTCAGCAACGGATAACGACTCCGTGCCAGCCCGAGACAACGACGAGAAATCTCCGTGACATGTCAATAAAATTTCTCTACCGTAGCAAATAAAAATATCGCCCGTAGTTTCGTCGTAGCTTTACGACGCAAAAGTACAAGATACGAATTTTTGTTCTCATCACATTTATTCCATTCGGATACGTGATATTACGTCTGCGACCGGAAGTCGGCGTGCATTATTCGTGAAAGAAGTTTCTGAGAGAGTCTACGAAGTCGTGTTGGGGCTTGAATAAAGTTGAAAAGCAAATATGCAATGCGTGCACGCGTGTGCATGGAAATATTTATTTATTTATTCATTTATTTATTCCGGAATGCTCGGAGGCGGTTTTACCGCGAGACGGAAGAGCGAATAACGCGTTCGCGAATTCTGAGCGTGTCGGAAGCTCAACGAGATCGTCGGAAGGGGGAGGGGGGGAGTCGTGGAGCTTGCGGACACGGAAAAATATTTATGGAACTTTCTTTTTCAGTGAATATTTATTTATTTAATTAATTTTATTTATTTTTCTCTGTTTCTCAGAGAAATCAGAGAAATTTATTTTATTTAGGTTAATGATTTTGTTAATTTGATTTATTTTATTTATTAATGGACCATTTTGGTATGAAATTAGTAAAAATTAGAATTTAGTTAAAGATAAACAATTTGATAGAACAGAAAAAATATTCCATGGACTTGATATGGTCGATTAATTGCAGGTACATAATTATTCTCATCAAAATCTCGTATTTCAAACTTTGAAAACGTTTTTCTCGAAATGATTTCTTCGAAAACGCCGAAAGCTGACTCGATAGGAGCTTCTGCGAGCCCCTTCAATTTGGCCAAATCGTTTCTCACGTCAGTCACAATTTTTTGATCCATGTAATTATTTCTAATCGCACTTTTCATTAATATCAATTGATTCAACGATGTTCAAAGTATATTTGTAAATTTTTTCAACCCTATCGCACGGATCCATTCAAAATGGCGGACGGTCAAAGCTTGCGCAGGGTCAAATTGACCCCGACCGTGGTATTTAACCGAAAAAAATGGGTATATGGTTCAAGGGTTGAACTGCATGGGCAACATTTGGGCGAAGTTACAAAGATGAATGGTGATAAAATGGAGTGCAACGCGCAAACGAATTTATTCATCTCAACGTAGCTGTCAAGAATATTCATCGTTTTCTCGTCCTAAATTCTTTTCCAGAGCCTCTCCGAAAGACCGAAAAAATTTCGATCCATCATTGAATTTATAAAGATCCCCTTTTCGAAGCATCTCAAAACAAAAATGTGACGGTTGCTTTCAAGGGTGGTTAGACCGAAGGGCCGGAAAGAGAGAACGGTGGGGAAGTCGACATGTAGAATCGTGAGTTTTCGTCTGAATTTCATTCAGGACGGAGCATTATGAGATTTAAATTCGCCACCCTTGTTGCCAGCCCCATTTCATTCGGATCTACGTGAGAGGCCTTCGGATCGCGATACGAAAATTCTATCCTCGATTCTTGACAGCGAAAAAAAAAAAAAAACTAAGGGTGAAACTTTTTTTCTCCGGTCTTTCATTCGGGAAAAGGGGAAGGGCGGGTCATAATATATACGCGTTGTATAATGTATATGCGTGGGGCTTTGACGTACGATATATAAATATATGGTATATATATGTATAAACGTATATGAATGGAAAATAAAGAAAAATGGGGTGAAAATTCCAATCAAATTTTCGAGTTCTGCAAAAATAGACGCATCTATATAGATGACAATATTGATTTATCGATAATAATAACAAGAATAATAATAATAATAATATGTAATATAATATTATATATATAATGCAAGAATTTTTGCAGAATTCGTATATTTGTTTGGAATTTACAGCTTATTTCTCTCAATTTTTTATTTATTTTCTCTCTACCGTCGTGCCCCGAAGATTCTTCGGAATCTCTCCGGGGAATGAAGAGATCTCAAGGTCCACAATGCATGTCGCACTGTCTGGATCCCATACGCAGCGTAACGGTCGGAGAAAATGAAGGAAAATAGAATAAAATAAAATAAATGAATACATAAAAAATGCCCAATGCTCTAAAGAAATTCCGTGGATACGAAAGAAAATAATCGATCGAATGCATATCTTCATATACCTCATATCCATGTGTCAATTTTTCCTATAATCTTGACTTTTGCTTACAAATCCAACATTTTCATTTATTTGTTCATTTTTATTATTTTCAAATCGAATTTCGTTCTGCAAATTATTTTTTTAAATTTTATTTTACGTAAATTTCTTTTTATATTTTTGAACTATCGATTAATTCCAATTAAATATTTCTCACAGTGAATTTCAATTGCCGAATAGACGGAAATATTAATGAGAAAATCTCTCTGCCACAAAAAAATTTCTCCTCGAACTTCGTTCGAAAAGAGAATAATAATTAAAAGCTTTTTAAGAAGCAAGAGCATCAAAATTTTGACACAAATCTCTACGGTGTCAAAACTGCCAATAATCGAGTCACTCTGGCAAATATTTACATCGCAATTCATATCGAAGAATGTGAAAAAGAAGAAGAATCGTTTTTTCCAGATTCGTTCTGTAATACATCGCCTTGGGGTGACAATTTTTATCACAACCGAGTTATCCATCTTCGTTTTCCACAATTTTTTTTTTCCTTCGTCTCCATTTGTTTCATTCTTATCCCGCTATTCGCTGCCGCTATTCCGGGAATCGTCGCGATCATAACCGGGATATAAAATTCATTCTCGAGAACCATCAAAGAACAAAAAAGGAAAAGAAAAAAAAAGTACATCCACGTGTATGGCCTTTGCATATCTCGGTTTTAAAAAATGTAAAAAAAAAAAATAATAAAAAACCAGCGCTTTTCCATTCGTATTTTTCTCTTCTTTCTCGGTACAGCAAACGTCTTCGCAGCCACCCTCGCCTCGTTTTTCTTTTCCGAGAAAAAAAACCGAACAATACCGAGAGTCACCTGATTATTTGTAACCTTCACGAGCTACTGGAAACCCGATTTGCGCTATTTCTCGTATCCGAATCATCATAATAGTGGATTGAATTTATTCTTTTACTCATTTTTCTTTGAGTTAAAAAACAGTGTATTTGCGAGCTTTTTGATACAGCGAACTGAGTTCCGGAAATGAATCCATAATGTTCTGAAAATAAGTCGGTTTTCGCTCGAATTATCAAAATTACGAAATTATGAGAAGATAAATGTTGGGAAACCAATAAAATATAAAATAGATGAATCGATAAATACATTCATAGATGTAATATACATTTATAGACATGAAAATACGGAAAATAGATGAATCTATACATGAGAAATATTTTTATCGTAGGATTTAATTAAATTATTGGATCTTAAAAAACGCACCGTCCGAAAAACGTCGGAGGAAACAAAAATCCCAATTTTTTCATTTACACTTTAAATCCTACTAATTTGTTCATACAAAATTAATTAAAAATTCTGTAAAAACCAATTTCTTTCCCCCGAATTTCAAAAAATACTCAACTGTCAAACTAAAAACATTGAGAAAAGATGAATAAATAAATAAATAAATAAATAAATAAATAAATAAATAAATAAATAAATAAATAAATAAATAAATAAATAAATAAATAAATAAATAAATAAATAAATAAATAAATAAATAAATAAATAAATAAATAAATAAATAAATAAATAAATAAATAAATAAATAAATAAATAAATAAATAAATAAATAAATAAATAAATAAATAAATAAATAAATAAATAAATAAATAAATAAATAAATAAATAAATAAATAAATAAATACATGAATGAATGAATGAATGAATAAATAAATAAATAAATTTTGATCTAAAAAAAATGTAATCTGACAGTTGGATCAGATTTTTATCTCGGAAAAATTTTGTGGGGTAAATAACGTCCGTCGGCGAGATGGGGTTCCGGCAGGTGGATGGAAAGAAGTCGGTAGTCGGGAAAGTTAATGGAACGGAAAGAAAAGTGGGCGAGCTGTCACGACTACTTAGGCAAATTCCGTGACAGAAGCTCCGGGGTAACGACGCTCGAAGGCTTTCCGACGTTCTTCTTTCTTATTATACGTTTATTCACCTATCGCACGGTCCGTTCCAGCCGTCCAATTAACTGTTTACATGTATATATGTAGATATATTAGGGTGGTTCTTATTCGAATAATTTTAAAAACTTTTATTGCAACAAGATCGATATCGATTCCGGAGACAAAAACAAAAATTTGAACCTTAATTTGACGTTTCCAGTCGAATTCTTACTACGCGCTGATTCGAGGTGAAGTTTTCTGTTTTAAATATATGCAATTTCTCTATTTTGCGGTGATTATATTGGCGAGGAGGCTAATTATTCCGGGAAAAATCCAATACCATATGAAATTAACGCGAACCCTACTTTCACAAAAAAATTAAAAAAATGGATTATCATTCAATTTAATCAAATATTATTTAATATCTAAGGCCCTACCACCCAAAAATTGACGTACAACACCCTCCATAACCTCCTCAAACAACCAAAATCAACGCGAGGCTCTGAGACTTGCCAATATTACAGTTTTTTCAAAATTATTTGAATAAATTGGATGACGATCGTCGGTGAAGCCGTAAAAACGTGGCATGGGATGACCCATATATGTATTTTTTTTCATGAAAATAAGGTTCATACGCGTCAATTCCATATGCTGTCGGATTTTACCACGAACAATTAGCCGCCTCGCCAATATAATTACCGAAAAATATAAAAATTGCACATATCTTAAACAGAAAACTTCACCGCGAATCAGCGCGTAGTAAAAATTTCATTACGAAGGTCAGGTTAAGCTCAATATTTTTGTTATTATTTTTGGAATCGATTGAGACTTGGTCGCAATAAATATTCGAAAATGATCCGAATAAAACCCACCCTGACATATATAAATATATATATCTTAACCAAAACTAATTAGCAGAGTCGGCCTGCGAGTAGACGCGTAAGTGCTTGCTGCAAAGTGGAAATTGCGAGGATGGTAGCATCAGGACGGAACGAACGAGTTTCCCATCTCGTCGTGAAACTGCGTTCTGCGACTGAAACCTTCGGCCTGAGAAATCTAAACGATTTTCCACGCTAAAGCGCCTCTCTGATACACGCGGCATTCGTCTCAACCTTAATTCGTCTTAACGCGACACTTGGAACGGAAACTGAATCAATTCGCTCTTGAAGCGTTCACCCTTCAATTTCGTGACAAATACAGGCGTAAATTCTTGGCGTCAACCGCACGTATGACGATGAAATCGAATTTTTTTAGAGAATTTGAAATTGAAATTAGATAAAAATCAAAAAATTATTCATTGACAATCTGTTGAGGTTTTATTTGGTTTCGTTTGATTATTTTTAACCGCTTGGTTGATCACAAAATCGAATTCTTTGGAGAATTTGAAATCAAAATTAGACGACAGTCGACCATTTTTTTTTACTTTGAATCCGTTGAGATTTTATTTCTCTACAATTTTGTGCAATTAATATTTTTAGGAAATTATAATTTATTGAATATACTGATAACTTTATTTGTATTCAATTTTATTCAATTAATATATTTATTTTTATTTTTATTCGTCGAAGAATATCAACGAAAAAAAAAAATGGAAGCCTATTTTCAACATTCTAGTCCAATTCTAACCATCCGAAAATCCCGGGGCCCCGTATTGGGGTTGTTTGAGAAGGTTATATAGGGGATTTCACGTCAATTTTTTTTTTTTTTTTGAGCGTGGAGCCTCAGATATTCTATTTATTTTGAATTCATTTGAATAAATTAAACGATAATCGTCAAGTGAACGGCGTCGACGTGGCGTGAGCTGACCCGTATATTTATTTTCGTAAAAGCAAAGATCATACGCATTAATTTCACACAGTATTGGATTTTTCCAAGAATAATCAGTCGCCCGTAAAATATAACTACCGGAAGGTAGAAAGATCCCATGTTTTTAAATGAAAATTTTCGACTAGTTAAGGGGAATGTTTGGAATTGGACTGAAAGGTTCAAAATAGACAACATTTTCTCTTTTGAAATCGCAATTTTCCGTTCATGTGCAACTTCAGCGCCCGTAGGGCACGTGTTAATATCATTACAAAATGGTCCACTCAAGCTTGAAATTTTTGTTTCTTTATAAACTTTTTTTCTAACGGGTGGCCCGAAAAAAAATGTCTCTTTGGGGAAACTTTGGGAAATAAGGGGCTTTCGACTATGTATAATATATGGACGTATGTATAAAATATACGTAGAGAGGATTGAGACGTACCGTTACGAATGAAACAAATGTGCGGAGCATATACGTGTTCTGGCAGGTTCTGGTTCGCGGTTAAAGCCGGAATTACGTTGCGGTATGTTGAATCCCGAGAGTCACAAACGGAACGGTATTACATAGGGTTGAATGGGACTTCAAAAGGGTGGTTCGCGACTGAATAGCAAGATTCCCCAACCCCGTACGTGGAAACCCGGAGAAAGCTTGACACATATAACTCCCACGTGGACGAGCGAGCTCGAGCTTTCGCGGTTTTGGGATTGAAACACGGCAACGACACGACGGGGTCGCTGCTATTCACTTGGAAAATCGTTAAACCGCGTCGAAAACTGTATCATGGTAAATTTCTCTGATAATATCAACGTGGGAATGAAAAATGATAATTTCGTAGAATTACGTGGATGGGAAAGTTTAGTTTCAATTGTTTTTAAAATTGTTACAATAATACGTGACTTGTTAATTTTTTTTTTTATTCTTAAAGATTGTTTCTTTCATTCCTTTTTAGTTATTTATTTATGATAAATTTGTTTTAGAAGAAGCTAAAGTAATTAATTAGCTATTGCACTTCGCTAAATATTATTTGTAAATAAAATGTAATAAAAATATGATTTTCGTAAATGAAATTTCAACTTTGTTTGTATAATTATTTTTCGGTTTTATTTTTTCAAAATGTCTTCAGGTTATTTCTCTGAAACGATTTCAGGATTTCTTAAATCCTAATATATTGTTTGTTAACTTTTATTTATTTATTTATTTATTTATTGATTATGAATCTTTTTTACTAAAAGTTAAACTAATAAATTAGATATTGCACTTGGCTAAATATTATTTGCATGTAAAATGTACCACAAATATAATTTTTGTAAATAAAATTTCAATTCAATTTGTATGATTATTTTGAGGTTTCATTTTTCTTAAATGTCTTCCTGTTATTCAATGGTCGATCGAGTATGCACCGATAAGAATATTATTCACGCACACATTGTTTATAAATTTCATGAAATTTTTTTTGTTTCAGTACCAATACGGATTTTAAATTAAAAATAATTTTAGCAAAAATAGGTAATTTCTCACAAAGTAAATTCAATTTCAAAAAATGTGTAAAAAAAAATTCGGCCCACGACAATTATTTCTTTTTTTCGTGAGCACAAGTTTAGCGAAATTCTATGATTATTTTTAAGATTAATTAAAGCGAATAAAAAATTTGGATTATTGCGATGCAAGCTCACGAAATTATCAAACTTGTTTTTTTTTTCGTAAGGACAACTTTAGCGAAATTGTATGATTATTTATAAGATTTATTAGAGCGAATAAAAAACTTGTATTATTGCGATGCAAGTTCACGAAGTTATCGATCTCGTTTTTCGATCCCTCATGGCTCATCGATGTCTCTATTAATCCATTCGCAAAACGCTTGGATACAGATTGATTCGTTTCTGAATTATTCATGAACGACGAAAATCGAAGAAATCGTCGCTCTAGTCTCGCGTCACCAGCGACGTTCTCGCAGTCTCGTCGTCGTGATAAAAGAGAAATACACAAACGACGAGACCCTATACGGAGCCCGAACGTGACATCGCTTTCACTTATCTTGGAATATCGCCTACGGTCGTTGTCACATCGTAAAACGATAACGAAATGTGAAAAGAGAAATGTCGGAATCGAGTCAACATCCATGCATCGCGAAACGAACATATAAACTATGAATTTCAAAGAAATTTTTCACTGAAAATAAAAAAATTCAACAAAAAAAAAATTGAAAAAATGCACGATTCGGGGATTTCTTCGATGTCTGAGAAAGAAATTTGCAAAAGTCTCAACGTGACATTTTTATACACTTCTATTGCCATTTTGCATCTTATTTTTCATCTTTTTGCTGGAAATTTGTTAATTATATTCGATGGATCAATTTTCTAATTTCTTATATTAATTAATTATATCGAATATTCTGATTAATTACATTATATGTGATAATACAGATTTATTCCCGCTTTTTCTATCTGTTTTTCAGCCTTCTTTGAATCTCCTCCCATTTTATCTTCCACGAAGAAGCAATTGAAGTGCAGATAAATAAAAATATTTCGATGTAATTTTGAAAAATTCTGAAAAAAAAATTTCCCCGGCGTTCGATGGAATTTGGATTAGTTTCATCGGAAGAATAATATTCGCAGGAATCGCCGGACGATCGGATCGTCCGTGACTCGTGAGTGATATTACTGTGATAAAATCGCTGTGCCAGCGATGTACACAAGCGAATGGTGGACGTATGAAGAAAAAGTGAAGAGAAAAAAAAAAAAGAGGACGAAACGTCTGCGAACGCTGGACCGGCGAGCAGTTATTGCTGAGCTGTGGAGAAAGATATTGGAATCTCGCTGTGATGTTTTGTACTTATTTCACTCGCGAAGATAAAAGAGCGCCGGGCCACGTGTCGTGTAGGAACAGCTGCTGTTTGGGCGTACGATAGAAAAAAAAATTAAATAGAAAAAAATATCTTAAATTGATTCGAGAAAAATTGGAAAATAGTGAGAAAAGGTTTTAGCACGAAAGTTCCAGCCGAAAAAGGGAAAGTTGAAGAAATCTTAAATCATTGATAAATAGAGAGATCGAATAACCGAACGCAGAGAATGAATGCGCAGGGAAAAAATCATTAAAACCGCGTTTGAGGAATGCAACGTGTATAAGATTTAAAATGTTCAAAAAATTTGAACAAATGAAAAGATTAAAGATAATTTGAATAAAAAATAAATATGAAATATGAAAAATAAAATGAATAGTTCTGGAAATTTGAAATATATTTAATTTAGTTTATAATAAAAATTTGAACTATTAGAAAGGATATAAATAATTTCAGGAAGACTTTCAGATAAATAATTATTCTACGAATAAAAATGATATGAATAGTTTCGGAAATTAAAAATAGCAAGGTTGAATAAATGGATAAGTACAAAAAAAATTCAATCACATTGAAGAATTGCCGCATGCGATCCGAATATAATTGGAAATTAAAAAAAAACTTAAATATCAATATCCCAACATGTGTACTTAATTCGGTATCAATAAAAAAATATATAAAGAATTGTTTAAAGAATTTCTCTCTGATTTCTTTTCTTTTGCCGTCGTTGGTAAACCAATTAAAAATTAAACCGAAGTGCAAGTAATCTGTTCAACGACGAAAAAAAAAACCCGTTCATGTGTAATGCTTTTTATAATGTGTTGAATGATTAGATTATCTTACCAGATGTACCGGATTGACTTCATCTTGAGAGCGGTCGAGTTTTCTTTGCACTTGTAAGCCAACACCTGTTTCACGCTGCTCACGTCGACCGACGGAAATCTCGACGTTACGTAAGCTGAAACAAAGAATGAAAAAAAATTAAGTTAGCGTTATTAGTAATAAAACATACTGACTTGCGAATTAATTTCAAAGTATGTAATATTATGAGTGTTGCCTCGTTCTCGATATCACTTTGGTAGCAATAGGAATAAGTAAATAAAGTTGCTACAAGTGGCTACGCTATTATTCTTGTTACCAGATGTCGCCACAATCAAACAATTAAGTTTTTTAACGAATTCATTCAGTGTAATTGATTAAATTCCTCAACGATATATTTTTTTTCTACTTATTTGATAAATGGATTTATTTGTTCGTTTCAAAGATTTTTTTACGCTTAATTTTAATAAATTCTATTTTTAATTTAAAAAATTTGATTTTATAAATTCTTTTTCTCTGATTACTATTTTTTTTTAATCCTCATCAAATCGTTCTCTGTTTCGCTTTTTAGTTTATATCTCTTTTTTTTCTTTTTAATGAATTAATTATTATTTCTTCAAGTCAATAATTTATCATTGATTTAATTTGCTTATTTATTATTTATTCCATTCAACTACTTATTTCCGATAGTTCTCAATAATTTCTAATAATTCATGATTTATCACTAAGTCAATCAAAAAATTTCATCGAATTTATTCGAACGATGAAAAACTTCGCTCCGATTATTTTGTCCTCTTCTCAAACCCCTTAATCGAGCCGACGGATAACAACGAACGCAGTTCGGGGAACCTTTCGTTTATCCAGGACGCAGGATACTCGTAGTCGATCCTTACGGCCTCTCGGCCAGTATCCCGAATCCAAACACTCACCCAGCAGCCTCCCCTACTCGCCGAAGGCTCACAAATCTTCTTAACTTTGTTACCGCTTCCGGCTTAAATATTTACGAACATCTTAATTCATCCAAAACCCAATCCGTCGTGAATAATACGAACGGAAAAGTTGTTTGCTGTGAAACGTTTGTTAAAAATCCATTGACGACGCGAACCCTCGACGGGAGAACGGAATTGGAAAAGGGAGAGAAAGGGTTATTGTTCACAACAGCCCTGCAAATATTTTTCGACACTTTCTCCCTCATTCTCGCTCATTCGCTTGGACTATATCGACGTGTCCATCAAACACAATCGAAAACAGAAAAACAAAACACGAAAAATCCATTCACCTCAACATCCCGAAGAATTTTTGCAGAAAAAATTGTTCCTGACGTTTTAAAAAAATCCATGATCCAAAAATGCATTAAAAAATCGTTTCCAGGTGAGCAAAAAAATGGTAACCCCACAATAGAATTTTGTGAAAATTACTGAGGACGAATTTTCGCGGAAGAGCGATGTGTGGAAGGGACCGAAGGGGTGGACCGAACGTGGCCAAGGGGGAGAGCGAAAAGAGGGAGTGGACGGTTCACCATCCCAAAGATTTTTGCAAAAAAAAATCCCTTTTCATAAAAAAAAATCACATTCCAAAATTCACCACCCAATAAGGTTCCTAAAGAAGGTTTTTAGGTTTAAAAAAAAAATAAGCTTGCAAAACAACCTTCTAGAAATGCCCGGGGATGCATTTTTGTGAGTGGAAGACGTGGCTGAAACAACCGCAGGGGTGGCCTGAACGTAGCCATGTTAGCCAGGATATCAGTATTATAATTTGACGTCGTTATTGGCTATTTATCCGGAATAAAATACAGCCACCATTCGTCCATCGAGATCTTTTCCGTGCTTCCCGCACCAGGGAAGGGTCGTAGAGTGCCGCAGGGATGCCTCATCATCCCAAAGATTTGTGAAAAAAAAATATCCCTTCGGTCATACTCCAACATCCCACCCTCCACAAATTTCCCAAAGAAAAATAATTCCCAGTAAAAAAAAAATGAAAACCTTGCAAAACAAAGTACCGGAAATGACTGCGAGTAAATTTCCGTCCCTGGGCGCCGTTGCCGGAAGTGACGGAAGAGGTCGTAGAAGCGACCGAGCCGTGAAATCAATATTATAATTTGTTTTCGTTATTGGCTATTCATTCGGAATGATGTACAGAGAACACGTATCGAGTGCTTTTCGTTGCTTCCGGCGATGGAGGAAGAAAATTGGGCGAAAGCCCGACGGGTCCGAAGCGGGGGGGAAGGGGTGGTTGAAGATAGGGTGTAGAAGGATCGTCGGGACGACCAACGTGTAATACGCCATAATCCGAAGCGACGTGTACGCAGTTGTTGAAGCACCAGACGCCCGTCAGAGCCAGGATGATTTCTTGCTCCGGGGTTTCGGAAAATTGCCCCCGGCATCAGCATCCCCAAAACCCACCCCCTGGCCCGTCCCAACATCTTTGCCCGTAGGCCGTTGTCCTTTGTTCGAAGCGCGAAAGCGTCTGGGTCAGCGAGTTTGTGCGACGCGTTGGAAAACGGTGCTAAAGGATTTTTCGGGGAGGAGGGAGGATGAAGGAGATGCGCCCGGGGAAAGCTTCGAGAGCGACGAAAATTGCGCGAGGGCGGGATACGAGGGGAAGACGGGGAGGGTGAGATCAGACGATGGAATCACGACGACGTTATCTCGGGCGTGCCGTTAATTAAAGTCGACGCGTGCGATATCGCGATAATCCCCGAAGGGTGGGAGTGAGAGAGCGACGTTGGAAGCAACGACACGGGCGTCAACTTCGGCGGGTGGCAATTGTGGAGGGATGGCGAATACCACAGAAACAAGATTCGCAGGAATTTATCCAATAAAACTCCCCCTCGATTCTGGTGGTTAATTTCACCCTCGTTTTGGGAACGAATCGCGGAATCTTAATTTTCAACGTACGACGATTTGGGGCGGACACGGATTTGAGGGGTGGATGATTTTTCGGACGGGGTCGGTGGTCCGTGGTCGTGTTTTGGATCTTCGCTCGGTCAATTGGGAAAGCTGAAAGTGCCGAGGGCGAAGAAATTGTGGGCGAGTTATTTATTTATTTGTTTATTTATTTATTTATTTATTTATTTATTTATTTATTTATTTATTTATTTATTTATTTATTTATTTATTTATTTATTTATTTATTTATTTATTTATTTATTTATTTATTTATTTATTTGTTAATGTATTTATTTATTTATTAATTTTTCATTTATTTATTTATTTATCTATTTATTTATTAATTTATTTATTATCTCAGCTTATCATCTCGATTTTGGATCATTGGAAGAAGTTCGTTTTCCAATTATACGATAATAAACTCCTTATGTATGATATAATGAAAATAATAATAATAAATAGACGAAGAGTTAATATTAAAGTGATAAACAATTAACAAATAATAAATGTAGCTTATTAACAATTTCTTAAAATAAATAAATAACGATAGATGAAATTCAACTAAACAATAATAAACAAATCGAGTTTTTCAATAATGAATAAAACAATAATGAATCAATAATAAATCTATTTTTTTTTCAAATTGAATAAATTAAATAGCACACCGACGTGTAATAAATTGGCTATTGGCTCGATAGAACGCGATGGCAAAAATGCCAATTGGTGTTTCTCCGAAATAAGCTCCGAAGGTAAAACCGTATCTGACACGTGAGGGGCAGCGACTGTGGGACTTGTACCGGAAGAACATGGACATGTTTGAAATGGACTCGGGCGGATAACCGTAGTGCAAGCTCTTCGCAAGCTCGTCCCCCCCACATTTGAGTTTCAGGTACACACACAGACGTGTACACGCATGCACGGAAATCCTCTCGTTCGCGATACAACGTCACTATTTACGAAACTCAACCCAACGAAGACGTTTCACCCGCAGGCCAGACTTGACTTACGGTATCCGAGTGAGAGCTTTACGAGCTTCTGCACAGGGCGAAGGTCCTCCAACGTCTCGTTGCCGAGTTGACGTCGACTAAGATGAAATGCCAGACACGACAAACGAATATTTGAAAATGAAAAGACATGGGAAAAAATTGTGGAACAGAGGAACAAACGTGTTCGTCGTCGGGGAAGGGCGAAGGGGGAGGGAAGGGAGGGCGACTAATCTTTGAAAAAAAGCTGGTGCAAAGCCTTTGGGGATTTGACGGTTGTAAATCCTTTATGGCTAATTTTTATGACTCCATCTTTCAATTTATATCTTTCATTTTTCTGTTTGAAAAAAATGGTATTCTTTTACTTTTTTATTCAGCTGTGTTTATATTTGTCTACTTTTATACTTTTCTATTATTCTATTTTTGATTTCCTCTAGTTTCTTATATCCGTATTTAAGTTATTTCTCTACTTCTCTGTTCCTTTATTTATCCATGTGTTTATTCTTCTATTTCTATTCCTATTTATATTTTTTTCAAATAATTCAATAGCTAGTTCTGATGAATCAAAAATATTTTTCCATTCCACAACCATTAACAAAAATAATAAAAATGAAAAAACTGTCAATTCCATTTTTATTCCAATTTTCAGAGAGAATCTCGTAACTCCTACCAATATTATATTTTTCACTGCAATTTTTTCCACATTTTACTGCATTTTCGCGTTAGCCTGTTCACATTTTCGTTTATATCTATGGGGCATTCCATACGAACCGAACCCCTTTATCAGCCGATGTTTTTTTATTCCCTCAAAAGTGAAAGGAGTTAAAGTATGACGAGAAATAGTGATTGTCTGCAAATCTTAGGCCTCTAGGTTTATTTCTCATTATACTTCTGTAATTCTGTAATTCTGTATTTTTACTACTTTCGAAGGTTTCGAGGCGTAGTGAGTCTTCATTTCTGAATCAAATTGACGTTGTCACGAGTGTTTTGGAACGGGATTTACCCGTTCTTTCAGATAAAATGATGAGATCTCAGTATCAAAGGAAATTTCTTATGATTTGAGGCAAAAAAACACAAAAAACTTCGTATCTCGAAAAGAGCTATTTTTGTTTTGTTCCCAATTTTTTGTAATCTTCCCATGACTATTCTGAAGCTACTGTATAAATTTCGTGATGGAACTCAGAAATTTGCGGTACCCAGAAATTTGGGAATATTATGAAAAATAAAAAATACCCGTATTTCTGTATTCTGATTTTTCATAATATTCCTCAATATATAATAATAATTTGGGAATATTATGAAAAATTAGAAATACCCGTATTTTTGTATTTCTGATTTTTCATAATATTCCGTAATATATAATAATAATTTGGGTTGGCTGAAAAGGGGGTTCGGTTCGTATGGAATACCCTATATAGACAATATTTTTACCGACAAATTTTCGTGACTTATCCAGCGAGAAGGGTTTTACGAGAAGTAACAAAGTCGTAGCGACGAACACGTGTCATGGACTCGGGGGTATAAGCATTTATAGCGCGCGACGGTGTGAAAGAAAACCCAACGTCGACGTGGAAAAAACGAAGAGCGAAGAAGCAGAAAAATGTTGAGAAAACGAGTCTTCCCGTTGGGGGTGGATGAGGGGCTGCGTGGGAGGTGAAAGGGGATGGGAATGCCACGTCCGGTAGTCGTAAGCCGTTGGTGCACGAGCCATAAACACACCGACGTTGCGGTCTTGTATAAAGTAAACTTGATTCGCTTTTACTATCGACCCATTCTTTTATTTCCACCCCCACAGATACGGAACTAATTGTGTATCCGGTAGAGAGACAAAAAAAAAGGAGAAAAAAGATAAATGAAAAAAAAATAAATTGCCCATCAAGCTCAAGGATCTAATTGCAAAATAGTCCTGGCACTGCAGTAATGACCTGCTGCTGCTGCTCTTTCTCTCTCTCTCTCCCTTCGACGATTATACCACGATAACTATTTTATAACCCAGCGAGTATTTCCCTGATGGGACACTCGTAAAATCGTTAAATTACGACCGCAAATTGTTCGCTAATATTTTTACTGGCTTTACCAACATTTAACCACGTGACTGGAAGTCTATTTTTTTTTATATTAACTCCAGTTTGCTCCAACAGTTTTATTAGAATTTCAGTTAAATCGATATTTTTATTGTTATTATTTTTACTATTATTATCATTATTATTATTATTGTTGTTGTTGTTGTTTCCGTGAATCTTTCGGTTATGATTCGTAATATTTCCGTGAAGAAACTACGCTTTGTTTTCGCTCGTAGATCAATTTTCCGTAAGATATTTTCAAACGTTGAATTATGAGGAATGTAATTTCTGTCTGGTATTTCTTTTTCGAAGTCCCTGAATTTTTGCAGGCAACGAAAAACATGAGAAAAGTTTTAAGAGTATATACTATATGGCGGATAGCCTGCCATGGTCGTCACGCTTTCGTATTTTCGCGCTGGTCGTTTGATCGCTTTGTGTCGTGAAGTGTTTTTTCGTCCCTCGTAGCAGAACGGAGACTAAAGGCACGTGGATAATAATGGTGGGGCCAAGCTGGGGAGAAGCGAAGGGTCAGGAAAAGTTCGCTCGTCGATGTAAATTTTTTTTTGTTCCGAATCATTGAAAACTCTGTCGTAGAAACAAACGAGGGTAAAAACTGATACCGAAAACGAAGCGAAAACGAGCGGAAAGAGAGTTCAATTTTATTCGGATAAGCTGCTTCTGATAAGACGAACGGAACGGAGAAAAATCCCGAAACAATGAAATAAAATGAAATGGAAGAAGATAAAATTTCAACAGATGCGATTGAATTCAAACGACGTCGAAGTATTTTCGATTCTTTTCCTTCGATATTTGTTTTAAAATTCCTGCCGTTTTATTCATTTTTTACTCTTTTTATTTTGTTTCTTATTATCGAATTTGGAGAATGAAATCGAGAAAAAATCATACTTGATTAGTTCGGCCAGGAAGACAAGCCGGCTGAGAGGGATCGAAGACCGTACCTTTTTCTTATTTATTTTTCCTCTTCAACCCCCGTACTTCGTGCTCGTGTAACTCCCCCCCCCCCTGCTCCACCGCCATTTGTGATGCTCTTCGCACGTACTTAACTGTTTTGACGCGAATAAAAATGGCTAGATGAGCCCACGAGCCTTGACACGTTCGACAAACACCCTTTTACGTGCTCAACCGCCAACCCCTCGAATACCAACAGCGGAAAGCCTTTCCACGAGTCGAACCAGAAATTATTCTTTCAAATATTTTATATTTTGTATTTTGTATTTTGTATTTTGTATTTTATATTTTATATTTTATATTTTATATTTTATATTTTATATTTTATATTTTATATTTTATATTTTATATTTTATATTTTATATTTTATATTTTATATTTTATATTTTATATTTTATATTTTATATTTTATATTTTATATTTTATATTTTATATTTTATATTTTATATTTTATATTTTATATTTTATATTTTATATTTTATATTTTATATTTTATATTTTATATTTTATATTTTATATTTTATATTTTATATTTTATATTTTATATTTTATATTTTATATTTTATATTTTATATTTTATATTTTATATTTTATATTTTATATTTTATATTTTATATTTTATATTTTATATTTTATATTTTATATTTTATATTTTATATTTTATATTTTATATTTTATATTTTATATTTTATATTTTATATTTTATATTTTATATTTTATATTTTATATTTTATATTTTATATTTTATATTTTATATTTTATATTTTATATTTTATATTTTATATTTTATATTTTATATTTTATATTTTATATTTTATATTTTATATTTTATATTTTATATTTTATATTTTATATTTTATATTTTATATTTTATATTTTATATTTTATATTTTATATTTTATATTTTATATTTTATATTTTATATTTTATATTTTATATTTTATATTTTATATTTTATATTTTATATTTTATATTTTATATTTTATATTTTATATTTTATATTTTATATTTTATATTTTATATTTTATATTTTATATTTTATATTTTATATTTTATATTTTATATTTTATATTTTATATTTTATATTTTATATTTTATATTTTATATTTTATATTTTATATTTTATATTTTATATTTTATATTTTATATTTTATATTTTATATTTTATATTTTATATTTTATATTTTATATTTTATATTTTATATTTTATATTTTATATTTTATATTTTATATTTTATATTTTATATTTTATATTTTATATTTTATATTTTATATTTTATATTTTATATTTTATATTTTATATTTTATATTTTATATTTTATATTTTATATTTTATATTTTATATTTTATATTTTATATTTTATATTTTATATTTTATATTTTATATTTTATATTTTATATTTTATATTTTAGCACTGCCCCAATTTGTAAGCCATTTGAAAAAACAAAACTAAAACGTCAAAGAGTCGAAAAAAAATCATTATTAATTTTTTTTTCATTTCCAAGTTGATTCGACATTTCTCTGCTTTTCGTGATTTGAAACAAATTCAGAGTCAATCGTATGACAATGTCAATTTTTTTATTACAATGTTTATCAATCAATCCCAAAAATAAAGATTCTTACGGAAATCAAACAATATTTCAAACCCAAAAAAAGAAACAAAAAAAACCATCAGATAAATTAAAAATGACAAAACCAGCGATGTTCCGGAACGATATTGTTTTCGGCAGCAATGCTGCGTGCCGCTCGCTTCGTCGTAATTAATTGTAACGAGTGGAGTGCGCGGTATTCGTGTCGACGAAATATTGCTACAAGCTACGAGCACAGTCGTCAAACATTTTGTTATTTTATTTATGGAGTCGGTGATTTTTTTTTTATTTCAGGTTATTTCTTTCTTTTTCTAGTTTCGTATGTATTAAATTAAAGAAATAAAAAATTTCGCGTCGATGCACGGAAAGCGCAACGATCGGACTTCGACTGCATGTCGAACTCGTCGCATCGAAGCCGGGCGTGATTAATCTTTATGCGACCATCGGGTCGCGTTCCCGTTTTTGGCTCGACGCCCAATCCACGAAAAACGTGTATGGGTTGCGTTCAATGTAGGATCTGCGATAAAATGATTAATCGCAGCTTCGGCGACCAACGAATTATGACGGAAAACACGATACCGACGAAATTACCGATAAAAACTCGAACCATTATCGATATTACGATGAGGTTCAACAATCTGCATCGCTTTCGGGGAATTATCGGTTGCAAGGCTTTCGCGATTAAGAATTTTTTTTTTTTTCGGGCATTGATATTTATTCAAATTATTTTACCGAGGATTTAATCTATATAATTCATTAATGTTCGTTAATATTTGATATTCGCTTTCGTAATATTTTAGCAGAACCAATTTATCGATTTTTCAAATTTAATGACATGTAGAATTTATCGGATATGTTGGAAAATTGCATTTCAACAATTTTGAAGAATTAAATTTATTATTATTATTATTGATATTATCATTATTATTATTATTGTTATTATTATTATTATTATTGTTATTATTGTTATTATTATTATTATTTTTATTATTATTTTATTTTTTATGGAAAAAAACACTCAACCAATAAGCGTTGAAGGAAAACAAAAGAAATATCAAACTGCCAGTGAGAAAACTTTGACAGTCGACGATATTTATTAAAAATTCGATTTATTTATTCATTTATTCAATGATTTATTTATCTATTCATTCATTTACTCAATGATTAATTGATTTATTTCTTTATTTATTTATTCTCATATTCTTTCTTCCAATTTAGTTGCTCGAAGTTGAGCAAATTACGAAACTTTTCGGACGACTCGACGACACAAAAATCTTTATCCCCGTGAAATCGAACACGCGGCGGTCTCCATTACTTCAATATATATCTATATAGGTGTATTATTCCGAAAGTAAACTGGAACGCGGCGTACTCGATTTATATATATATATATATATATATTCATCCTCCCACGTGGTCCACGAGCGAGAATTTTTATTTACCAGCTTAAGGCGGTACTCGATCTCCATTTCGCCGCTCCCTGCCCGACTTCCATCGTGATTCTTGGCGATCGCCCCATATATCTCATGCACTCTCGGAATATTCAAATTTATTGGTTCAAGTGAGCGACTAGAGACTTCTCGTGAAACAAAAATATGCGCTTCGAAAAAAGATAAAAAGTAAAATTAAAAAACGCAGTATTTCGGACCGACCGAAGAAGTTGCGGATTTTATGACTTTGGCAAGGCTCCAAACACGCGAAATTCGAAGAGACGAATATTTCGAATCGACACAAAATAATACATTAAATTTCAAGACGGTTGAAAGTAGGGAAAAAAATTTTGAAGAGCTTCGTAAAGCCTTAATGGAGATTGATAATAATTCCGGTATTGATATCGAGGGTAAAATTTTTATTACGATTATTCTCAGATTTTATATTTCATATAAAAATAATGTCGAAACACTTAACGAAATTACGATTAAACATCGAAGCCTGAAAGTAGTCCTACAAAATTCTAATTATAAACTTTTCAATTGTTGCAACGTTGAAACATTTTACTACCTAAGCCGAAACCTTAGAAATATTCTTTCCGTCCAAGGCGCGAAAAAAAAAATCCAACCTCCGAGTCTTCGATCATCCTCAAAAGTCCTAATTAAGCTCGCGAATCGTTCAATTAAAACATAATTAAGACAGAGCTCCTGCAAAATCCCCGGAAAAAGAACTTGGAAGTCCAAACGAGGTTAAAAGGTTCGATCGATTTTTCAATTTGCAAAAATAATCCATCAAATTATTCTTAAGCCCGAAGAAGACTTCGAGGATTATTTAAGATGTATATATGGGGCAAAATTTCCCAATTCACCGAACTGAAACCGTCCCATCCCCCGATGTGGACGATGATTTTTTTTTAGAATCTTTTGGATCCTACTACCTCACTTATTTTTTATTAGATTTTTTAGACCCCTCCTTCCCCTCCCCTCCCCCCGCCATATTATTTTTATCAAGAGGTAAGTGCTATTTGTCTCCTTTTTATTTGGATGAATTTTTTTCCCGTATACTCTATTGAAATTGAAAAACTTTTTTCATAAAATTGGAGTGGGCAGCAGGTTCCTGATATTTTTATTTTTATTTTTTTTAATTTTGCAAAAATTCTATTTTTTCCGAAATTTGAATATATGATAATGGTTTGCCATCTAAAAAAAGAAAAGAATAATGAAATCTGTCTTGCAAAAAAATCGATATTTCGATTATTTCGATAGAAAATCGATTTTTGACTATGCATTAATTGTTGCATCATCAGGAGGTAACTCCTATTTCCTATCGATTTTCTATCAAAATAATCGGAATAACGATTTTTTGAAAGATAGATTCCATTTTTCTTTTCTTAACTCTTTTCTTTCTAACTAAAAAAAAATCATCGTCCACATCGGGGGATAGAACGGTTTCAGCTCGGTGAATTGAGAAATTTATCCCCATATATATATATGTAATTCCTCAGATAAGTTGTCCGATTCCCAACCACGAGAAACCCTAACGAAAAATCCAGACGTGGAAGAACCGAAATTGAGACTTTTTCGAAGCTTTGGTTTATTTGATTCTCTTTTATTTATTTTTTATTTTTTATTCGTAGGTCTAGCATCGTTCGGCAGTCCCACAGGGCGCAAAACTCGACGTTCGATAAGGGTGAGAATGTCCCGGGGACCCAAAAAAAAAAAGGAAATAATAAAAAAAAGCAGAAACGCTCGGGGCTCACTCGAGTCAAGATAAACCGCTCGATCCTTGTCCTTCGGTTCTTTCGCTTCGCGCCTCTTGCTTTCGCCCCCCCCCCCCCCATCGAAATCCTACTCTTTCTTCCAGACTCGGCCAAGTCGGAAAATCGAAGGTACATACACGAGAAAATGCGATATCCAATTAGGTACACTAAAAGGGAGGAACGTTGAATGAGGAGAAACCGAGAAAGACGACGTATCGAGCGAACCTTTAACCCTCCGGAAGGGAGACATTGGAAACCCTGCTCCGAAAAGGACCCCCCCCTTTCCCCCCAACCCTGTGTCAGAGGCTGCGACGTTTGCCGGCCACGTGACCACAGATAAATGAATTTTTTTCGACGTCTCTTCGAGAATGAGAGGGCTGTGAAATTCATTTCTAAAATTCACGGAGACGAATGTTAGGACTAAGAAAGAAAAAAAAAATAAAAAAATAAAAAAAATAAAAATATATATTAAAAAAGATAAGAGAAAGCATTTAGAAAGAGGCATGAGTCGGCCGGTTTGGAAAGGGATCGAGAACAAGATTATTTCGGTTGAAGAATTGCATTCAGTTATTATTTATTTTATTTCGAACGACGATTAGAATAATAATAATGATGATAGAAGAATAATAAACGCGAAAAATAAAATCAAAATTGGTTCGAACAAAATGAATAAATAAATCAAAAATTTAATTATAGTTTTTAAGAATGAAAAATTTGAATGACCTATCGATTACATTTACATAATTCGTGGAATAAATGAAAATAATAATAATAAATGAAAATAAAAATAACAGGAATAAATGTAACCTGAATTGAAAAAAATAAACAAATAAATTACATGCTTGAAAAATAAAAATTCAAATTAATATTAATTAAATTTTCATTGCTAATTGAATAAATAATAATAATAATAATAATAAACACACACAATAATAATACAATAAGTAATGAAAATAATAAATATATATATTTAAATATATAATAAAAATAATAAATATATATATTTAAATATATATTTATTATTTATTATATTTAAGAATATAATAAATAACAAGTAAAAAACCGAAATCGGATCCGTTGATTATGGATGCCGTGACCGCGAGAACGAGGCAGGATTTTGCTGTCGGGGAAATTGAGCTGTACGTAGGGGTGTTTATGACCCGAGTCTCGGTGCATTTGCCTTTATCGTCGAGCCGGAAAAGCCGCGGGTACTCGTGAACGCGACCGATGGGCCGTCGAGAGAGCATCGTCATCACCGTTCAGTTACCCTGGGGACATGGCTGTGCTCCGATTGGAAACGATTCGATCCGGCGAAACGACGACCAGTGAGAGAGGGATGGAGCGGAAGTAGGGGTGTGTATGTGTGTGTGTATGTGTGTGTGTGTGTGTGTGTATGGAGAAAATTCCCATTTAGTCGATGTGTGGAAATCGTAAATAGCGAGAATCTCTCTCGTATCTCCTTGCGATCCGACGATGGCCGAATTTTTTTCTACAATAGAGACTTGAATTTCCTGTCCTGGAAAATTATCGCCATCTCTTGGACCGGAAATCAAGGGCGAAGACTTCGGGAGAACGAAAAAAAAAAGATCTTGATTTTCAACCGGTAAAAACGTTCACGAATAATTTGAGTCGAACGGAACTTAACATTTTCTCACGAACTGTAGATTCGGTTTTTGTGGAATTTAGAGGCTGATGTGTTGCAATAATTATTCGGTTATTTCGGTTGTTTAGGTGATTCGGGTAATTATTATGAATTCTTCGTTATTTATTTATTTTTGTTGTATTATAAAACGATAATTCTTCAGATGATCTTGGTTTAATCCGGCTCTTATTAATCGATAAATCGACAATTGGTTGAAATCCGCGACACATTACAAAACGGTTATTTATTGATATGAGAATTTAGTTCTTTATCGTAAATATTTCGATATTTAGTATTTGAAAATTGAAAAATTATTGGTGAGATGATTTTGGTTCAATCTGACTCTTACGAATCAATAGATCGATATCATTAAAGCTTACCTCATATAATAAAATCTTTATCTATCATTTCAAATCGAATATTATTCATCTATTTATTTAAGTCATACATCATCATTATTTTTATTTATTATTTTTTGATTGAATAATCATTTTTCAGGTGATTTTTATTCGAGCTAATTTTTACAAATCAATTGAATGAGATCGTCGAAATGTGAAAAATTAACAGTAACAGTTGTAATTGCCTTCAATTTGATTGACAAATTTCATTCAATTGGTCTCCAGGGGTGCGGATCGGAGTTCCGAATAATTAATGTTCCTAGGGGTCAATAAATCGAATTTCCTCCGGAAAAAAATATGTACCAAATCCGGCTCTCCACGACAATGTCCCAAACGATGAAAATCCCGAAACTATACCGGGTGTTTTACCTAACTTGACAACCTTAAATATCTCGGTAATTATCGACGTCACAAAAAATGTTCCTGACAAAAGTAGTACGTTGCGAAGGGGGTCATCAAATGCGACCAATTTTTTTTTATTTCGGTGGAGGCACTGCCGAACAGTGAAGGTCACCTCCACTTTTTTCAATGGTACCGAACATTTTTTTTCAACCATGTTGTAGAGCATCGCAAACTGCATAAAAAACATTCGGGGATCAGAGTTGTTCAAGGTCATTCAAGATCAGTCATTTTTCATTTTTCATTCATCATTTCATTTATTTTTCATCACTCATCATTTTCATTTGTCATCATCATTCATTCATTCATGATCATTCATCATCATCATTTGATTTGGTCATTTTTTGTGACGTCGACAATTACCGAGATATTTGAGGTGGTCAAGTTAGGTGAAACACCCGGTATATACTGTATACCAATATACCACTATACCAATATATACGTTTTCAGTTATTAGGGTTCCGTCGAAATCTAGGAACCCTTATGATTTTCGCACGTCCGTCCGTCTGTCCGTCCGTCTGTCTGTATGTCACAGTCCTCCCATTCTCTCAGTTATCTACCGATTGAGATGAAATTTGGTACACAGACGTAGATCGGTGATCAAAAACAGAAATAATATTTTTGAAAAACAAAAAAAAATGTTTTTACCCTCATCCACAGACTGCATAACTTGAGGAACGAAACAGCGAATTAGCAGAGCAAAAAAAAAAAACAATGGTACTAAAGTCAACCGCTGGGAGGAACCAGTCCGACCAGTCACTCCTCTGATAAGACTATGGTCTCAACACTTACATATTATCGCTTGGACCTTGGCTCTGTCGAGGGCTGGTTTTACGGGACGTTCCGTGGCTGTACCGGCCCTGCTCCATCGTTGACCCGTTACGGAACACGTCGCCAGTTCCGTGGGACTGAACAGTATCGCTGCCAAGCCACGTGTCAACTTCCGGTAATCGCTCCACTTAACTGCCCTCAGTTGTTCCTCGCACACCGCTATTCCTTCCCCCAGATGCACCTGCGATACGAATCAAAACGAATTTTGATTGAAAATTCTGAATAATTTGCGATAAAAAGATTTGTTTTTCAGTCATTTCAACCATTAAGGGGTAATGTTTTTTTTTAAAGAATTTTGGCTATGGACGACCACTTGTGAGATGTAAATTTTTAAGGTTATTTTCCCCTGCTATGGTTCGAGAGCGAGAAACCTAACTTAAGGATGTTTTTTTGGTTATCCACTTTTATCCTCTTTTTATATTATAAATTATAAAAAATATTATATTATTGTATGATTATATTATTATTTTATTATAGAAAAATAAAGAACATCATCAAATTAATATTGTTTCATTAATTCGTTGTGAATTAACGGGGCAAATAATTTATAATATAACAAGAGAATAAAAGCAGATAACCAAAAAAACATCGGTAAGTTATAAGTTCTCGCTCTCGAACAGTAGAGGGGAAAAAACCTTAAAAATTTACATCTCACAAGTGGTCGTCCATAGCCAAAGTTCTTAAAAAGAAAAATTAATCAGCACGGCCAAAGCCAAAAATTAACGATCAAGGGGTAATGTTTGTTCTTGAAAAGAGAAATATCGGAAGAGCTTTGAAGGTCTGGAATGTTAATTAAAATAATCTTGATTTTTATTTTTTGTTTTAGTAATTTTTTTAAATTTATATTTAAAAAAAAAATTTTTTTTCACTATATTTTGATTGTTTTTGCGAGAGACGAATAGAAATAAGTTTGAGGACCCTCGTCGCAGTTGTAACTAGTCGTAGGGTTGACTTTACCTTGAGTCAACCTCGATTAGGTCGAGCTAAACTTGATTTATATAATTTTTTAAGTCCCGAAATCTGCTTATCAATTTTTCGGGTAATTAAGAATGATAATTTTTTTCGATAACTCATTTGCTATCTCCGGCTTTCTTATTCAATACTCGAGCAAGTGGCACGAATGTGATTTTAAGAAATTAAGAAATTAAGAACCCATGGAAACGTGTGGCGAATAATAAAATCGTTGCCTAATCTATTTTTATCCTCAAACAGCTGTATTTACTCCAACTATTCGAAAATTCAATACTCCCAAACGCTACATCGAATGGTTTTCATATCAGATCGAAACTTTGGACTTCGCACGGCATCTGTGACCCCAATTCGATTTTTCAAAAATTTATTTAACATTTTTCATACAATTTTATCGTTTTTTATCGAAATTTATTCTATATTGTTGCATCCTGCTTTATTTATTTGCGGGTCGAATATGGATTACAGGAACAAATAAATAATAATTCATCGACACTATTGAAAGCCGAAACGATGACACACATGAAGCCACAGAATCCACAATCTTTTGAATTTAATGTTTTATTGTATTTTTTATTTTTTATTTTATTGTTTTTTTCCGTAATTCACTCCGTAACTGACCTACGTTCCGGTCCCGTGAACGTAAATCGACAAAATCCACAATTTTTCCAATCAAATTTCTATTCATCGTATTTTTCAATTAATTTTTTATTTCATTCCATTTATCTTTTCATTTTTCATTCACGCCGTGACTTTAGACACTTCGGTCCTTTTTTTTCATCCGCAAAACCGGAAATCACGTTCGAAAAATAAAAATCCATCGCTGAATCGAAAAAAAAAAAGAATTACAAAGCGGTCGTAAAATGTAGATTTAAAAAACGAGGGAGGGGGGGGGGGGGATAAACCAGAGCGGTTTAAAAATCTGCCGATTTCGCGAGGCTTCGGCGCACCGATGAAACTATAAATCTCCAAAACGTGCGATAAGAATTCGTGGGAGTTTCGGGGGTTGGCCGGCAGCGACCGACGCAGCCGGTATTACCATCGATTATTCACAAACCATTGCCGGGAACTCTGACAACGAAAGGATTTAATTCTTCTCCGGCCAACGGAAATAATTGATAGAATTTTCCCCGCCGCGATTTCGGGAACGTTTCGCACAAACGCTTTTGCAGCGATTTTCATATTCTTGTGAAGTAAAAAAGGAATGAAAAAAAAACAAAGAACATTTACGTATTATATTCTTCATAAATAATCGATAAATACACGAGAGCTTGGCTCCCATTTAATCAAAATGTGTTTGAAATACGTTTTCGAACAATGAAAGTGTGGGGAAGTAAAAAAGAGAAGGAATAAATGGACGATTATATTCACCGTAAATATTCGATGATAAACCGGAGATGGTCTTTTAGTCAATAAAAATGTATTTGGATTACTTTTTAAAATAAATAACTAAGCTTAATTATCATGCAATAATTTAAAAAATTCCATATTCCTGCAATGATAATAAATAGTTTGGATAAATTATTGTCTTACAAATTGATTCTAATATTCGATGGCAATTATAATCCATGATAATTTGGTAACAAAAGTATTTCTGATACTCTTTCATTGAACGAATACCCATTTTCAATATACACGGGTTATTTTTCATACTAATTAATAATTCGTATAATTTTTCTCTATTCCAACAACTTTTTGAGAAAGACTTTCCCCCACCACCATTATTTCAAGGCATCATCTTGGACCAAAAACACATTCTTTATCGCAAAAATAAAAATGATTTCAATAAACGAAAAAAAAATCCACCTCGACTATTAATCAATAATTATATTATAAGAATAATAAGAATTCAATAATCAATTGATTCAATTGTAATTAATTAATTATAGGATGCGAAAAAAAAATTGTTCGAACGCCAGCAATTTTCAAGGCTGTCTCGCTGGAATTTTTCAAAATAGAGAAGTTACCACGACGAATTGAGTCGTAATTTTTTTTTCCTACTCAAACTATCCTTATCTCGTGGATTCAGTAAAAATAGCCAGTTACACGTGTTGCATTAATTTTCCCTTCTCTCACTCCATTTATCTCACAGTTCTCTACAACGTTAGCGATCCTGACACTTCCCCCCCCCCCACCCCCTCTCGGCTCTCCTTCAAAAAAAGAAACGAGAACAAACGGGATGTTTTATCGTTATTCACGTACGTGTTTCTCCGCTCTACGTACTCCGGCTTAGCGGAAAGGAAAACGGAAATGAAAAAAAAAAGATCCAAAAAAATAAAAAAGTAAGAGAAAAAAAAAAGTAAAAAAATCGAACAATGGTGCGAAGGTACGGAAAAGAGGGCCGAGGGAGGATCGACTGGAAAAAGCGAAGTTTGGTGAGCCAGTAAAGCAACTCTGCTTCGGAGTGGTTTATCGAGTAATGCAAAAAAAAATTTTGCCTGTTTTTATCGTTTTTTTATTTTTATTTTATTTTGTTTTGCTTTATTTTATTTTGTTAGAATTTTATGGAACCGATATTTCCGAGCGTGGAGCGTGAACCAGCACATTCACGATATGGGCGTTGGGCCCTTAAATACCGCAACGTTCTGCATTGTTAACTGAGTTCGGTCCATCGGAATCCGCGGTCGTGGATTTTCCAACGACCGATAAATCGATCGTTCAATGTTGGTCGTGATTAATTAGACGAGCGAGAAATCGTTGAGGTTCATGGAAAATTACTGCGTTATTTTTTTTTTTAATGAACTCCGCGGTCTGATGAATTCTGAACGACGCACGTTCGATCTCTGATTTTACATGGCGGAAAAATCTTCTTTTGTTCTTTTCGTGGTGGATATCTCAGCGAAAAATTGGCGCAATGAAAAAACAAAAAAAGCAAATTGAAGCTGAAGAATTAGGCTAAATAAGGTCAGGATCGGTTGAGTCAGACAATGTTTTTTTAGCCCAGGGTAAATTTTGGAAAGAAAGAAAGTTTTTGAAAAAAAAAATTTCGGATATTTCTTTTGATTGCCTTATAAGTGATGCAAGAAAAAATGTTTTATTGGGAGATTTTGAAAGTTGACATGTCAAGCTTCAAAATTCTCTTATTTTCATATCAATACGACAATTTTTCACGAAGTTACAGCTTTTCGAAAATAACCTAAGAAATTGTGAGATGCGTCTGCTCCTTCAGACTGTGCTGAGTATTTTTCTTAGGGTGGTCGTTTAAAAATAACTCGTCGGTACTTTTGGAAGCCAAAAAATTATCACCTTAATACATACACTTGAACACACATGATCCGGCGAGATCGACGTATAATGCATCATATCGCATCACTCTAATAAATATTTTACACTTATATCATAATATCATTCAATTTTCAATATTTTGTATTTGTTGCTAAATCTCGAGTTATCCCATTACATAATTTACATCATATAATTACGTAGGTACTCATCCATATTTTGCATCAACATCATATAACTAATTTTCTTAATATTTCGTATTTATCGCTGACGCTGAAAATCATCTCGATCGAGAAAGAATCCGAGCAGTGCAGAGATAAATAATGTTTTTAAATAATCAAGACCGTTTGAGAGGTTCGATAAATAATTATCGTCGCATGAAAGATGAATTTCCGGAGAACAGAAACCTAGCTGTTGCACAACGTGCACAAGATGGGCTCGGGGTGGGCTCGAAGCGTTGGAAATTCAGAAGGAAGCCGCGATTGAAACGATCGAACGGAGATCGGTGATTGGACGACGGTCGACCGGTAATCGGATATCGGTAACACGGGCTCTAGGCAAAAGAGAGAGAGAGAGAGGGAGAGACAGAATTCCCTTCGCAGGACAGAAGCTTCCGGGAAGCAAAGCTACGAGCGACAAGCCAAAGATGTAATCGCCCGGAGGTGTCGAGGATACGAGATAATCGACCATTAACCGTCGGTATAATTAATAACGCGAGTGCCACGGCCGGGTAACAAGGCCAAGGGTGACAACGGTGATAAGTAGGGAGATGCATAGATGCAACGTTGCTCTCGGGTTTTGGGTGATCACATGCCGTGCATGGCGGTTGAAGGTACCAAACCAAGCCCTGGACCAGATTTCTGTGGTGGACACATAATCAGCCTTATTTTTCAGTTTTTTTATTTTTGGAAAATTCGATGAAAAATCGCTTATACCGTTTTTGCATTTGATGGAGTTGTCGTAAGGGAATACAGATTTTATTTTTTCCCGATTATTATTTTTATTGGTATAATAATAATAACAATATAATTTTTATTATACTATTATTATTATTTCCGTAGTATAATAATAACAATAATGATATAATTTTTATTATACTATTATTATTATTATTTCCGTAGTCTAAGAATAATAATAATACTAATAATAATAATATAATTTTTATTATTATTATTTTTATTATTATTATACTAATATACCAACGATGGTTTTGCCAAATACAATAAAAATCGAATGGATTTTCTATCCAATTCTCCAAAAATGAAAAATTATGAAAATAGAGGCTCTTCAAATAATAATAATTGTCATTAGTATTATATAATATATAATATAATAGTAATTATAATAATATTGTAGGATTTGTAGGATTGTATTATATTATATTATTAGTAATTATATAATATAATTATAATAATATTGTCATTATTATATCATAATAATGACAATTATTATTATTTGAAGAAATCCGCCTCTGTTTATAATTTTTTATTCGTGGGGAATTTAATAGAAAATCAATTCGATTTTTTTGCATTTGATTTGATTATACTTGTGATTGGAATTATCATTATTATTATATTTATCATTATTCTTATATTTATTATTATTATTATCACTATATTGATTATTATTATTTCCATTAAAATGTTTCCAATCTATTTGCAAAACCTCGAATTCACGAAAATAACAACCGAAAACATTTGTCGAATTTTATTTTCCACCAGTCCAGGCTCGTCATCTCGCTTTCGAGGAATCAAATCATGTGATAATTCCGTTCGTGAGCCACTCCGGCAGGATGGACTCCGCCATTTTGTCCAAACAAAACGTTCAACGCCACGAGCTATTGTCCGGATCCGACGAAAATCCCGCGGATATAAAACAACGTGAGTGCACAAGCGCGAAAAGCACTTGGAAACTCGAGAGTCTCGCTGCATCGCTCGTTTTCAAGTAAAAAGAAAATTAAACAAAAAAAAATAACTGTAAAACTCGCAAGTGCCCCTGTGGGATTTAACATTCTCGTTATCACTGAGAGCTGCTGCTGCCGCCGCCGCCGCCGCAGGTATCCTGCATGGATAACAACTGCAATAACGACGAGAACAGAAAAAATGGACGTTAAAAACTAACCGAGAAAAAAAATCAAAACAATTTGTAGATAAAAAGTATCGTATAATTCAACCCTTACCCCTACGAATTTTCACTGGCTTCGCTCAAAACTCACTCCGCGAATAAACCAAACTATCCTCGTTTCCACCGCATAGTTTTAGTGGTCTTTTTTTACATCCAAGCTTGAGGAATTCATGACCGATACAATTTCATCCTTTCCTCCCCCGCCAGAACCACAACCTTCCTCCTCGCATTTCGACTCACGAGGAAAAACCCGTTACTCGTACCCAGCTTCGTTATTTTCCAAACTTGTTATTGCTTTCTCATTTTGTTGCTACTTTTTTATTGTTTTTTATTTTTTTTTTTTTTTTATGCTATTCCATTTTTATTAGTTTTTATTTTTTTTTCATTTTTATGTTTGACGTTTGCTTCTTGCCGGTTCGCTACTCAGATCGAGTTTGTGCGAGCAACAGATCGGAAATTATGAGTCCAGGGTTTTATCGCTTGTACGAGGTGAGCGGAATAAGATCACGAGGATATCACAATCGTGGTGGAGCAACGAAATTTGTGTGTCATCTTCTATTTTATTATCGCTGCCTTTATTATTGCTGCTTTATTTATTAACACTGAAACCATTCGATTCAATGAAAATTCATTTCAACTGCTTTCATCACTGAATTTTCATGGACTATTATTAAACGATTAAACGAACTTACCTAAGTGAAGTTCTATCGTAATTGTAAGAAGCGCCTTCTCCTCAGATCACATGGTAGTACCCCCCCTTTATGCCAGTCTTGCCACAAGGTTTATAGTTACAAAGTTTTTCCCCCAGCGTCTGGTTCCATTCCATCATTGATTCAAAGTGCTACCGTATCATATTGGGGCTATTCACAAATAGCGAGGGAATAAAAATGGGTGGGAAACTGATCTTCGGAGAAGGCGCTTCTTACAATCACGATAGAACTTCACTTAGGTAAGTTCGTTCAATCGTTTAATTGTATTCCGCGCCTTCTCCTCAGAACACATGGTAGATGTTTATAGACGATACGGTAGAAATAATGAGGTGAACTGTGCTGAACATGCATTTTTTACTTAATGCAAAACATATTCTCAATTCGAAAAGAAAACACTTTAAACATTAATGTACGTTAAATCTACACAACCTTAATATATTTATTATTATCTCAATACGCTCTTGGCGAAGCTACCGCGATCTTGCCCAATTTCCCGATCGTAAAACCTTACGAAGGTTTCAGATGCCGAGGTCCATCCTGCAGTCTTTCTTATGGTGTCTATATTGACTCCGTCTCTTTTTGCCGCTGATGTCGATGCATGCCTCGTGCTATAGGCCGAAAAAAGCCGTCGTATCTACTCCACTCTGCCGTAGAGTAATCTTAATCCACCTGCTTAACGTTTGAGTCGAAACGGCCTTGTGCGGTTTCTTCCAAGAAATGAATAATGCTGTCTCATCTTGCCGAAGGTGCTTCGTTTTCGATACGTACTCTTCCACTGCCGATGCAACACGGATAGCCGGATAGTCCTTAAGAATCGGTAAAATCAGTGTCGGTTGTGACTTATTATGCTTCGAGGTCTTTAAACGCGCCGGAATCTTAATTTCCACTCGGTCTGCAATTCTTTGCAAATCTCGTACATCAATTGTTGATAACGTTTGCATCCTGTGGCCCGTAGCGAGAGCTAGCAGCGTGACTGCCTTTCGAGACAGTGCTTCCAGAGGCACATTGTCATACGGAAACCATTTCTCCAGAAAATCTAATACGATTTTAGGATCCCAAGTGGTGTCATATTTTGGGTTCTGATGGTCGCAGCCTAGATACTCCTTTGCAAAAACGTTTTATTATCGAATCCAATCCGACGCGCGGTCCGATAATTAAGGAAATGGCCGATATCGCTGAATTTATAGATCCGTACGACGCTCCATTCTTGAATTCGTTCGTTAAGAATTCCAAAATTTCCGGAATTCGTGCCTCAAAGACCTGAACTTTCGATGAATGGCAGAACTGCCACCATTTTTTAAGGGTTCCTTCGTATTGTGGAATTGACGAGTCACTTAGAGACGCAAAAGCTATTTTTGCCGACTCCTCGGGCATTCCTTTTAAGACGTACGCTTGCTGGATGATATCCCTGCCGCCAGGGAAAGCTGGGACCATAACGGGTGTGGTTGTCTATCGGACGAACGTAACAAATTAATACCGGGCTTGAAAATAATCGGTTGGGATTCAAACATTTCCATGCTTCGAGGATACCAAGTCTGAGAAGGCCAGTTAGGTATAACTAAAATGCCTCTAGCACCATTGCTACAAATCTTTTTTAACACTCTTGGAATTATCGCGAAGGGTGGAAACGCGTGGAAAAATTGTTGGCCCCAATCAATTGTAAACGCATCAACAGACACCGCGTTGGGATCTTTCTTCCACGAAACATAATTTGTGCATTTTGCATTGATTCTACTTGCAAACAAGTCAATACTTGGTTTCCCAAATTTCCTGCAAATCTCCCTAAAAGCTGATGGCGCTATTTCGAATTCCGTTTCGGGTTCCAGCCTTCTTGATTCGAAATCCGCGATCGTATTTTCTTTAGATTTAATGTATGAAGGAAAAATCGTTAGATTTCGTTCCTCACACCATTGCCACATTTGTTTCGATATACGGCTTAATTTCTCGATTTGTGTTCCACCCATATGGTTGATGTAAGCAATGGCGGTAGTGTTGTCTACCCTCAATGTCAGCCAATAGTTGGCTCACTGGTATCAACGGATTACGTTGAGTTCGGTCCGGTGAATCCGATTGTTCTGACGAGGATTCTTTACCTGTGGAACAATTATTCCGTACCTGAATATATATGTGTATTCGTATACTCTAATTTGGCTGCCAATGTTGCACGTGAATACGTTGTAAATCAGTAACTTGACTGGAATTGTATTTATGATAATAATATACATTATTCGGTACTTGACCGTATACTTTTCCAGTACATAATGTATCAGACCTTGTCTTTATTCGTTCAATTATTTCGAAACTTGTTCGTTAAGTACATTGCAAATCTTGTTTGTATGTCTTTCAGAAACTTGTTCTCTTCCTCGTTTGTTCGATGACGCGCTATACCACCGGTCTGTGAACAAAAGAGAGGTTATGTTACGTTTACTTACGTTTCTTCTTCAATCGACGAATTTTTTCCTTCTGTCCCCGCATTTCTTTCTTCAACCGTTTTAGATCCTTCTTTACATTTTCCTCGTCTTCTGAACGCTTACGTTTATATCCCATATTATCGTTATTATCTTTCTCAGCACAGTTAAAATTCTACGATGTGGCTTTCCTGGCACAAGGAAAAATAATGATGGAATGGAACCAGACGCCGGGGATTACGGATCACGGGCGCTGGGGGAAAAACTTTGTAACTGTAAACCTTGTGGCAAGACTGGCATAAAGGGGGGGTACTACCATGTGATCTGAGGAAAAGGCGCGGAATACAATTGCTATTAAATATTAGAAACAAATTTGAAACAATAATTCATTCACATTATTTATTATTATCGCAAAAATTGGGGAAATTTTCGGCTCGTCCGATTGATTCTTCTATTTTATGTACGATCGATCTTATAATATTTCAGTACGAAGCTGTGGCAAAGTCTGACCTAATTTTTCAGCTACATTCTTAACACAGAGTTTCAGTTGTATTCTTATATGATGTATTCAACTTCAGGTTAGAGTTCGAGAGATTCCTAAGTTCCCGATGTTTTTGGATAGCAAATGTACGTATATATTTTTCTTTCATCTCTTTTTGGCAAGAATCCTTTTTATTTCTGTTTATCTAATGATAATTAATCATAGTTATCAAATTACTCGTTTAACAAACTATTCCAAAAGCATTTTCATTGAACGAATTTCCATCCCTGCCCTGAAGGTCGGCAGATAACCATGAAGAGAAAAATTACGAAGAAAAGATGTAAGAAAACAAATAAAACTCGACACAGGTCCAAAATGTCACCCAATAGTGAATGATGATAGGAGGGGGGGGGGGGGGGGGGCAAGAGGACAAAGAGGGAACCTCAAATGGGTCGAAGGAAAGAAAAGTCCTCGTAAAAAAGACTCGTATATGTTTTACGAGGACGTTTACTCCGAGAAAATGGAGAATGGTGGATGACGAAATGATCGAGTGAAGAAAAAAAAAATGAAAAAATAAAAATAAAATGAAGCGTAAAATCGGGAAACGATTGGTATTGTGGCTTTGCGGTTGAGGGGTTAAAGTTTACCGTGAACGAAACGAGTGTTTTTGGCGAAAGAATTGAGAGGGTAGGGGCATGAAAATGGCTGGCGTAGAGTTGGGGAGCCAAAAGAACGTGAGGCAATGATGCGTCCCGTGAGATTTCTCGCCGCGGGGATGATAATGAGACGCCCGAGACCCCCCGGAGGATGCTGCGCTCATCGTGTTTCGGACTCCGACCTGCGGGAGAGAATTTTGTTCCCTTCGATCTATTTTCTTCCGCGTGCGGAAAGAAAAATAAGAGAGAAACGTCGGAAGAACGTAGCTGACACGATGAAAAATCGCACACAACGTTACCTTTTTGTTTATTTAATTTTTTATGAGACATCGTATGATTCCCGTCGGCGGGAAATGAATAAATAATTTAACAGAGGGTGCAAAGCACGCTCTGAAGAAGTAAAGCTTATCGATGGATTCTATGATGGGAAAGAATTTTGTTTTTCAACGCAAAGTCTTCGGAGAATGATTGAAGTTCGATCGGACATTTACAACGATCGACGAGTTTCGCAAGCGCGATGACCTCAGCTTTATATTCTCGGTAACGTTGTTCCGCACTTTTCGCTATTTTCGGGACTTCCGGTACATCCGTTTGGTTCCCCTCACGATTTTTCGCCGTTGAATTTCGGCATTAATTATTGGTACACCTCGCAATCGAAATGACTGTGGAACAGCTGATGTCAATCGAACAGCGGGGTTGGAACGAGAAAGACAGATATAATCGTTTAATTCTCTCCGTACGTTCTTAATCCGACGCCTTCGTGCGTTTACATCGAAGGAGTGGGGGAACCCACGGCTGATCCCCCGAAGCATGGCACAAAGAGAAGACCGAAGATAGGGAAATAGCACAGAACAGCGCAAAAATTTCGTGACGCGACGAGCTTTGCACGCCGAACGTTACATCAAATTCTCCACGACTCATTTGTACCCCAGAACCTCAAGAAATTCCACTCAAGAAGGGGAAAAAAAACATATAACGTTGCCAATCGTAGCCGAAAATCACAAGAGTGTAGTTAATGATAAATCCCTCGATGAAATTTATTAATAAAAATTTTACTCACGACGCCATCGGACGACGAATCCTCGAATCCTCGAAAAGCTGGCATCACCGGTGGAGTCAGGCTCATGTCCAGAGGACCCGGAAGCCAGTCGTTTCGCGACGGTGAATTCCCGTGAGCCGAAGACAAATGCCTTCCACCTCGGGTACCAAGACGAGGCCTGCCTCGTCGTACTCTTCGACCTGTAATTAACATAAAACATATTTTTTTGTTTTTTTTTTCAAATATACGTTCTATCTGATGTATTCCAGAGACTTCGTTTAGAAAAAAAAAAGAGATGGCAAGCCTTTGAACAATTCTTCCGACAACTGTAAAGCATGGGAGAGGGTGGGATTTCGAAGACTGAATCAATAATAAGCGAGGCAAATTTTTTAATCTTCGAAAGGCACAAAAAAAGATTAGCAATTGAAGGAACATCCGGAAATTAAATGCCGCAATCGTTTTGGAAGTCCGGGCGACTATTTTACTCCTCTTAAGGGGTTAAACATACTTGAGAGGTTCAATAAAAAAATATAAATTGAATTATTATTAATTACAATGTTAGTGAATATAAATTTAGAGATTTTTGTAAATTTCTACGGTCGCAGCATATAAATAACCGTAATCCAAAAAAATGAATATATTTTTGGTCAAATTTGTGTGGATATACTGACAATATATTACATCATAATATACATGATAATGTACATGATAATATAATAAATCTATATAATCTATATCAATAAATTGCTTCATTTATTCATCCATTTTTTTATTCATATGTTTACGACATATATCTAACAACAATTTGTATAAATTGCATCCACAAATATAAGAAAATATTAAGTTATCTTTCTTCCATTCCCCAAACCGGAATGAAAACCCGAATATTTTGAGAACTACAAAAAAGAAGGATTCAGGAATGATCGAAGTACCTCCGAGAGCATCCAGACTTTCAATTTCGCCCAGGACCGAAGCGGTTGAGTGGGTGGAATACTCGTTTGCGAAGTGAGAACGAAGTTCGAGTGTGAAAAAAGAGAAATGAAAAGAAAAGAAAGCGAAACAACGGGATTGAGAGCGTTCGAAACGGTTATTCACGGTGAAATAGAAGGACCGGATAAGGCGAAGGTGCTCGTTTGGTTTATGGAGGACCTCCTAGATCCCCACTCACCTATCCCCGTTCTTCCTACGGGCAATCTATATTATTCCCGGGGGAAACTCCATCGAACGTGTCACGCCGTCAATGGCTAAGAGGGTAATTGATCCTGCGACCCCCAGAATTCTCGCAACCCTACGTCACCCTCTCGCTTTTCCCCTCCCTTCAAACATCCCCCGATACAACGGACTCTCATCCCATCCAAGCACATCTTTAACGTTCATTTTTTATTTTACTTTTTTTTTCTCACCCTAATACACATTTTTTATTTTTATTTTTATGTTTTTTATTTATTTTTATATTTTTTTTCGTTACTAGTTTTTTTTCTGATGCTCCGGTTATCGATAGTCGAGTGCTTTAGTCGCGAAGAGATACGTGAACACGTCAATCTTGGAGGTGGATGCTGCGAGAAAGGATCGAGCTTTCTTTTCTTCGTGTTTTTTTGTTTTTGTAACCTATTTTCGTTTTTGCGAATTTTTTTTTTAGGCATGTCGTGTTTGAGCGATTTTGTTACCAGACTAATGCGGTCTTTATAAGAGTGTACGTCATTTTTCTCGTCGTTATTAATGGAGTTAGCCGACGTCCGGACGACGAGAGGACATTCGGAGGCTCCGACGACGATGCGGAGAGACTGGCGCTCTCGTCCGCTCGACAAATTCTCCGATTACTCCATTGAAACTCGTAGAAAATCTCGCACTTACTGGACTATCGTTTTTTGTCGTTTGGGTGTATCGTTTTCGGATTTTTATATTTTTTATATGTGTATACGTTTATATACACACACATGAAATAATAAATAATGATTTTTTATGATTGAGAAAATAACAGAATGAAATAAAAGTATGAGAAAAAATACTTTTAATCTTGAGACTTATATATTGTATCATGCACTGATCTAAGATATGTTTATGACATTCAGAAATCTAAGACATGTATATTTAAAAAATATTGATGATCAAAATATTGAATATGTATTAAAAATACGTATTGGTATCGATTAATTAATATTTCTCTAAGATTTCTCTATTTCTCTAAGAATCTAAGGATAGTATATAAAATATTCAAAAAATATTAATGATCAAAATATTAAATACATATCAAAATTACATTTTAGTATTAATTAACTAATATTTCTCTTAAATTTTTTCAATCCATATACTAATCTCAGATTAGTATGAGATATAGTATAGTATTCATATTGACCATATTTTTTTTTTATATTCCATTTTATTCTATCAATCATATCATATTATTATTATTTCCATTGTATTATATATTCTACTTCGGTTGTGCAATTTATTCGTTGGCGAAAATACTTCAACGTGTGTTTGCTCGAAGCAAATTCCGTTGCCGAACTCGATGAAAACAAATAAATTCAAAGTTTCTCGAGCGCAGATACGTCACGTTATAACGCAATCGATTCTATCTTCGTGCTTCGGATACTCGACGACGTAATAATAGAAGAAATAATGGTTCGAAAGATTTTACGGTTGAATGAAACTCCCGGAAGTACAATGAAAACGTTTCGGGAGCAATTGTCGAGCGTCCAGAGGGGGGGGGGGGGAGATTCGTTGGCTGGCAAAAGCTTGGGCAGAGAAATCGAAGAAATCGTGATTGGGATTGTTACGAGAAACGGGAGAAGAATTCGTTTCGGTATCGACGATAAAATCCGGATATCGCTTCGGGTGGGCAGGTATTAAACGAAGTTTGATTGGAAATAACATTCGAACGGATGTGGCGATTGCAAAGTGTGCGCGGGCTTGATTAATTTTACCCGGAACGATGAAGAATCGAACGACGAACCGATGCGAGGTTTTCCATTGGAAAAAGGGAGGAGAGTTGGGGACATGGAGACAATGGCGAGTTATGGAGTTTCGCAATATGTCATATGTCATTGTTGAGCCTCTGCGAATTTCAAACTGCAGCCATATTTCAGACAAGGTTTTTATCTATTTATTTTCAATCCACTATTATTGGTATTATTGTTGTTATTATGATTATTATTATTATTATTATCATATTATTATTATTATTATTGTGGTACATTTTTCTCAGACATTTTTTTAAATGTTTATTATTATTATTATTATTATTATTATTATTATTATTATTATTATTATTATTATTATTATTATTATTATTATTATTATTATTATTATTATTATTATTATTTTTTATTGGTTTTATTGGTAATTCCGCGAGTTTTATTTTTATTTGTATATAGTCCATTTATTTTCTATTTTTATTTGTTGAATAAAGATTTTTTTAGATTGATTGAATTTTTTTTTTTTGGTCCATTTTGAGATGATTCGCTGCAGGCTCCCTCGTGGCCCTTTCAAAAACTATTGGACTCGTAGGTGTAAGCAATTAGTATTGTGTTGAAAAAAATCTATCAATGAGATTTTTTTTTCAATTTTTCATGTATATTTTTTAATTAAACGCGAGCCCGTGAACGTGGAGGCGAAATAAAATGTCGATAGGAATCACCGTGAGTGATGGAAGAGCTCGACGCTCGATGATGCTCGAAGGCGTGGCTGATGAACCGCAATTCGATTGCGCATTTACGCACGCCGAAAATAAATTGTAACAAAACATCTTTTTAAAACAAAACACCTCCCAGTAATTCGTTACAATATTTCGTGAATTCTCTCACATAATTGTCGAAATCAATCGTAAAGGTTTCATTGAAGCTCTCGAACTTCTTATCAGCCTTTCTGGTTCCAAAAATCTTATCCATAGCTTCGTAAAAAATCTCCACCCTCCAAAAATTCTCATCGAGCATTTCTCACAAACAAAAATTGAAGAAAAAAGAAAATAATTCAAAAAACTAGAAACGACACGAGGAATAAATTTGTAAATAATTCTGTTAATCATTCGCAGTTGTCGCGAAACCGTTTTTGCGGTTGTTGAATTTATTTCGGAGTTCATTCAACAATGTCCACTAGTTTCGAGAGAGTGCAACCGGTCGGTGGCTCGTACACGATGGATTTGAAAAAAATATGACACGAGAAGCAACGGAAAAAGCGTGGTCGGGGATTGTCGGGGAGGGGAGGGGAGGTTAAGAGCGAATGTTAAAAACGAGACGAGAGAAAAGCTCGAGAATATATATTTTACGAGGGTGCCACATGCCTCCGAGCTTTTGTAAGCACTCTCACCGCGGCTCGGGAATAATAAAGTACATTGTTGGCAGTCCAAAAAGTGAGAAGAGAGCGAAGGCTAAAGAGACAGAGGGAGAGAGAGAGAGAGAGAGATGGGAAATAAAAAGGAAAATATAAATTATTGACGAAACGCCTGAGGCTTGCACGCGTCATCGTCGTATAGTTATGGTGGTTGTAACTCCTCGACGAAGTTATGCCCAAAAGCTATACATATTAGGGTGTCCCTTAAGGCCTTATATACACGATTTCACCGATTTTCGAAGGTACTTTTCTAGACACGGTTATTATTATGTAATATCTCCGCCATTTGTTAATATTTCTGATTTTTTTTACATATACTTAACCATGTGCATAAATGATCTGTAAAAAAAATGTTGTCAATATATCCGTTGTTTTTTTTTAACCGCGTCTAGAAAAGTACCTTCGAAAATCGGCCAAATCGCGTATATAAGGCCTTAATAAAGTCATGTTGGAATGTCATAGATGCTAGTTTTTAATACAATTTAAGGTGCATTGAAAAAAATCTGGATTAAATTGGAGACTCGTACGACACCGGGGTGCCTCTAAACGATCATCTTAGTGATTGCATAGAGGCACCCCTTAACATTATTGTACGGGTCATTTAGGAACAAAAAATGAAAAATAAAAATGTTAGGTACTGGGATTGAAACAAAATATAAACCTCCGGCTTTTTGATCGTTTTATTTTTTTCCTCCCTGTGTGGAACTTAAATGCGACTTAATCTTTTTTTTTTTTGCTTTTAAGGGTTCCGTAGCAGTTTAGAAACTACCCTTATGGTGTCGGTCAGGCCGTACGTCCGCCTGTCTTTATTCAACAGTCCTCTAATTGTCTCATTGCTTCAACTATTGAGATGAAATTTGGTATACAAGCTTGGATTAATTATCCGAAAACAGAGTAGAAAAGATTTTTCAAAAAAATTATTTTTTTTTCACGCTTTCCTGCAGATTGAAATATGATTGAGTTACGACAAAGTGAGAAAAACTCTCTTCCAAAACCAAGTTAATTAGATTGTCAATTAACAAATTTGTCAAGATAAAATATAGACATTATTGCGTACCATAAAAATAGCTAATAAAACCCCTATCACGTCCGTGCCCAATACTTTTTCGGCAGTCTATCATTTCGCTTTCTCTCAAATTTTCGCCAAATTTAAATAAACGCGGAAATAAAAAAAAATCTTGGTCAACGACATTTTTTCCGTTGATCAGAAATTTTGAACGAATTATTATGATAAAATCGAAACATTTCGGGGAGAAGACGTAAAAAAATAAATAAGCTTTTTCGTAGGCTCAGCGTCCGTGGCTGGGGGAAAGGTATTTGTGTGAAACGTTGAACAATGGCTTTGTTGTAGCTTTGTATCAAAAGACGTTGGTGGAAGATGTAGAAAAAATTGAGAAATATGGTGTTGAGGACGGTGAACGTTCGAGGGTCGAAACGGACGCCTGATATGAGCTATAATGGCCGTTGGTGTGGTTGATGGCATGACGGGGTGTGGTTTTGTCACCCTTCGCAAACGTTAGTGGGAGAGGAAAGGCCGAATTGCGAGGCAGTGAAGAACGAAGGTGAGAGAGAGAGAGAGGGAGAGACGATTCGGAACAAGGGGCGCAACAGAGGGTGAGAAAAATCGGTTTAACGATCTGATAGCTTTATCAGACGCTAATGAAGACACTGCGAGGTGTCGACGTCGCAGTCTGCATGAATGTCCATTCCCCCATCCCCCCTCCCAAGGCTGGAGATTGGCTTTAGATTGGGGGTAGAGCCACAAAGTCTTTCCATCGATTTCTGACAAACAAGACCGTTCTTAATTAACGGCTCACGAAACTGATCACAGCTACAATAACGTAGCTTCAGAAACTTGTTTTTTTTTCTTCATCTTCTTTTAAAAAATTCACGTAATTTGTGCTGAAGAAAAAATAAGACGGAAATAATAATTATGATGATAATAAAAATGATTGAGTGAGAAATGGATAGGAAATTAGTAATAAAATGGATTAAAATTAAATATTGATTTAGAAAAATTAATTTTAAAATTAAATTGAATTATTGGAATATGAGGAATTTGGGCAACTGGAAAAATTTGGAAAGACCTCGGAAAATCCGCAAGTGTTTACGCAGGAAGAAAAATATTTGAAAAATAATCTTCCAGAGTTTCAGGTTGAAACGAAAATAAATGAAAAATCGTCACCGGAAATAAACATGGAAGTGAAGCAAGCTGCGATTGATTGCAGAGAATTAGAAGATGGTAGAACAATTGTCGAGTCGATGATGACAATTTTCATTACGTTTGATCAGAGCTTTTTTTCATGTGTTTCTTATTTTTCACCGTCGGGGCGTGAAAATAATGAAAGGAGATCGGAGATTTAATTGAAAGTTCTTTGGTGCGCGACGAGGACGTAGGAAAGAGACGTGAAGAAGTCACTGGAGCTCGTCTGTCGTTAGTTCGGAAGACTTGCGATGAAGATGAAAATAAAAATAAAAATGCGAGCTTGCGATGAAACGTCTGAAAATAAATCATTATCGACAATGGCAAACATAGAGTATTTGATTGGAAATTATTCGTGACGAGATATCGTGAAAAGATTTTATATATCAGAGAGATACGATAGCTTAAAGTCAGATTCGTTCCTTCGATAACTCCATTTGTTATCACACTCCGAAATCAAAAGAACTTAAAAGCAGAAATAAAGGAAAACGATATTTAAATTATAAAAAAGAAATCTTTCCTATAAATTAAACGTCGTAGATATCTTACGCCATTAGAAATAATTGAATATCAAAATCTCGATTTTGTATTCATATTAGAATTAAATGGCGAATTGGATAAATTCAATAAATTAATCAATTTCATCTATTTAGCACTTTGAGACATCGAACTAATCGAAGGTAAGGAAAAACAAGAAATATCTAAACTTCGAATTTGTTCTTTAAACTTATTTATTACATGAATAAAAATTATAAAAATTCAATTATAACAAATCGATAGATCAATACTTCCACTTCTCGAGCCCTTCGAGTAAATCTAAAAACCTTACAATCGTTACAAGCCAGAGGAAATATAAAATATAGAGCTCGACGTGCCTCCAAAATTTGGGGGGCTGTAGCTGAAATTGTTCTTGAGTTATACACATTTGAATCTTGATAGATCATCTTGAACGTACATAATAATTCAAAGTGTCCTAAAATTCGAACGCGTTGTTCGATTTCTACCAAATTTAGTAACAAGTGAAGCTGACTGTTGGTTCAAGCGTGTGCATGAATTTGAGCACGTTCAGTCGAATATTTTCCAACTTGCAGAGGTTAGAACTTCGAAATTTATAGTTGCTATAAAATTAGATCCGCCGAGCCGATCTTCGCCAAATTTGAGATACATCATTGCTCAATGATGTTCTACACTCGTGTAAATTTAGAGCTCGATTGGTTAAAGTTAACGAAACTTATAGCGACAAATTTGATTTTTCGAAAAATTCAAAATATCATAAAATCGAAAATTATCGATGGATTCGGCCCAATTGCAATACCAACAAACCTTAGATACAAATCTCTTTGTCAAAAACTATTTAGACGAATATCTCAAAATTTGCGACAGTTATAGCGCGTACGTCCTTTTTTTGGAAATTTGAAAACGACACAAAATCCGAGCGACGCCGTGAATCATGACGAAAATTATAGTCGAAGACGGGGTTATAGAGCTGCACATGCCTGCGAAATTTGGGGGCTGTAGCTGAAACCGTTCTCGAGTTATACACGTTTGTATTTTCGGAGTCCATTACACACACACACACACACACACATACACACACACATACACACATACATCCGGAAATTTTCTAAAAATGTGTTTTCTCGACGTTTTAGAACATTCTAAACATGGTAACATGAATATCTCGAAAAAAAAATGTTTCACCGTCACATAGCTTCCTCTATGACGAAGCAAAAATAAAAAAAAATATCAATCAAACATATTTCTTTGCTTCGTCAATTTCGAGCACAAATCAATGCCAAGATACTCAAATCCATCATAATTATAACAACTTAGTAACAATTGAATACGCGAACTTCAACCTAACCCAAACCTCTCACAATCCCATCCTTCAAATTTTATTTCTCCATCAACTTGCACGAACCCCGAATAAATCAGGTAAAAAAATCCCCACTAAAAGCCAAAAAAAAAAAAGAAAAAAAAACAAAATGTCCCACATAAAAATCCGAATTTCAGTGGAAAATAAATAAAACGTTGGAGAGAATCGCCGCCATTTGAGAACCAAAGTACGAGAATCACTTAAGGCCGAGATACGTTTATTTCTTCGTCTTTATTCGACTTTTCCGCAAGCTTTACGGACGAAACGGACGTTCGACACTCGGAATTTTTCACGGCTCTCCCGTGACGCTCGTTGGCTCTCGGAAATCACTCGCGATTATTCGGTCCGAAAGTGTTCAACCCCATCTTTCGCACGTTTTGACCCGCCCGACGAACGAAACCGTGCAAGCTCAGCCGGATTTTCCATCCAGCTTTTTTTTTCTGGTTATTTTTTGCCTCGTATAAAAGACAGTTTGAAGAACGTCTGGGATTACGTGATATTGGAGAAGATCACGTTGAGGAGGAGTTTGCTTGGGCCAATGATGCGAAAGCCCGATGGCGGATTGGCTTTTTCTTGAGATTTCGTTGCTTAAGGATTTTTGTCATCCTCACCGTCTTGGCTCTTCGGCAGGGATTATTTGGAATGTTTTTAGTGGAATTTCTTGAGATTAATTTATTATTAACTACTCTATCGTGATTTTTGGCTATGATCGGCAACGTTATATGTTTTTTTCCCCCTTCTTGAGTGGAATTTCTTGAGGTTCTGGGGTACAAATGGGTCGTGGAGAATTTGATGTAACGTTCGGCGTGCAAAGCTCGTCGCGTCACGAAATCCTTGCGCTGTTCTGTGCTATTTCCCTATCTTCGGTCTTCTCTTTGTGCCATGCTTCGGGGGAGCAGCCGTGGATTCCCCCACTCCTTCGATGTAAACGCACGAAGGCGTCGGATTGAGAATGTACGGAGAGAATTAAACGATTATATCTGTCTTTCTCGTTCCAACCCCGCTGTTCGATTGACATCAGCTGTTCCACAGTCATTTCGATTGCGAGGTGTACCAATAATTAATGCCGAAATTCAACGGCGAAAAATCGTGAAGGAACCAAACGGATGTACCGGAAGTCCCGAAAATAGCGAAAAGTGCGGAACAACGTTACCGAGAATATAAAGCTGAGGTCATCGCGCTTGCGAAACTCGTCGATCGTTGTAAATGTCCGATCGAACTTCAATCATTCTCAGAAGACTTTGCGTTGAAAAACAAAATTCTTTCCCATCATATAATCCATCGATAAGCTTTACTTCTTCAGAGCGTGCTTTGCAAACCGTGATTTTCTTAATTCACGATGTTTTCCATTTTTTAAATAATAATTCCCATCGAAAAACGTTCGTTCAGTTTAATTAGTGATGTTCAACGTCGGAATTTGGGTGTTTGCCCAAGAATTCAGTCTTCATATGAGCCTCAGGGAAAGCTACCCATTCAAAAATGTCCTTTCTTGTATTTTATTTTATTTTATTTTATTTTATTTTATTTTATTTTATTTTATTTTATTTTATTTTATTTTATTTTATTTTATTTTATTTTATTTTATTTTATTTTATTTTATTTTATTTTATTTTATTTTATTTTATTTTATTTTATTTTATTTTATTTTATTTTATTTTATTTTATTTTATTTTATTTTATTTTATTTTATTTTATTTTATTTTATTTTATTTTATTTTATTTTATTTTATTTTATTTTATTTTATTTTATTTTATTTTATTTTATTTTATTTTATTTTATTTTATTTTATTTTATTTTATTTTATTTTATTTTATTTTATTTTATTTTATTTTATTTTATTTTATTTTATTTTATTTTATTTTATTTTATTTTATTTTATTTTATTTTATTTTATTTTATTTTATTTTATTTTATTTTATTTTATTTTATTTTATTTTATTTTATTTTATTTTATTTTATTTTATTTTATTTTATTTTATTTTATTTTATTTTATTTTATTTTATTTTATTTTATTTTATTTTATTTTATTTTATTTTATTTTATTTTATTTTATTTTATTTTATTTTATTTTATTTTATTTCGTTTCATTGTATTTTTATTTTATTTTCAATTTCAATTCCAAGCTCTTCGTCTCACTCATCCCCCATCATCCGCATCTTGAAGGTCAGCAAAAGGTCAAAGAAGCCATTTTATTCCATCCCCCAAAAAATATACTCCTCGTGAATCCTCTCTGGAAGCTCTTCGCCCAAACTCATCCCTGTTTTTCCCCCCCTTTCATTTTCAAATTCCTTTCCGTTCGATTGTTCCGCGAGACCGTCATAATCGCGTCGACTTTCGTCGAAGACCTCAGCGAGTCCCCGAAGGTTCTTCGTGCTTTCCGGCGAAGATCTCGGACTCCCAATCGACGTCTTCGTCGTCCCGAGGGTCCATCGCGAAATTGCCGGTCGTCGGATGACCCATGAAATCCAAAAGATGACCGTTAAGGGGATGAAACGCGGCGCCGAACGTTGAACCGGAAGTTCTGCGTTGCAACGAAGTCAGTTCGAGCAGATTCGAGGCGTTTGACGAGTGCGCGGATCTTAGATGACGTCGCAAATTGCTGTTGTTGCTGTAGACGCGAGCGCACAGAGGACACGGTCTCGGTGATACCCACGTGGCGATTGCAGACTCGCCGGGAACGACGGATGACGACGACGACGGCGAAGACGGGTTTCCGGTTTTCGACGGGATTTCCTCGACGGTCGGACCGACGGCTGCAACAGACCAGCCCGACCAATTTCAAACATTAGTCCCTTCGTCGCCATCGAATGTTTTCGCCCTCCGGCAAACTCCAATAATATCTTCATCATTATTTCATCATCGTCTCGGGATTTTTCATCGTCCGGTCGATTATTTTCTCAATCGTTTTATTTATTTGTCTAGCGATTTATTCGATCATTTGATTATTCGTTTACTGGTTTAGTAATCTATTATTTATTTGATTATAGTTTATCATATGATGAGAATTAATATAGGAATATTCATCGATATTCGATTAATCGTTTATTGTAATTATTTATTTAGTCATTTATTTATTTATTCATGTTGGTTTATCTTGATTTGATCGAGAAATAAAATGTATTATTATACAAAAACCAATCTCTCAAATGATATTATAAGAACGATACGTGACTATCGCGTGATGATATGGCGACCGAATTGTTTAGAGTATAAGATGCTGATGCTGGACCGACCATAAAATCTCATTCTTACAGAACCAGACATAAAGAACGAAGGTTAGAACAAGGACGTTCCTTCCAAGTACCTTGAATAAAATCTCTCGATTCAAATTAGGTATAAAAAAAGTCTTCTTACTTAATAACCTCATTCCAATTTTTCATTTATGTTATTTATGCATTTCTTTATTTATGCACTTGGTCCAGACGAGACTACAGGGAATTTTAAAAACGTTGGGGAAATCGCTCTGTTTATGTCTGACGAATAAAATTTCCTATTAAAATTCGGCAAGTCCAAATATATTATTTCTCTGGTTAATTCGAGCTCGCGTTCGGGAGCTTTTTTTTGTTTTTTACTTTTGTATCGGCGTATAGGCATTCCAGGTGGGTCCGGGAATTAACGAAGACTCGAAAGTGCGCTCAGCATCGTGGATCCTTCAGTCGACGTTTTTTTTTCTTTCTCGTGTTGTCAACATTTCCATTTGTCTCAGAGTCTGTGAGATCTTTCGGTCGAGTTTCAAAATCTTCTTTCGTTTTTTAAAATCTATTTAATCTGTCCTCAGCTTTTATATGAATTCGATGATAGTTTAATAATTATTAAGAAATAATTTAATAATTTAATAATTATTAAAAAAAATAATTGAATAATTATCAAAAAATCATTGAATAATTTAATAATTGTCAAAAAGTAATTGAATAATTTAATAATTATTAAAAAATCATTGAATAATTTAATAATTATTCGACCATAATTGAGCATTCAAATAATTCTTGAAAGATGATCAAATCATGGAATAATTGAGCAAAACTAATTGCTCGACAAGTACGACAGGACAATTTTCAACTTCGATAGAATAAAAAAAGAACTTCTACAATATTCCGGATCGTTAGATTTTCGTTTTTTTTTTCTTTTTTTTTCGTCGTTCTATTTTATCCTCCAGCGTCCGAGATATTTTCCAATCGGGTAAAATGGGTTACGCGGGTTATTTGCCGTATCACGATATTCCCCAGCGACGATGAGAGAATACGATATGAAGAACCCTCCTCAACTTTGGGCTCAGTGTCACGTTTGTTCAAAAAATTTGCACGAATAATCCAACGAGAGACGACGAAATCAGTCAATTATTCCATCTTTGCTCGCAGATTTTTATTTTTTATATTTTTTTTATGCATAGTTTCTGGGCCACGCCGAAGGGCAAGCATCCATAAAACCTTGAGAGCTTTTGCCAGCGGGCGGTTTGCTTAGGATTCCCAAAACGTCGGCATTTCTTTCGAATCAAGGACATCGGTTGCGACATAATTCTTAAAACTTTTTATAAATCTTTACTCTACGACGCTCGACGTCGAGGATTCGGATTTTTGAGACCGAACGAGACGCCCTCTAGGGACGTTTTTTTTAAAGGTTTTTTTTTAAGATACTTTTTTATGTCATCCCCGGAGAATTTCAATCCAGATTAAAATTGCTGATTTCGATATTACATGTGAAAATATATATATCGTATTTTGAATAAATTTAACATATATGTAAATATATATGGGGCAGGCCACGCCAACTCAGCCAGCTGACAACCTTCTATCCTCCGATCAGGTCGATTATTTTTTTTTAGTATCTTTAGGGTCCTACGACTTTACTAATTTTTTTTCAGATTTTTAAGACCCCCCCTTCCCCTCGCCCCACCCGATATACAGAAATGGGGCAACCCACGCTATTTCAGATGGCTGATTCCCCGATGCGGTCGATGATTTTTTTTAAGTATCTTACGGATCCTACGACCTCACTAATTTTTTTGACCCCCCCTTCCCCTCACCCCCCCCCCCCCCCCAATTTTTTTTATCAAGAGGGAACGGCTATTTCGCCATTTTTCGATTGAATGAAATTTTTTTCCCAGATACCTTATCGAAATTGAAGAACTTTTTTCATAAAATTGAAGTGGAACTATTGTTTCTAATATTTTATTTTAATTTTTTTTCCATTTTGAAAAAATTCCACTTTTTCCGAAATTTTGATATGATCATGGTTTCCTATTTAAAAAAAAATAAGAAATATAAAATCGCTCCTGCGAAAAATCGATATTTCGATTCCGTTAGAAGATATTCCGATATCGAATATCTTCTAATAGAATAGAATATCTTAGAATAGAAATCAGAATGACAAGGTTAGCTCGTCTCACGGGGGGGAAAATGGATGTTCTATAGAAAATAATCGGAATATCGATTTCTTGCAAAAGAGATTTTATATTTCTTTTTTTTTTAAATAGAAAACCATGATCATATATTAAAATTTCGGAAAAAGTAGAATTTTTCAAAATTGAAAAAAAGTTAAAATAAAATATTAGAAACAATCAACCACTTCAATTCCACTTCAATTTTATGAAAAAAATTCTTCACTTTCGATAAGGTATCTGGGAAAAAAATTTCATTCAATTGAAAAATGGCGAAATAGTCGTTCCCTCTTGATAAAAAAAATTGGGGGGGTTGGGGTGAGGGGAAGGGGGAGTCGAAAAAATCTTTAAAAAAATTAGTGAGGTCGTAGGATCCGTAAGATACTTAAAAAAAATCATCGACCGCATCGGGGAATCAGTCATCTGAAATAGCGTGGGTTGCCCTATTTCTGTATATCGGGTGGGGTGAGGAGAAGGGGAGGTCTAAAAAATCTGAAAAAAAATTAGTAAAGTCGTAGGACCCTAAAGTTACTAAAAAAAAATTATCGACCTGATCGGAGGATAGAAGGTTGTCAGCTGGCTAAGTTGGCGTGCCCTGCCCCATATGGAAGTATAAATCAAGTTAAGCATAATGAAAATAATTATAAATAAAATAAGGAAAAATAGATATATTCATTGATTTCTACAATACAATAAATTATAATATTCATTATATTATGGAAATAGCTTACTATTTTTTCAGAATCACAATCAATGATAATTCAATAATAAAAGAAAGTTTTTGATATTTATTTCCATGAAATAAATGGAAATCCCTCGGCCCATCCTCGTTAAATAAGTGTATCAATATTATTACAAATAAATATGAAAAGCATTTTTACGAGAAAATATTTCATCGGTCAATATTGATTCATCCGTTCGAACGTCAAATAAACATTTTTCATCGTTCATTTATCAACGTTTGCTCATCTTATCAATCTTCATTGCTCAATTTACGTCGTTAGTTACTTCGTTGCGAGATATTTCCCAGAAGCTCGGAGTACGAGCGGGTTTCATCGAAAAATGAAAAACGATCGGATTGTCTTGTTAACACATTAGTTTATCATTTTTATTTGATCGAGGGATGAGAACTTTGATTGGGAATTTTTTGAATGAGAGCCCAGAATCAAGGTCTTTTGATGTCAGTAAAAAAAATTAGCTGTCCAATAAATATCACAATTTTCGGTGAACATTTTTTTTTCCTCCCAACCGGTTCAAACCCTCGAATATTCCCCCCCCCCCCCCCTGCGCCACCCTCATGACCGCCACCCACATTTCCTAGGACCACGTCCTGCACGAATCAATAGCAGAGATATTTTGTATTCCGAAGCTCATTGAAATATCCATTGCGATTGCAACTACGTTTCGAAACGAACGACGTGTGACGAATCCCAATATGATATCTGTAGCAATCGAATCAAGGGAATAGAAAATGGAAGAATCGAAATATAGAACGAAAATGGAGAAAAAAAATGAAAATTAGTCCCGGCACGTTGCAGCAAAGTTGAAATTGATGTGTGCAGTGCAATTTATCGTAAGCCCTGAGGTATGGTTTGTAATCTTCAAGCTCGCTTCAATCTGACGAATCATCGTTTCTAGAAAATGGATTTGATTGACCATTTTGAGTATTATTATTAGTTCGGAATTATTATCATGATCAATAATTTAATCCTTGATGTTGATATCCGGATTTTTCAAATCCGAGTACGCACTTGACAGATTTCTTGAATAAATTATTTGTATCAGACGAGATTAATTGTTTCATATATTTACTAAAAATTTTTTAAATAAAACAATATAAAAAAATAGTGATTTAATAATGATTTAATTTGATATAATAATAATATTTTTATAAAATATTTTTCGAAGAATTACGAATATTTCCATATCCTAATAATTGTATTTCATTAATAAATTTATATAAATAGTACATAATATAAATTATCAATTTATAATATCACGATATTTTTATATCACATTGTTTGTATTTCATTAATAAATTCATATAAATGAGAACCCAAATACTTTTGATTATAGTAGACGACTTTGTAAAATTCGACGCAATTAATTTATTCATTCATTCATTTATCTACTTATTTTTTATCTTTCAACTTTCGTAGCTCAAAAAATTCCGTCAGATCCATTTTTCCCAAAAATAAACAATTCAAATCTCGACGAACCAGACAGACTCTTCAAAATTTCTCCCTGAACCCACAAACTCTCGACGAAAAAAAAACCCTCACCCCGGATACCCGGTCAATAACACAACGGTTAAAACCCGAATAACCCGAAAACCCTAAAATCTAGGGGAAAAAGAAGACTCCGATCCACCAAACTTGTTCACAAACCACACGAAGACGAAAAGAAAAAAAAAACGGGGATTCCCCAATTTCGCCGGCAACCCTCGACGAGTCACGCGGCGAAAGGGCGAGTTCTCGGACCCTTCTGAAGCGTCTTAGTACGCGCAACAAGAAGACTCGGAAGAGGGAAAGGGAGGGTAATGGAAAGTGCAAACAAGTATTTCACATATCGAACATTCACCGCAAGATTTATCCCGTACCGCAAAGGCTCGATGGTGGGACACGTTCGAGTCCCTTATTCGTCGTTGTTCGAAGGGACTGGGCGGAAACAACAAGCGGAAACGTTACGTGGGACGACGGCAAGGACGGAGAATCCCTCTGACCTTATATTCCCGTGGGCAAGACGTGATCGGAATCTACAGAAAAAAAAAGAAAGAGAGAGAGAGAGGAAAAAAATCAAAGAAGGAGAGGGAAAAAAACATAAAAATCCCGAAGGATGAAAGAATCGGTACGGGATGCGTCGAACGTGGTTAACTCGACCGTACGGGCTTGCAGCATCCGAAACACATTTATTTCCATACTACATTGATCCACTCGAAGGCAAAGTGAGAGAGGCCGAAGCAAATCTGATTTGTCCAAGGACAGAAACGTACTCCTTGACCATCGTCCGGGGTACCAAAAGATTTTTTCTCCGACCAGCCTTTTATCTTCTCCCCTATAAGGGAGTTTTCTCTCTTTGTCGTTGTTTGTGCTCGTAAGTGTGTTTTCCTTTTTCCGTTTTTTTTTTTTTTTTCGTTTTCGTTTTTTTTCTTCACGGTGGAATGTGGCTTCGACACTCGAACGCTTCGGGGATTTGATCGGACGACGTTTCAACGATGATGGTCGCGTGGATGGAATTACAAGATTGCGA
>OZ020178.1:6645302-6703404 GCA_963971145.1 Sussaba pulchella
GAGTGACGCTTCGAGCCACTCATCGAGGTTGGGTTCGGGGGAAAGTATCTTCATTCATCGACTTTCTCACCCTCGTGTCCTTCCAAGTATATCGTCCTTCGGGCGAATATCTCTCCTGGCCTCATAAATTCATGAAGACGCCGGGGACGCGGCTGCGTTCCCGTCGTCCCACCTCCCTTATCGCTGTGAATATTTTATAGTCGCAAATGGACGCGTAGTTAAGGTTCGCACCTTGCACGTGTTAGCCCGCTTTTGTAAAACCCTAAGCACATACCGGCTGGGGGTGGCAGGTGGAAGAGAGTGGGGTTTGGTTGGGTTATTTTCGTTTTCACACCGCTCGTGGGACAGCTGCATGGAACAAGCTGGCAATACATTGCACAATTTATTAATTGACTGTGGATTTTAGTAGTTTATTTATTTTTTTTTTCATGTTAATTAAAAGTAATTGATGTAGAATAATTTTAAACACTGGTATTCGTTTTGAAATCAGAAGACATTTCGATAGGCCAGGACTTGACAATCGTCTGAGTTCGCTTGGAATTTTTTTTTTAATTAAGAGGTTATAAAAAAAATGGTGTAATGCAAAAATTCAGGGAGATCCCAGACTGGATGATATTTTAGCTAATGCGAAAATTTCGAAAAAGACGAATTGAGTTGTTTTAGTATATTTTGGGAACCTATTTTTTTTTAAAGATTTTCACAGGATTCAGGAATTCTTATTGAATCAGCACGAAGTGCATCGCAAAGCTGAGAGTTTGATTAGAGACATTTTGTAGATTTTTTTCTAAATCTCAATTGTTCTAACGTCAGAAATAAAATTTTTATTTTCTTTAATAAAAAATTTTGTTTCCGCATAAAAGAGTCCAAAAAATGAGATTGAAATTTTTTATAAAAATACACAAACCTCAGAATACTCCGAAACATACAAACGCGTTTTCTTCTATAATTGCAATTTGACCGGAATTTTATGAAGTCGCTTGTGAAGATTTTTTTATCCATTTTTATTTCATCATAAATTATATTTTTTTTGAATTTTTAAAATTTTTATCGCCAAAATTTGACATTGAATTTGTACTGCATTCCCCAATTGTGGCAAAATATTTGATTCTGGAAAACATTCGTCATGCAAATGACACTCGACTCGATATTGCTGCGGTCAACTGCAAATACGGAATGTAATTGTTCGTGTTCAATTGCTGGGATTCGACCTACTCTCGAGGCTCACTCGCGAAAGCATTGACCGTTTTGCTGCCATTGTTTCGAACCGAGTGCACCAATGGAAAACCCAAATAGCGACATAACTAGGAGAAACAGATTCGATTAACGAGACCCAAATTAATTCGTTTCTGGACCGTTTATTAAATCGGAAATATAATTTCACGGTTCGTTAATCAGACGCAATGCGAAATTACTCGTTTCGGGGAAAAATTACCGACAACTTTGAAACAATAAGTTCAGATGACAGTAATTTGTAACTCGATTTTGATCTATACTTCGCGGCTTCGATAAAAATACTGGAAGGGAATAAAAATTGTTTTTTTTTTTAAGGCTTTTACTTATTTTTCTACATTGTAAGATAGTTATTTTTCACTATTATTTTTTAGTAACGGTAGAATAAAATAAACTTGAATGTGAATTTGCAGAAAAATATTGTTAGATTATTATTATATCAGAAATTATAAGTGTTTAATTAATAATATTGATAGTTTCAATAATTATTATTATTATTTAAAAAAGAAGGAAGAAAATCAAAATAACGACTTTTTGGAGTTAATTTCTGATAATAATGGTAATAATAATAATAATCATTATTATTATTATTATCATTATTATATAAAAATAATAATATATTATATAAACATTATAAAATAATCCAGGATGAACTCCAAAAATTATTACATTTTGGTTTTTTCATTCTTCTTGAAATGATAATAAAAATTGTTGAAACTATCAATGTCATGAATGATACGATACCCTGATATAATCTTTGCAACTATATAGGTTGTGTCTCTAGGGTATATATAAGTATATATTAGGGTGGTCCTTATTTGGCCTTAAAAAAAAAAGTCTCACTCCCCACCTTCCAAATGATTCTAAACCATGAAAAATGAATTTTCATATTTTTTTCCGATTTTTAAATTCACCCTCTGCTTTGCCTGAATTCATTTGAAAGTTTTTAAAATATCTTATATCATATTTCCAAGCTTAATACGAAAACGATGGCGGCAAAAAATCTGAAAAAAATGTATATTATAAAAAACTATACCACAAAAACACCAAAAAATTTTGGCAGCTGTTCGGCAAACATAAGCTAAAGAAAAATCGACATTGAATTTTTTTTAGGTGTCACGCAACCGGTAAAAAAATCTAAAACAAATATATATCATAAAAAATGATGTCAGAAGGTAACGAAAAAACTTTCGTGACTGTACACAAATTTGAAGTTAGCGGAAAAAGTTTTTGCAAGAAAGGAAACATTTTTTTCAAGGTTACGTCAAAATTTCGGGATCACCGATTTTTCCAGTAAAAAAAAGTAGTCAAGTAGCGTGTTGGGCATGCACATGATAGGGTTCCGTAGCGTGAAAGCTACATTCTGGAATTTTTTCAGATTTTTTGCATCGACAGTTTGAAAGTTAGAGGGGGGGGGGACACTCTGATAACGACTTTGAAAGCTAATATCTCGTACGTGAAGGGTTAAAATGAAAAAGTCTCAAAACGTTATTTGTTGCATTTGAGAAGACCTATCTGAGGACACCACACTCAATGGCGCGAGCAAACAAAATTTCGAGTACACGTTTTAAAGTGCGTGAGAATTGTAAAAAAAAATTTTTTTCCGAAAATATTTTTTCTGTTTTTAGGTCGACGATCTTCATCTGTGTACCAAAATCAATCTCAATCGGTACATAACTGAAAGAATGGGAGGACTGTGACATACAGACAGACGGACGGACTTGGCGAAATCATAAGGGTTCCTAGATTTCTACGGAACCCTAAAACCCTCAGTGATGTCTATGGCATATGAAATGTTCATCCAAACCGGTTGACCCGTTGAAGAGTTTAACAGCATTTTCGTAATTGGATCTTCAATTTGAAAATTGAAAAAAAAATTATGTGATATTTCCGATGTCAATGCAATTTGGAACTCAAAATTGAAGGTTCCCGTTTGTTAGTGGCTTCCATCTTCTCTTACCAGTAAGGAATCAAAATAAAACATATCGGGTATTTTACGGTACTTATTTTAGGAAATTTATTAAAAAATTAATAACTATTGCACGGATTAACCGATTAGAATAAAAATTGATTATGTCATAGACGTCACTGAGGTTCTTTACTGGAAAAATCAGTGAACGTGAAATTTTGACGTAACCTTAAAAATTTTTTTTTTATCATTTCCTAAAATTTTTTTCGTGAACTTCAAATTTTCGTACAATCACCACATTCCCCTCTCTTTCTAACATCATTTTTTACGATATATATTTTTTCTAGATTCTTTTACCGGCTGCGTGACACCTAAAAAAAAATCAATGTCGATTTTTATTTTTATTTTTAGGTTATGGTCGCCGGACAGATACTCACTTTTCTTGGTATTTTTGCCTTACAGTTTTTTACAATATATATTTTTTTCAGATTTTTTTTCTCGACCTTTTTCGTGTAAATAGGAAATATGACATAAATGATTTTAAAAAGTTTCAAATGAATTCAGGCAAAGCAGAGGGTAAATTTAAAAATCGGAAAAAAATATGAAAATTCCTTTTTCATAGTCTAGAATCACTTGGAAGGTGGGGAGCGAGACTTTTTTTTTAAGGACCACCCTAGTATATATATAGGTTCAAAAATGATATCAATGCATACTAAATAATATTGATAGTTGGAGTAATTATTATCATCATTATTATCAAAAATGAACTCCGACAATTCGACGTTTCAGTTTTTTTCCCTCTTCTCCGAATATTCGGTATTTTTCAAAGAAAAACAAAAAAACTAAGCTGTCGAATTTTCGGTGTTTATTTTGCTTTCGTTAGAAATAAATCGATGAGAAAAGCTCGATTAATGGGAAGAGTTTGAAACACCGTCGAAACTCTCACCGGGGATCGCGTGGGTGGTTCAATCAAGGGCCAATATTGTGTAAATAACATTGCGTCGGTGAATGCTTCCTCGTATGCATGACTGGGCGAATATCGGGGAGTCCCCGGGTGTAACGTATTATCAGCCACGATGTATAATTGACGTTTAACGATGTTTCACATTATCCCTGGGAAAGGTATTGATGGGACCCAGAAGCGACGTCGACGCTGGCACACTGAGCCAACCTACGTTACTGGGTTAATGATAACAATCGTGGGTGAGCCAAAAGCCGCGCGAGGTCTCACTGATGCTTCACGAGAGATTCATTACATCCCCAATATCATTACGGCAATTCAATTATAATTTAATTGCACAAAAATTCTAACGAATTTTCGAAAATGTTTTCTTTCCCTCACAATTATTTTTCTCCGCGACAACGACAGGTAAATTAATTGAAACTATTCACATTTGCATTTTGTTGTTGCGGAAAAAAAGGATTTAAAAAAAAAATGTATTTATATGTTTTTGATAATTAATCGGAATTTTAGTTTTTCTTGTTTTGAACTTTTCAAATAATAATAATAATGATAATGATAATAATGATGATGATGATAATAATAATAATAATAATCATAGTAATCGTAATAATCAAAATAAAAATAAGAAAAATACTAAGAAAAATAATAATAATAATAATAATAATAATAATAATAATAATAATAATAATAATAATAATAATAATAATAATAATAATAATAATAATAATAATAATAATAATAATAATAATAATAATAATAATAATAATAATAATAATAATAATAATAATAATAATAATAATAATAATAATAATAATAATAATAATAATAATAATAATAATAATAAATAAATGAATAAATATTAAATTGAATACTAGATTCAATTATAAAATAGATAGAATAGTTAGATTCATTAAAAAATTTCTATCAATAATTTATTACTATCAATCATTATTTATTTATTCAGTTATATTTGATTCAGAATTCTTTTGCATTCAATTATAAATTAAATGAAAATTAGAATATCAACATTATTGCTCGAACGATGCGAAGGAGGTGGAAAAGCCCGAGAGAGGTAAGAGAAGTAAAAGTAGGAAAAACCCCACGTTTTTCAATTAATTTTCGGTTGAGCTCTCTCAACGGATCGTCGCTCTTTCGTTTGTCTTTTCCGAGTCGGACAGATTTTCCAAGATTCGCTTGTTTGCACGATCCTCGCGACGTCTGGAAGGAATATTCCCGGAGGGCTAACGCGGGTCAAAGGGGTTTGAGGTGGCGGGCCCCGAGATTAGAATTATCCCCCGAGCACATCCCGCTCAGCTCGAACTAATTATTATTATCCTTCGGAGATTGGATCATTACAATCTCCGATCAATCGTATTCTTCATGCCTCCTACCATCGTTCGCCTCGTCACTGCGTAGCATTTTCCATCCCCTTCGCAATTAAACACCGAGAAATATTTCCAATCTTACTCGGAAGACGTTTCGAAAGTTACTATCGGTTTTTCTTCATTTTTCAAAAAATAATAGATATTAAGAAGTAAATATAGAAGGATTATGAATTAATTATAATTGAATAAATAATCATCGATGATCGATAAATGATAAATCAACCGATTAAAAATTGTAAATGAATTACAGTAAAATTTATTATTCCATTGAATATTCAATATTGATATTAATATTATGGTAATATCCAATATTCAAATATTCATCTGTACATTTGTTCGTATTTAATATATAAATACTGTGATTAAAAAAATAAATAAATAAAAATTTGATCGTAAAAAATAGAAGATAAATCTTTGAAAATTTTGTTTTCATATTTGTCAACCTGAAAAATAAGAGAGAAAAATTGTAATGTTCGATCATATGCAAAATTAATATATAAATATTTTTTAATTTGTTTTTTTCCGTATGAAAAATTCGAAATTCTCAACTTTTAATCTCAAATCGTGTGCAAAATGTTTAAAGTTCCTCGAACGAACGCAAAAATTTTGTTTTCGACCCTATTTTTCGCCCTATTTTCACCCTCTATTCATTCCCTCCGACTTTCATCCAGTTTTATGTCTTCAAACTCGCATCATCACAGTACAGACCGTAGCGTAGATGGAAGTAGAAATAATGAAAAAAAATAAAACGAAAAAGAAGAATGAGGGTGAAAGGATGAAAGATACCTTGGTATTGGTGTAGATAGTGGTTTCACGAGCATTTTTTATGGCTTTTACGTGAAACGAAGAATCGTTCGATCGTACATTTCCCGCTGTTTTCTCAGAGCACCCTTGCGCACCCCCTCTTCTCTCACCCTTCTTGAATATCGTTTACAAGAGCTGATACTGCTGCTACTGTTATCGTTCAAAATCCACTTGTTTCCGCTGTTTTTATTTTACTTCTTCAATTTTTTTTAACGACACTTTGGAAACTCCATTAGCCTTTAATAACCAGGCTATCTCGTGGGCATAACGTTGGAACGAGGTTACGCGCGTGCGTTTGCCGAAGAGTATTTTACAATGAAAATAATAAGCCCAAGAAGGGCTTACCGAAAGTTTCCTCGCAATTCAAGTAGCGACGAAGGCTCGTGTCGTTGATCCCTCGTTGAAACTTTTGCTACTTTTTTTTTGGCTTTATCGGTGTTTCGGGAAAATAGATGGAATAGATTCAGGGGTTTTTGAGACCCCGGAATATTCGTGGATATTTTTTTAATGTTACGTTTGACTGTAATTTTTTATTTTTTTTTTCCAAGGAAAAATAGGGAACATGTTGGCAGATTTTGAGGGTGGATTTCTTCGATTTTATCACGAAAAGTTAGGGTTCTCCCAAAAAATTAGGGAACGCTAGAATTTTCGTAAAAAATTTTCTATTTTTTTTTAATTTGAATTTTTGAATTTTTCCTTTTCTTTCTATTTTTTTTCAGGGTAAGGACAAAATTGGAAAACACGTTGGCAGATTTTGAGGATCGCATTTTTTTTTTTTTAGATTTTTAGGCATAAATACTTCGTAGAAATGGAAGCCTTAAAGACCCGAGAATATCAATCGGATAATCAAAATATACGACATTTAATTCAAATGCAATTTTTCATTTTTTTGTTCTTCTTTCTTTTTTAAATTAAAAAATGGGAAACACGTCGGCTAATTTCGAGGGTTAAATTTCTCATCAAAGTGAGTAAAACTTTTTTGTACTGTGAGCATTCCAGGTGCGCATAATAATGCAGATAAAAAGAAATTATTTTCATAAAAAGCGATAAATAAAAAAAATTGTAAAAAGATTTCATGCTCGTTCTCTAAAAAAATAAAATTTACAAAACGTCGATGAAAACAAGGGGAAATGGATGTATTTTCGTGGGAGTGGAACAGTTTAGTTTATAATAAATGCAATAAATACTGTATGCGATCGGGGACATGCGGGATGGAACGTTTTTGGTGATAAATTCAGTATTCCATCGAAGTTTTTGTCCTCCGAGCCAATATCGAAGAGCCTTTTGTACCAAATTTTTAGGGTGTGCGTGTGTTTTTTCTACGATACAGAACGAATGTCGTATTATAATTTTTTTTATGACACTACTGAAAACTTTGATAGTTGCAGCAAGCTCGATAAATGTAACGCAACATCATCTGGTTACATTCTGAATCTCTCTTCCTCTCTCTCACTTTCTCTCTTCCTTTGTTGCTCCCATAAATTAAAATTATTATTATTGTCATTAACAATATTATTATTATTCTTTTTATGTTGCATCTTTTATTGACCATAAAATGCCGAATTTTTTGTTTTTTACTTTAAAAAAGAAAAAACGAACGACCTTTTTATGGAAATGTATGAATTTATGACAGAGAAGAGCAGCAATTTCTTATAAATTATCAACCTTCAGGAATATTTTTATAATAAAATTTTTTTAAATACATAGAAAAAATGTTCTTCTACAAAACATTTTGAGAATTTTCTGGCAATGATTCGAAGCGTTCGGTAAGATAAGCAACGTGCTCAATTTATGCAACAAAATTGCAGTAAGATCGCAAATCCAACGAAACGCAAAAAATTCAATAATCACGAATTTTTGTCTAAACTGTCAAAACTTGTATCTATAATTTCTTAAAAATTATTTATCATTATTTCTGCAGTCAAAATCGTCGCTTAATAATATAATGTCCGATAACTATCATTTTTCCCCCATTCGTAATGTTTGCTACAAACAATTCTTAAATAATCTACAATAATAATTTTACAACGATAAAATCGAGCAATAATTCGAGCCACTTCTAGCGGACAAAAAGTATTTGTTTATTATTGGAACGTTATGGTATAAAAACAAACATAAAATAGGAACATCGCTATTGCGTACGACGACATCAGCATTATTATGTTTTTTTTTTTCCTCATTTTTTTCAATATAGTAGTATAAATACCGCATGCCATATTATAAATGGTGAATATAAACGACGTGTGAATGGAATACATACAAATATACGTTGTACAAACGTACGTCATGATATATCCTGTTGTTGATGTTTTTTTCTTTTTGTTTGTTTGAATCTTGTCATTGCGAATGATCATATTGATGCGTGTAGTGTCATGTAATCACACGAAGAATGATGTTTTCGTTTTTTTTATATCAATTTCATTTCATCCTCTCACTCTTCCATATTGTTTGCAAATTTTTTATCGGAATATCCTCACTCTCGTTCAATTAATTTCTTTTGTTGTTCGTTTATTCTTCGCTCGTTACAATTTCGTTTCCCTTTTTTTTCATCATTATTATTTTTCAGATTACAAAAATCATAATTGCAATAATTACGATTAAAAACGCCGATTAAACACACTTGATTATAGACCTGTATATGTGTCACGTAAGAAAATACAATTATTGGCTCGATTAATCATCAACTGAACAAGAAAATTTGTGCTTTCGTAAAAATTCTCGTTTTTCATTCTGTTTTCGGAATTTTTGTTTCGTATTCAGCAATTTATGTATGTATTTTTTTGAGATCCAGTGATAATTCTTATTTCTCTGCCGTTCGTCAGCGAAGAATTTTTATCGAATTTTTTAAGCATTAAATTAATCACAATAAAAAGACTAAGTACCGATTTGAGTTATCGATTAAATCGTAAACAAACAAAGCTGCCTGCTAATAATAGTAATAAATGTTCTAAAGATGTTTTTTTTTCTTAAAATGGAATGCTTTCGGGACGGAAAGAAAATTGATTTTGATTATTTATTCGCCGACCAATAAAAGAAAAAAAAATGTCAACGAATAACTGCAATGTCAATAAACCTTTTTTTTTTCTATCTCATTGATACATTATCAAAAAATTAATAGATTATTAATAGATCATTGATTTATTATTTGTGATTATTGTCACAAAATCATGAAAACATAATTCAACGATCCTGCTTTTGATAACAGATTTCGAAAAATCTTGTTTTCAACTGTGACGATTCAATCTAAATGCACGGAAAATAAATAAATTAAAAAAATTGTACATTTTTACGTCAGAGAGCAGAAGAAAATTAATTATTTTTCATTACGCGCCATTGCAATATTGCCGAGAATCATTGATATAGCTACTATGTTTACATTTTCGAACGAATTTTCAATAATTATGGACGAGAACAAACGAGAAGTGAATTGTTATAATTATATAGCCAATTAAATCGGTTATTATCGTTTATCTAATGTCTACGTTTTTCTCGAAATTAATCCGATAAATCGCTTTTGGATTTCTTTTAAAATATACCGTACGTTTGTGTATGTGTGTGTGTGTATGTTTATGTGTATTTTCGTTTGTGACCGTGAATGTTTACAATATAATCAATACATACTGAGTAGTAGTTTTCGTATCTTTAAATTACTTTTTTTTTTTTTTTGCTTCTTCTGTTATTTTAAGATAAACGCATTAAAAGCAGCGACGAAAAAAAAAAAATGTTAAAAATAGCAAATGGTATTGCACGTACACTTATTACGATGATGTCATTCATCATTAATTTTATCATCATTTTTTTTCTTTCATATAAGTGTTTTTTTGATGTAAGCTCATTCTGTTCAGATAATTGCTCTCGTTCGACTTTTTTTTTTTTTTTCATCATTTTTTGTTGTTTTCAAATTTTTTTTCTACGAAATAAACAACTCTTTTTTTCGTTCTCAATTCACATCGCTTATTTTCAGCATTTCTTAAATTCTTCTCCATTTTTTTTTTCGTGGCACCAGTAATATCACATTCAATTTCTAACGTGCTTCGTTTTTTGCACAATTTTTTTCTTGTCATTTTTTTATTTTGTTCTTTTCTACTAATGAATAAAATTCTTCGAAAAATGATGAGAATTAATTTTTTTTTCAGGGCCGAAACGCAGAAATTACAACACCGAAACGCATTCCAAACTTCATTATCGTCGTCGATAATAATTATAATTCATCATTTTCGTGTTTCATTATATTTTATCAAATTGATATTATTATTTTTTTTTTCAGCGGTCCATCACTGGTTCCTGGTCAATTATCTGGTCAGAAATCGTTGCCAGTCAATCATATATATAATATATATATGTAGTAGTTATTATACTTATACGATAAGTCGGGCGTTGTACCATTTCTTTTTTTTTTTCTTTCTTATTATTATTTCTCAATGAACGCATACAATCGTCGAACGTACAATTATACGGTTTGTTTTTTTTTTTTTTCTCGTCGCAAATACTTGATAATTCAGTCACTCGAGTGCTTAAACGACTAATTTTCATACATTTCTAGGCGATCGAAAATTGTTTTTTTTTTCCTTTTTATTTCCCTCAAGTGGCTTCGCACGTTCGAGCCCGCGAAATAAAAGGAATAAACGTACTTTAATTATCCTCTAATTTACTTCGGTATGCCATGATTGAATAAATACTTAATTACGCTTGTAATGTCGTGTGAATGTGTGTATTTTTTTTCTTTTTCCTTCTTTCTTTCCTCTCGTTTAATTAGTTTAAATACAGCTGCTTGACTACTTTGAAGCGACGAAAATTTTATCTCGCAATGAGATTTCGTTTTTTTTTTTCGAGGAAATTAATTTTTTCTAAAACATAATCTCTGCCTACCTATTTACAGTTGAATTTTGAATAGCTTGGTTTTTTTTTTTTATCGCTGGTGTGTTTTTATAATACTAGCATTGACTTACGACTATCGTACGTGTATATTGTATTTTTTTTTTTGTTCGCTCATTCTCTTTTGGATAGCTCAATTGTAATTCCGAAAAATTATAATGAGAATAATGATAATATTACGAAATCGATAGCAAATATTATTTATCATCGTCGATGGCGATTGATGCAGCGTTAAAAAATTTACGAGGAATTAATAATCGACGAGTATTAAGAAATTATGGAAAAAAAAATTCATAATTAAGAATTCTAAATTGCCTGAAGATGTTCCTCGTTTTTTTTTTTTTGTTCGGTCTTATTCGGACGCAGAGCTAAGATAGCGAAAATAAATTTTTCGTTTTCTTTTTATTCGCTCTTTAATTGCTTTGTCGAGAGATTCGCGTGCAAAAATACTATTTTTCTCATTTTTTTTTTTTTTCGTTTCGTGGACGATGGATCGTCCGAGTCGAATATAAATTAATTGAATAAGTACTAAGCTTTATTCGCTAATGGACTAATCACTACTTTATCAAAAGTCCGTGAACAACGTGAATACTTTGAGAATATTCTGAGCAACGAATTTTATTTTCCATAGAAAATTTCATCATTTTTTAAAAAGAAATTTACTTTTTTTCGATGATTTTTAATTCTAAAAATAATCGTTTCGTTGACCGAAAAATTTGATAAACGCGAAATCGATTCATTCAAATTAAAAAAAGATAAAAAATATATAAAATAGATATATAAATAATCGCGAACGTTGCACAGACTTGACTAGAGTCGAAATTTGGTTAAAAAAAAAAAAGACACGAAATAATAATAATAAATATTTCAAAAAAGGAAGGAAAGAAATTGAAAAAAAAAAACAATTACTTCTGCTCGTGTCCGAATAAGATACGCGTGCAAGGGGTAGACAGAGGAGATACAATAGTATTTTTTTTTTTTACTGCTACTACACGAGTAAAAGGTATAAAAATTCCTAAGCTTACGATATAATGTTTTAATTTTTATCATCGTTCAATGTTGTAATTTTTTTTTTGTGATTTTTTTTCTTGATTTTTTTTGTTTTTTTTTGTTTTGTTTTTGTGGTTTTTTTTTTTTCATTTCCTCATCGTCGTATTAATTACTCCTCGTCGTTCCACGTTTAGCCAATACAAGAATAACGCTTCTAACGCGAATACAAATGCATAATAATTTACATTATATACAACACATAATCAAATGCACTATAAAATCGTGCTCGCACGTTTTTTTGCGACGCGACGTTTTTTTTTTTTATTCTTCATTCATGAATTCCGATTATTCTCATTATTATTTTTTTCTTCGTCCCCTTTGTTTCGTGTCTTATTTTTTTTTCATCGATTATCATTCGTGACCGAAAGTTTTGTTTCGTCGCAAGATAAATATAAAACGAAACGTAGTCTTAAAAAAAAAAAAAAAATGATAATTACAAAAAATCTACAACGAATGATTAAAATTAATTAAAAACGAGTAGTGGAACGCGTTTGCGCCTCGTGAATCGCTCGCGTTAGGAATAATAATAAACGAATCAACGATTAGCAGTCTCAGCCTCGATGATTATTCAACAATTACAATTAAACGATAAATAATCGTAATAATAATAAACCGCAACGTCGAGAAAAAAAAAACGTCTTTCGTTGTTTCAGGGTTAAAAAACGAAGATTAAAAAATTAAAACTTTAAGATTTAATTTATAAAAAAAAAAAAAAAACGGAAATAATAATAATATCTTATTCGCTAATTTGTTGTTTTCTGTGATTCGGTGAATCCTCCAACTCTGTCAATCTCTCCTTTTTTTGTCTCAATTTTTCGTCAAAACCATTTATTTTTGCTCTGTTCCTCTCATCATTCCTTTTTACCTCTCATTTTTCTCGTTTCTTTCTTATTTTCTTTGCCTTGTGACCCATTTTTTTTTTTTTTTTGCTTTCGATAAACGATGTCGATTTTTATGCCTGGTAAGTTTTTGAAATTTTTTTTTTTTTCGTCTCTCTCTGTGTTTGTGTTTGTGTGCGTGTTGCAAATATTTCGTGAAAAAAATTCGGAAACGTTTTTGAGGTTTCCGAAACGGTATAATTGGCGTGAATTGATAAGTTGTATAACTAGGTAACCGGTTTTTATTATTATTATTCTTGTTAATTCATTTTTTCGATCTTTCTTTTCTTATTTAAAAAAAAAAAATTTTCTCAGCTGTTGTTAATTGTTATCGTTTTATTTTTTTCATTTCAATTACTTTAATGCCCAGCGAATTGTCCAGCCTGCGTCAAATGTTCTTCCGCTTTCTACTATTTATTGTTTATTTATTATTTAATGCGACATTCTGTAACGTATCACTCTTTGATATAAGTATTATGGATCTCGAACGATTGGGTCGAATGGTCAATATTCGTACAATCAATTAAAATTAAAATTGTTCAAAACACGATCCATTGTCGGGTTTTTTTTTTTTTAATCGGTAAAAATAGTATTTGTGTATATAAAAAAATGAATCTATTGCTCTTGTAAAAATCTGCGAATAACAAAAAATTCGTTCGACGAACGATGTGGAAAAAACTTCTGTAAACAATTGATTGTGGAACAAAATCTCGTTGGTCCGTTATATTTTATTTATTCATTTATTTATTTATCGTTTATTATTTTCGTACCGGACGATTTTTTTTTATTTTTTTTATTTTTTTTACGAGACTTTGATAAATCGGCTCGACCATAAGTCGATAACAGGCAACAACAACGATTGTTGATCACGTTAGAACTGGGTACGACCCAATAACGTTCGAGACTTGGCTTGCTTGGCAAATGTATAACAATATTTATAATATGATATGCAACATTTATAATCTAATCTTATTTCGGTATACTAATTGTCAGTGTGTAAGTCATACTGCTTGCTGGGCATCCGCATCAATGTCATTAAATGAAACATTAAAAATGAAAGAAGAACAAAAAAAAATTATCATTCAGTTTTGGGTGAAATTAAACGTTATTATTATTATTTTTTTTTCTTCGTTATTTTCTTGTTTCACCATCGCTTCCGATGTGGGCGATATTTTGTTTTTGTGTGTGTTATTATTATTTTTTAAATCTTGTTGTTGTTTTTTTTCTGCACAATAATACGTATAAAAAAAAACCTGTTTCACATTTGAGATCGCTTACCAATGTAGTAACAGATTATTAATTAAGAAAAGTTTCGGGCGTTTGTAAAAATTACAAATCGGCATTAAAATCGGCTGTGCGAGATTTGCGGGGTTCGAAATGCTCGTCGGGATATTTTTTTTTTTTCCACTTTATCACGTATTGATCGTGGAAAAAAAAAAGAAAAACGGAAATCACGACGAGATCGCGAACTTTATCCGGTACTATTGTAAAAATCCTGTTGTATGTAAATATATAATAATATATAGCTGCATCTGTTATTTTTTTTTAAATTCTTCATCATTTTTTTTTTCTTATTCTGTCTCTTTCTCTCTCTTTCTTTCCCTTTCTCTCTCGCTTTCTCTCGCTCTCTTTCTCTTTCTCGTTTTTTTTTTTCAATCATCGTCGTCTCATTTCTTTCACTAATTTGATTGTATGTGAGGTAAGGAGCCTGCTTGTGGTTTGTTTGCTTTTTTTTTTTCGTCTTCATTTATCTGAGACGGCGAGAAACGTGATTTTTTTTCATTTTTTTTTATAGGTTTTTTTTTCGTTTCTTTCACGTTTCGTCGCCCATTGGAACTATTGTCATCTGTAAAATATAATATAAAAGATCCTGAGTTGTACTGTGGTGGTACTATGGCTATGGAATTGTATGGCCTCTCTTGGAAATCTGCAAAGACACTTTTTTTCGTTTTTTTCTCTTTTTTTTTCTGGTGTTATTTTAATTATTATTATTATTTTTTTTTTTTTACTTAGCGCCGGACTTTGATTAGGCCAGCTTGTTTAATCTATTGCGAGTGACGTATCTTTGTACTGGTGTAGACGGAAACGAGTCGATTAAGGGGACAGTTTGTGCGCTTTTCATTCGGAATCAACAACAAAATTTCATTCAAATTTTATATAAATTTATATAAAAAAAAATGTTCAAACCTAAAGCTTTGAATTTAATTCAAAAAAATGTTAGTTCTATAAAATGATTGAAACAAACTTTGCCTCGTGAAAAAGTAGTAAATCGATGAATACTAGAAAAATTTAATTATGAAACGAAAAAAAATTAATGATCATTCGATAATTACGTAGAAAAATTAATATCATCAATATTTCGTGAAAATATTGCTGATGGCGTTCAATAATCCCCTTAAAAAATGTGATTATTATTCATCAGTTTTGTGTATTGACAAATTGGCTCGGCAAACGGATTTACAACTAACGTAAAAGTTTGTTCGTGAAGTAGAGAAGATAAAAAAAAAAAAAAAGAGATGACAACGAAGAAAAATTATCGTTTGCAGACTCGTCGAGAGGCCCCTTATCATTATACTGTTTAATTCAATCGGCTGCATTGTCGGCAATCACGGAATCTCGATAACGCTGCGTGTGTTTCTGTGTTTATCTTATTTAACTTTTTTTTTTTTTTTAATCTTTCTTTCAATAAGAAATAATTGAGCTGTCGTCACTTTGCTGTAGTTACAGCGACTGTTGTGCGATTGTAAAATATACAAAGTTTGAGTTTCGGTTCTTTATCTATTGTATTATTCGTTTGTTTATTTTTTTCTTAATTTTTTTTTTCGTATTTTATTCTTGTTTCCGAAATATTTGTTGGATAACCGGTGAGTAATGTTTGCGTGATCGAGCGTTATCGAGCTATAGTAATGTTTTTTTTTCATACGGTTAATTGCACATCGCGCATTGCTTGCAATAATAAAGTAAATATAATCCTCTGTAAGAATATAATATTGATTGTAAATATCTGTAGTCTGTGTAACACTGTATAGCATTGAAAAAATGAAAGTTCAACAAGTTGTTTGTCTTCATCTTCATTCTGTACTCATTATTTCTTTTTTTTTTTTTTGTTATTTTTTTTATCGTTATATTTTTTTTTTTTTTTTCGCTTTCTATTGTTTTTTTTTCTTTCGGCTGATTTTGCGATTAGGTTTTCGGTATTTCGGAATTCGGTACGAGGTGGGATGGCTGCTCCACCTTCGTTTCAAAGGATCGTGCTTCGTTTTGTTTTTTGTTTTTTTGTTTTTTCTTCTCATTCTTCTTCCACTTTTCATCCGTTTCCTTGTTTTTCATTCTTTCCTTCTTTCCTCTATTTCGTTCACATTCACTCAGTTTTATCTCATTTTTACTCACAAAAATCGTCGACGACGTTTTTTTAAATTTTTTCTTCTTCTTACAATCGATCAGGCACGAGCGCGAGATTTCGCGTACGCGCTTGAGTAGCTCCGAAACAATTGTTTGCTATGTACATCGTCTCACGACGAGACAGTTTTCTCGATTAAAACGTTTTGAAAAAAATTTCCATTCCATCGAATTAGAAAAAAAAAAAAAAACGAAAAAATCAAACGTTTTTCCAAACAGATTCAGGCAGAATCATCAAATACAATTAATTTGTCAATTGATTTTCTATTTTAGAAAGACGTTTTGTTTTTTTTCTTACTATTTTGATGAAAATATCAAGAAGATAATTTCAAATCGTTTTAATCTTGAATTATTTCCACCCCTAATTTATCTTCTCACGGATTAATTTGTCGAGTCGCGACGTCGAAATCGATCTCGTGCCCGCGATTTCTTCTCACACACCCGCGATGTCCGATCGAGCAATCTCGTTTACTCTTCGAAACATCTTCATTATTATTATTATTATAATTATTATTATTTTTTTCGTTTCTTTTTTGTTGTTGTTTTTTTTTTTTTTTTTTTCTTCGTATTAAATACAGAATCAGCCTTATCGTCGCGAAAATCGCATTACCGCTTAATCATCGTCATCGATCACACATTGTTTCTCATCGTGATCATCGATCATCGTTGAAAAATTATGGTATTCATAGTATACGTTTCCTATTGAATCACAAGTTCATTAAAATAATCGTAATAATAATAATTAGCATTTTATGTATAATAACGAGCTTTGCGAGACCATTTTTTTTTTTTTCTCATTATTTTCGCGAGAAATAGCGACGAGTTTTGCGGAAGACTCTTCGGCGGGGTTAAGAGTTTTTCACCTTCGTCCCTGATTTTATTTTCTCGGTCTCGCAAGTATTATCACAAAAAAAAAAAAACGATACTGGGGAGTGTTTTTTATTTTTATTTCGAGATCAATCGAGCAATCGATAACGAATCTCTGTCATTTTTTTTTTTTTTTTTTCTTGTTTTGCATTTTGTGCATGCAAAATTTTATTCTGCATCTTTGTTTATCTTGTTTTTATCTTTATCTATGTGTTTTATGCGTGTGTATTATGCTCCTTCATCCCCGGTGTAGTACGACGGGCGATGACGTTCAGTTTTATCATAAAATAAATATATATTTACATATATCTATTTGTCTATCTATCACTTGTATGTTTTTTCTGTGTGTTCGTTTGCGCGTGCGTGGGTTTCCTCATCGTGTATTGTGTATTTTTCGTTATTTTATCTTCGGGTGGATGCAAAATATTCGCACCATTAATCGTACGACGAAATTAAAGCGAGATCAGTTTTTTTTTTGTTTTTTTTCTTTCGTTGACGATTCAACGGACGGTTGCGAATACTTTCGATTATTCGTTATGTTTTTCTTTGTAGATATATATTTTTCTCGAGTATCGGTGCAAAGGATTTTTTTATATGAACGTTTTTGAAAATATAGCAATTTATGGAATATTATTTTTAGCAGCCAAAAATATTAATTTTTAAAAACGTCGTTTTAGCAATTTTCTTTTTTTTTTTCTTCTTATTTTCAACGAATATTCTCGAGAATCGGTGAAGAAAATGTTCCCAAGATGTTCGCGAGAAGACTTCAAAAATAAAAGTCATAGAATAGAATTTTCAAACCCTCGATAATTAAATTTTTCAAAAATTAATCAAAATTATTAATTTTTTTCCTGATCAAATCCACCTTCACCATTCACCGATAATCACACGTAATCGAAACCTCCCCCCGTCTTCGCAACAACGACCGTCAAACCTCCACCGAACCTTCAAAAAAAAAAAAAAAAAAAAAAAAAATAATTTCTAAACAAAAAAAAAAAATTATTCAAAATAATTCCTAAATCCTCGTTTCTCATTCCTCCAAAATCGTCCCTTAAAACAATAATTCATCGACGATTGATGACGATAATTAATGATAAGTCGCGTTGTATTGCAACATATTGCCAACCCCAAAATTCTTCGTGTCCGTGAGATGACCAACGTCGACGTAAGATCCGGAATCCGTTAATTGCGTTTGATAACCGCGAAATTTGTTCGTATCGTTTTGCGTTTCGATAACGTTTATTCCATCCTCGGGTGGTAATCTGGGCGGTGGGGCGACAGCAGCGGAAGCTAAGAGATTTCCGGGTTTGCAGGAAGAAGAATCGAGATGCTGCGATTGGGACGACGTAGCTGATGCAGCCGCAGCTGCAACGACGAGAAGAGCAGGTTGACCAACCGTGGATGCTGCTGGCTGTTGCTGTTGCTGTTGCTGTTGTTGCTGTTGTTGCTGCTGTTGCTGCTGCTGCTGTTGCTGCTGTTGCTGCTGCTGGACCGTTTGTCCATTAGAATTGGCAACGTTAACATTCGCTGCAACAGCACCCGGAGACAATTGTTGCTGCTGGTGATGATGTTGCTGCTGCTGCTGGGAAAGCTGCTGCGAAATCTGCTGCTGTTGTTGCTGTTGCTGCTGCGGATGCTGGGAATGTTGCTGGGAATGTTGTTGAATACCAGGTTGAACCTTGACCTGATGCTGATAAATTTCCTCCTGACGTTGACGTATGGCAACTGTGAGCTCGTGGAAACTGACGAGATGCCTCTTCAAGTAGAGCTTGGTCTTGAATGGCTTGTTACATAGAGGGCATGTGACACTCTGAGGGTTGTGGATGAGGCGCATGTGCTGCCGAAGGTTCGACAAGTTACTGTACATGCGGTTGCACACAGGACAGGGGCGTGGGTCCAGCGAGTGCAGTTTACGCAGGTCAGCTGCAACACACACACAACACTTGCCAAACTAAACCGCCAGGTTCTTTTTTTTTTTTTTTTTGTTTTTTTTGTTTTTTTTTTATTATAAAAGCCGCCCAACAGCAAACGCGCAATTGTTTTTTTTTTTTTATTATTGTTTTATTTTTTTTTAAGAGGAGAAATTGTTTTTTTTTTGGTTTGATTTTGTATTGTTTTGTTACAGCAAGATGGAGCAATGGCGTTAAGACGCGAGTTATTACACAAATCCCATTTTTTAATTGGTTTGATTTTTTTTTTTTTTTTTTTTTTTTATTTTGAGGATGATTGCGAATTATTGTAGTTAATAAAAATAAAAACCCACCACAGGACAGCAACAACCAGCGAGATACGAGACCCTAGTAGCGAATACCTTCATCTTTGCTGCCTGGACAACACGATTTCTTTTTTTTTTTTAAAGGCTTTCTGTTTTTTTTTTGCTTTTTTTTTTCATTGCTTTGCATTGAGGCTTTTATTCTTTCGAGCATTTACTCGATCGCATTCGTTCACACATTCTCACTCTATTATTGGATTAGTGTTTTTTTTTGGGGGGTTTTGTAAGCTTTTTTTTTTTAATCGGTGGGGGTTGACGGGTGAGACGGAGTGATTGTGATACTACGGGGAAAACTATGCAAGCACTCTAAGATGCGTAGATTTATTTAGTTGTTTTTATTAAATTAATTTCGTGTTGTAAGAAAAAAATTTATTTTGAAAATGCGATGGGCAAAGGTTTTTTTATTTTTTTTTTCATTTAAAGAATTGTTGTGAATCTTTTGAAATGATAATAATTGCGCCAGTGATGCTTATTTTTAGTCGGCAATGTGACGAGAAGATATTGATTTTACCGACAGTGACGTCAATTGTTGGGAATTAATGGAAAACTCATTTGTTTAATTGTTGTGATAAGAAATTTTTCTGAATTTTAAGGTATAGATAAATATTTTCTTGGTTATTTATTGTACAAAGAAGAAATTTTAAATGAGGTCAGACGTTTTGTCGGAAAGAAAATAATTCAGGGACGACCAGAAAAATCTGTTTTACCGACTTACTCTCATTGCGAGTATTATTGCCGGATAAAATGGATACAAATTGATTGAAAGTCGTTATATTGCAATTTGTTTGTCGTTAATACATCGAGAATTATTTTATTTTCATTTTCTGGTTATTTTTTCAATTTTTTAACGTTTTTTTAGAAAGTTTTAACGTCATTTTGACGACTACGAGGGATTTGGAAACTAGGCAAGCAATTCTATCCGTTATCGAACCTCGAATCTTCGATTACATTCGCACTTTTTTTCACATTCTCTTTTCATACATCTTCCAATCGCTCTTTTTTTCAAATTTTCTCATTAATAATCGACATCGGTTCTCAAAGGTAAAAAATAAAAAATGTCAAAATTAATAATCAACGTAACAAAATTAATATAAACTCGAAAAAAAAATTAAAACAATTATAAAAACCTTCAATTCTTCAAGTAAAAAATAATTCCATGCAATAAGATTTTATAGAAATAAATTATCGATTTCCATCAATCAAACAAATGTCATTAAATAATAATGAGTCAATAATATAATCAAATAATAAAATCTCGTGGAATTCGATTTTTTTTTCTACTTTCGGGCTTTCCATTCGGAATAAGATAAAATAATTTATTTCATTTTTTTTAATCAATCAATCACTGAATGAATTAATGTTTTTCTATTTTCTTTTTTTTTATTTTAGAAATGACGATATCGTGCTTCACTACGAGGTTCGCTACAGCCCAGGCAACTTCTCACATCTCCTCGAATTTTCAATGCTATTCTTCCCAATTTCATTCACTCAAACCCGGACGATAAGAACAATAATAATAACAATAACAAATAATGACAAATAATAACGATAACAAATATTAATATTAATATTATTTATTTTTTTTTTTTTAAAGCGTGATGATCGGTGAGTCATGGACAGCGTATGGTAGTCAGTTTAAAAAACCCGATGCTCTCGTATACTCCCCGAAATGAAACCAATTTACAGATGAATGACAGCGAATCGATGGAGAAAGATGAAAACGAGTATACGAGAATTCGCGAATAAACGAGATTGCCCGGGATAAAATAATCGTGCCCCATCAAAGAGATCGAGGTAACGAAATTTTTGAGCACATCCACGTGTTTCGATCGAACGTACGATAATTAGTAGGCACAGAAAAAAAAAGCACGTTAATAACGAAACAATGAAAAATAAAATTTAAAAAACACGTCGAATTAATTTTGTCGAGGAAAAAACGCGAAGCTCATATTTCTTTCAAACTCTTTCACTTGTCACCAGTGAACGAGTGAAATAATTATCAGAAATGTGCATTTTAATATTCGACGATTCGTTTAAACTCCAAATCAAAGAATTATCGAATAAAACCATTTTTTTTTATGGATTCTTTATTTTTATTTCATGTTGTTTTGCTTTTACTAAAAATGTTATTTGGTAGCAGTGAATCGGTCAAAGCGTGTAATAAGTAAAAAGGACGACACAGGGGGCCGGGGATTCAAAGTGCATCTAAAGCGTAATTAAAAAAAAAATATATATATGTAATTTTATTTTTTCACGAGAAAAAATCTATTTCAAGCGAATAAATAAATTAAAAAATGAAGGTAAACAATAATAGACGAAATAATAGGGCGAAATCGTTCACACAAATGGGAATTGCTGTGGTTATCGTGACGATTGACAATTTTTTTCATTTTTTTTTTTCTTCATTTTTCTTTCTTTTTTTTTCATTTTTTTTTTCTTTTTTTTTTTTTCTCACAGCACAGACGGTCGTTCGGTTCATCCCCGCTGACGCTGCGATAACTGCACTCGGACGAACGTACGAACACGGATCCACGAGGATTATGATAATCAATCGATCTAAATTAATTATCGGTCCTTGTGTTGAGGATAGGAATTTTTTTCTGGATTTCTAGATATTTTTTTCTTTTCGTTTTTTTTTTTTTCAATGAGCTTGAGAAATGGAAGGAGAGGGAGAAAAAAAAGAGAGATAAGAGAGAGAGAGAGGGGGGGGGCCCTCCGAGTGTCAAATGTCTCCTACCGCCTACCAAGACCTACCGAGCTACGCAACGAGCTTACCATTTCAAACCGTCAAGATCCCGTACTTTCGTAATACTTTTTTTTCTTTTTATCTTCATTTTCTTTCCGGTTTCAACTCACTTTTTCCATTTTTATTCGTATTTTTCATGTCATCGATTAACATATCTATCGCACTCGCTTCTTATCTAAGTTTCGGTACATTGCTTTGTTTTTTTCTTCTTCTCATTTTCGTTTTGATTTATTTGTTTCTCATTCGAAAATTTCGCTTAATTCACGTGGATTTGTGATTTATTTTTTTTTTTTTTTTGGTTTCGAAATTTTTTGTACTGTTTGGCTTTTCGTTATTTGGCTCTTGGACAATAACATCGAGACAAATGGCTAGGTTGTTGCTGTTTGTAATGGTGCTCGCACTACGAGTTATATTATTTTTATATCTCAACATTGTAATGAAGAAAAAATAAAAAAAATATATTTAAATAAAGAAAAACGTTACGAAAAATAAATTTTTATGAGAAATAAAGATAAGTTCGGACTTTGTACTCGCCTAGCGAGGTTGTCTCACTCACCTTGCTGCTCCTGATTGAGCTCGGTCGTGCTACCGTGAGATGGACCTGGTATACCGCCCTCGATTCCACTCCCTGAACAAAAAAATAATAATAATAATAATTCATTCACGAATTAAAATTGCAAATAGACGAAAAAACAATTTGAAGAAAATAAAACCGATTTTTTAAATTCTGATCGAATTTTTTAATCAGTAAAATTTGAATTTAAATACGATTCGACGTTTTTTATGTTAATTTTTGTTGATGTTATTTTTTGTTTGGGTTAATATTGATTTATTTTTTTTTTTTTCGGTTTTTTTTTCTTATTTTTGTTTTACGATTATTTTACCTAGATACGATGGTGGATAGCTGGGCAAGACCTCCATCCCGCCGTCCAAACTCAAAAATCCACCTGGCAGAGTGTGAGGCTCTTGCTTCGGCGAACAATCGTCGTCACTGCCGTACTCCGGTAATTCTACTTTTGGCTGAAATATATAGATTTTTTTTTTTTTAAATTATTATTCAAGTAAATTGTGTCAACATTTTTTGTATTCTTCGAGGCACCGATCGAGCAGCGATATATTTTATTTTACTCAAGGACGAACATTCATTCAATAAAAATGTATTTAAAATAATTTTCACGCTAGATAGATGATAAATTATAATTCTCATTAAATATTTGAATCTAGAGCGAAACAATAATTCATTAAAATTATTATTCTCTATCGGAAAAATGTAAAAAATGTTAATTTTTCCATAATATTTAATCACAATTTATATGTTGAGTATTTCTGGCTATCCTTGATTTCTTTTTTTCGAAGCGGGGCTGCTTCTTGATTTAATTGAATTGCTCGATCGGTGACTTTATCTCAAGTAATTTATCTAAACATTTTTTGCATCCTTTGAGGCACCGATCGAGCAGCGATTTATTTTATTTTACTCAGGGACGAACGTTCATTCAATAAAAATGTATTTAAAATAATTTTCACGCTAGATAGATGATAAATTATAATTCTCATCAAATATTCGAATCTAGAGCGAAACAATAATTCATTCAAATTATTCTTCTCTATCGGAAAAATGTAAAAATGTTTAATTTTTCCATAATATTTAATCACAGTCTATATATTGAGTATTTCTGTCTATCCTTGATTTCTTTTTTTCGAAGCGGAGCTGCTTCTTGATTTAATTAATTTGCTCGATCGGTGACTTTAATGCGCATTTTTCACTTTTTTTTATCTATTTCATTTTATTTTTAATACTATTATTTATTTATTATTTTTTTTTTTTTTCGTATGATTACCTCAACGGAATCGAGATCTTTGTAGCAATCGAGCTGAACTTGGGGCTCGATTGTGAGGGGACGATTTCGCGGTACGCCAGAGATCGGGCATTGTGTCGTCGGCAAAGCTGGTAATGGACTAGAATTGATCGGTGAGTCGCTTCTTTTGCACAGCCTTTTTAACGGCGGCGGGCTCGTCGGTGTCGGAGTTTTGCTGCGTTCGTCGTCGAAATTCGGCGATATCAAACCCCGACCGTTCGCCGTGTGATAATTGTTCGTCTTTGGATGCTGAAATTTTTTTTTGTTTTTCGTTTGGTTTTTTTTTTCTTCAGATTTTAAATTACGATTATGACGAAAATTAATAAATATACATATATAAATACATGATATAATGGAGAAATGATTGTAAATTAAAGAAAATTTAGGTTGTTTAGGTTATTTCCGTTTTTTGTTTTTTTTTCTTCAAATTTTAAATTACGATAATGACGAAAACTAATAAATATAGATGAATATATAATATAATAGAGAGATAACGGTAAATTGAGAAGAATTTTACTAATATAATTTTTAGCAATTATATTAGAAATTTATATATTAGAATATTTATATATTATTATTATTGATTATATCAGAATTCATTATACATATTATTCATATTTATATGTGTATATTTTTTTTAATGAATTAATTTTTCTAATATTTAGGTTATAAAATATTTTTCATAATATTTTTCAGCAATTATATTGGAAATTGATGTATTAGAATATTGATATATCATTATTATTGGTTATATAAGAATTGATTATATATATTATTGATATTTATATACGTACATTTTTTTTAATGAATTAATTTTTTTAATATTTAGGTTATAAAATATTTTTCATATTTTTCAGCAATTATATTAGAAATTGATGTATTAGAATATTGATATATTATTATTATTGATTATATTATCAATATTTATACATGTATATTTTTTTTTATGAATTGATTTTTCTAGGAGGTTATAAAATATTAATAGAATAGGAAAAAATGAATATAAATGAAAATTGTTCATGTCGTTTGATTTACGACGGATTATACCAACTTTTTCGTTGTTGTGCTGATGATTCTGGGAGTCCGTGAGGCCTCGAATTTGGAGGGACTCGGCTGTACGCAGAAAAGTGGGTAGTTCTGCTTGCGAGATGTTAACCTCGCCTGCGTACATGAATTCCAGCAGAGACTGAAGATGCTCGAATTCGACATCCCGCATGAATATTATGGGATGCTTGCACGGATTTGTCTGCAATAATTGTTCGTACATCTTCATTATTATGGAAAAGTAATCGTTAAAAAAATTACAATAATACAAAATCAAAAATTTATTTCGAGCAATAACATTGTCAGAAATTGTTCGCTTCGATAATGCAATTCAGTCACCGAATGAATTATGGCTCGCTCGAAATACAAGCAAACCGTCAGAAAAGTAATTTCAAAAAATCTAATATCGATTTTTAGGAACAAAAAACAATTTTTCTCAAATTTTTAATACATTGAAATATATTTTCGAAAGCGATCGACTCGAAATTCCGAAAATTTGAGATAGCAATTCGTGAGATTCATCATTTTTTCCATAAATCTTGGGTTCGAACAATCGTCGACGGTTCATAATTGAAAAAAAATAAATAAAAACTTTTTGGTAAAATTGAAAATATGAAAACTAAGGTGTGAATCGCGCCGGAATGAAACTGTGGTGCAAAATATATACGTATATATGGCGTTGCACGCTCTATGCACAGTCACAGTCTTATATATGTTAGTCAAACATAAACTGGATTTGTCTATAAAAAGCATACGCCGTCTGCTCACCCGGCAAGCGTTATGTAACACGCTATGGTGGCATATGAGCCGAGACTGCGAAACTTGCGAGCAAAAATATTCTACAAGCATGCAGGAAAATCTTTCACGCCTCGCGGCCATCGGGAAAAGAACGATAGAACCGTGTTTTGAAAGAAAAAAAACAAAAAATCTGATTAAAAAAAAAATTCCTAAGACGGCGAAGGTTCGGAAAGGATCATTTTTTGATGTTTGAACCTGAAAAATTATCACAGAAGGTTTTGAGGATGAGAAAGGTTCGGGAAAAGGTTTTGCGAGGCAAATTTAATTCGGAAAAAAAGTAAAGACAATAATTTTAGCGCCGTTAGACCTTGAAGCTCGACGACAAATCGGAATAATGGCCATCGAGCGGCACGAGGAGGGAAGTCGAGGCATATCTCGACGACAATGTCAATGCGAACTACCGAGTCGTCGTCGAGCTACCATAACGTCACGTAATCTTTTAATTATTCATCTCGAGGTCATGGAAGCAAGCGCGTTGCATCGGTGGTGCGACATAACGCGCCAAACGCGCGTACCAAAAATAAATTTGAAAAAAAAAAACCTGTCACAGAAAAGTGTCGCAACAGCCATTGGCATGAAAAAATGTCTCGCACACGAAAAAAAAAAAAAAAATCTCGACTATTTGAAATTTCGTAACTCAAATCTATGCAATTCAGTTCTTAAAAAATCATTTCAACGTCAAAATTTCGCTGAACCAAAAATTTCGATATTTCGTAAAATATAACCTCAAAATTCAAACGACCTCAAATCTCTTCCATAATTACCCAAAAAAAATTAAAATTCATTGAAACCAAAATTCCCAACCGACAAGAAAAATGTTATACGCGGCGTAAATATAATAAATTTAGCATGCCAAACGCTGTCCGACAGATTTAAAAAAAAATCGAAATAAGCATCATAAATTTTTTTTTAAATAAAAAATAAATTTAAAAAACATGAGTGCGTAATCTTTTTGTACAATGATAATCGAGTAAGCCTAAAATTTCGGTATTTCGCGAAACGAGCATTTTTTTTACCAGAGCGAGAGCGAGAGAGAGATAGTGACAGGGAGAGAGAAAGAGAGGGCGAGCAGGATAGCGAAAGAGAGAAGGAGAGAGAAAGGGAGAGGAAGAAAGAGAGGGAGATAGGGATAGAGGGAGAGAGAGAGACAGACCGAAAGAAAGAGAGAGAGAGGGAGATCGGGAGAAAAAAAGAGAAAGAGAGAGAGACAGACAGACCGAAAGAAAGAGAGAAAGAGAGAGAGGGAGATCGAGAGAAAAAAAAGAGAAAGAGAGAGAGGGAGATTAAGAGAGAGAGAGAGAGAGAGAGAGAGAGAGAGAGAGAGAGAGAGAGAGAGAGAGAGGAGATTAAAAGAGAAGAGAGAGAGAGAGAGAGAGAGGGAGATTAAGAGAGAAGAGTGAGAGAGAGAGAGGGAGATTAAGAGAAGAGTGAGAGAGAGATAGAGATAGTCATAGAGATAGAGTGCAAGATCGGAGGAGAGAAAGAGAGATACAATAATGGCGAGAGGGGGAAATATGGCGATAGACAGAGGGAGAAGGAACGAAAGACCGAGGGTCGAAAACCAAAGTGAGACAGAATCCTATAGAAACAGTCAAATCCGCGCCGCGGAGGACAGCAGCCGAGAGAAGGAAGGGGCGGCGAGAGGCGGGCCGCTTAGAGTGGGGAAAACGGCACAAAACGGCAACGGGAATGGCGCGGGTCCGGCGGAAAAGCATGGCGGGGACGGCACCCGCTCGGGGGAAGGGGGAAAGCCGAAAGACGTCGCCGCAAAGGCGGCCGCGGGTAAGAGGGTAAGAGGGGAAGGCTCGAATGGAAATAAGGTTTTCCTAACCTTGAACAACTCCTTGAAGTACGGGCTGCAAGCCGAAAGCACGACCTTGTGGGCCTGCAAACGTCTGCCGTCGCAGGCGAATGTGACGTCGACGAAATCCTCGTCATCGCGAAGAGCCTCGAATTGGCTCGTTATGTTAGCCTGAAAGTTGTTCCACCTTAAACAAAACTGTTGCTGGCTATCCGTCATTATCCGGTGTGTTCGGGTGATCTTCTCCGAGCAACACTCAAGGATCGTAACAATCCACGGTTGAACACCGTCGCGACGACCACCACGAACGAAACGACGGAACGTCGTCGTCGTTCCCCCCCCCCGTAATATTTTATCCTCCCTTCCGCCTCCACCAACGTCTATCCCTCACGTTCGAATTATCGTTATCACTCGCACACGCACGTAAACGCTGCCTTGATCTCACTTTTTTCGCGAATTTTCGTATCAAAATCCACCGTTCTCGTACACACACGTGCATATATGTAACATTTGTTGTTTTTTAATCTTGTTTTGTTTATTTTCTCGGCTAAATATCGGTGCTGATTTTTTTTCTGTCTTTATTGTTTTTTTTTTTTGGTGTTTTTAATTTTTGTAATTTTTTTTTTTTTAACGTTAGGATGGTCGACGTCGTTGTCGCAGTTGGCTGGTCGGCTGCTGCCCGCGATCCGTCTCACTCTCGAAGGTCTCCCGGTGGTGGTCGTCGCGCGATGGTGGTGCTCTCCGTGTGTGACGGTGTTCCGCACTAGTAGCAACACAGAGATAGTGGTTATATAGCAGGTATAGTTATGTTACTACTCGTACGTCTCTCTCTCTCTCTCTCTATATGCACATGTGTGTGTGACGATTTTGTAATATGTTTCACGGACTACGACGCGATGACGATGACGACGACGACGACGACGGCGGCGGCGACGTCCGGAGTCGAAACGGAGAGTGTAAATCCGCCCCCCCCCCCCCGCGCGCACCACTCACTCTCCCCCTCAACAACCCTTCTTATCACACATTCGGTATGACTACACACACCAATGGCTCGTGACGATTACACTCGAGCCTAGCCATCAAAACGTAAAATCAATTTTTTTTCCCCTGTTTTTTTGTTTGGTTTTTTGTTTTTTTTTTTTTTAATTTGTTCGTCGAGATCACACGCACAGCCGGTGCGTAATTTCCACGCGTTTGATGGATAAGTAATGGAGTTATAAATGATAACGAAGGAAAAAACAAAATGTCGAGAATGAATAAAAAAGATTCGCGGATATTTTTTGTGTATTATTTCACTTCCGAACGTCTTATGTACACGTTTACACTCATGCGAACACACACACACACGCGCGCGTTTCTTGGTTTTTTTTTTTTTGCAACCCCCCCGCCCCCTCCTTGCGCGACGATTCCCAACCCGCACTCTTATCGAATTAACCTTTCGTTCGCGAAAATCTCGACCGTAAAAAAAAAAAAAAAACAACGAGGTTGCGCGTGTGTGTGTTACTCTTTGGGGTATTTTTTTTTTCTCGTTTCGGTCCTTGTTTGTTGCGCTTTTGGTTTCGTTTCACGTTTGTTTGTAATTTGTTATTTTTTTTTTTTTTTTCCTTAGTCTTGATTATGGTAACACGCCGCCGCCGCCCATAACTTCGCGGTCTCTGCGTGGCTGTTGCAGTAGAAAATGTAAAATGTAAAAAGCGAATCGATGACTGAAGAGGAAACGTACGATATAAATAATGACAATCGATAAACAGGCCCGACACGTTTGAAAAGAAAAAAATCACTAGACGAGAATGTTGGAGAGATGGCCGAGGAAACGACGTCCTCCATTGCAAATACGATTTCGATTGGATTGGGTTATTTATTTGTTTTTTTTCAACTCGTTTTCGAACTCGTAGAATTTTTTAATTGTTGGTTTTATTGTTGTTTCTTGATTATTTTTTGGTTGTTTTTCAGTCGCCATTTGGAAATGTTTTGGATTGTAATTTTTGACAACGAGGGATGTTTGAATGGCGACGGAACGAGTTTTGACGCAATTTCGATGATAAAAGTACTCTGAATGGGGGAAAAAAATGGTAACGATGTTTGCGATGGCGATTGTTTTAGCCCGTTGTCGCGAAAATCGCGAAAGCGACGTGACGACGAGAGAATAGACTGCGGTCACGGATTTCCGGCGACCGAAGCAGGGTCGCCAACTGGGACGTTAAAAATTGTCCAAATGCGAGGTCCGTGAGGTGACGCAAAATGGCGGCAAATTTCGAACAACGTTCGAAGACGAGAATTGTTTATGGGTTGTTTTTTTTTTTTTTAATTGTATTTACGGGTTATTGGAGTGTTGATTTTGCAAAGATGAGGTAGAAAATCAACGTGAAGGTGGAATTTTATGTAACAATGTCATAAACAACGATATATGAGAGCAGCGGGAAAGCTTGACAGATATTGACGTAACTATGGGGTCGGTATTGTATATGTTTTCCTTATGAATTCGGCAGATATGCGATTGAAGATTAATTAGACATTTTGATACTCAGAGTCGTTAAGAAGTAGAAGCTTAATAATTTAAGGTTATCAACATTTCGTCTGTCTTTCTGGGTTAGCTACAAGCGCAAGGGTTATATCCGACTCTTCGAAAAATGGTTTTCTTTGCCACCGCTGATATTTTGGATAAAATACGAGAACGGTTGACTGCATCTTAAGCTTTTGCAGACAACCGTTCTCGTATTTTATCCAACAAATCCATCCCGGCCCGAAACAATGCTTTACAGTTTTTCTTACCGACCGAGCGCAGCAGCAATACCTTTACTCAGAAGAAAATTGATCATATTATTCTCAAATTCTCATTTCAATAATACATAATTAATAAACATACAATTGTTTATATGTATATGTATATAAGTGAGAGAAAAAAAGAACTTCTGGTTCATTTTATTACTGCAGATATATCTTATTATGTATATATTTTATTGTGTATTTCAGGTTTATTTTATTATTTTATTACATGATAAATATATTTGTCATATTAAAAGTTTTTAAGTTATTATTAGATTATTATTGAATTATTATTATTATTATTTTAATAATAATTATTATTATATGTATATATATTATATTTATCATATAATAAAATAATAGAATAAACCGAAAATTCTTATTTTTCTCTCACTTATTTCCGAAGAAGTAAAAGAAAAGAAGAAAAATAATAAACGAATACACGAGATTCGAGCGATGTCAAGAGTCACGGAGTCGAGTTGCCTCAACGGCGTTTCGCGTTGGTGCCACGGCTTCGCGTTGCAATCGTCTGCTCTGGTCTGCTCGGAGCCGCACGAGCGAGTCCCCACAATTCTCCCGCACCGAACATCAAGTGCTCTATCTCTCTCCCCCTCGAGTGCACCATCGATAACACCCTTTCACCCCACCCCCCCCAAACCCTCCACAAAATCCCAAACCCCATCATAAAAAAAAACCAAACAAAAAATAACCACGCTCCAAAAACGTCGGGCAATCACCGAAATTCGTATTCAAACGCGCTTTTTCAAAATATTTTTCGCCTACGGCGCATGCGCGTACGCTTCAACGAGGAATAAAATTTATTTCATTCATCTCTTTCGTTTTTTTTTTTAAGGTTATTTCGCGAAAATAACGTTAGCGTGATTCATTCGGCGGAGAATTCGTTCTCCGGACCGAATTTCCAGCGTGTCGCAGCCACGGGGATGATGCACATGTGTACACGGACCTGTATATAGTCTCATGTACATTTATATAGTCGTGTATATAGATATATAGGCGGATCGCGATCGGGGGGGAGGGCAGTGTTCGATCAGTGAGCGGTGATAGAGGTCGCTCGTGTTCATCGCGAACGGAATCGCGGCTAAAATGGCAGTTTTGTGACGCGAGGGTCCGTCTTCGAGGCCACAAACCACAACAAATAAAAACGAGTTGTGTCCCGTGTCTGTGTTCGTGTGGTTGTGCATTATTTTTTTTTTTTTATTCCGTTTTTGTGGATTATCTTTTTTTTTTTTTGAGATCAACGCGAAGGATGCGCGCTGGAAAAGATAAATCGGTGAGTCGATGATTTTTTGGGAAGGTTTTTTTATGTTTCTTTTTATTGCTTTTCGTTTTTTTTTTTTTTTTTGTTTTGGGGGTAGAATCGTTGACGTTGGTTTGAGGGCGAAATTGGCGTTAAAAGGGTGGAATCCTTGTGGAGGGGAAGGGCCAAACGTGCGTGCACTTATAGACTTTGCAAAGGTCTCGGTTGCAAAATCAATGTCCCATGCAATGTGCATTACTATCGACTATTCGCGTTAGAGGACTTTTTTTTTTTTGTTTTATTTCTTCGTTTCCGGTTTTTGGGGTTTTAAAATTTTTTTTTAAATTTATTTTATCGCATTAATTTATTGTATTTTATTTCTTTTTCGCGAGAGAATGATGACAGCTTAGGGCCTGCGTTAACCTAATTTTTTTTTTGCGTTCGATTTTGTCGATCGCGCGTGTACGGGGAAAAAAAATGAAGTGGAACGGAAAAACAGTTGCAGATCGATATTCGTTGGTCCTTCGAATTAATTGATTCGTTCGAATTCTTGTGACACTTGGTTGGAAGTTTTTTATAAATATATATATTTTTTTTTAAATATTTGTGCAATTTTTTCTCTGTAAGTGAATTTGAAATTTTTTTGTGGAAATGATTTTGTTTGTTTATATTGAAGAAAATTGTTTGTGAAATTGTTGATTTTCGTTCGGAAAAGCTTGTAAGGATTTGGAATTGATATTTAAAAATTTTTTTTTATTATGACGAGACGATGATTAAAAGAGTTTGAATTTTTTATACATCTTAGGAATTATTTTTCAATTTTTTAAATATTTATTTTCCTACTGTTGACAGTAAGATGTGTCAAAGATTTTATTATTTCATTGATTGTTTGGTTGCGCGAATAGTTTGGGAGACTGAGAAATTTATATTTAATGTTATCATCAATAATCTGCTTGCAATTAGAAAATTCAGGCAATAATGACAGTCTCAGCCTTTTTAGTATGAAAGTTAAAAAAAAAACACCGTCTGTGCCCCACGTCTTTAGATCGCCGGACAAAGACGAGTTTCTACGCAATAACGTAAAACATTTTACCCAATTGAAAAATAAGGGAAAAATAACAGGAAAGTTTTATATAAAAAGTAATATGAATTATGCTTCCTCTTTTTCATTGATTTTCCTTCGTTAAATTCAATAAGCCTCACAATATTTTGTGCCGTCATATAGACAAAAAAGGGTTAAATAACTATTTGGATGGAAAGAGAATGGATTTTTCATTGAAATCAATGCAGTTTTCTCCGGCGTGATAAACAGCTGATTGTGCGGTACAGTTATCGTCTTATCTCTCACTTTTAAACCTTAACCGTGAGAATCGTAGCGGAAACAAAAAGCTTTTCACCTTCTGTTTATTTTCTGTCTATCTAAAAAACTTTTTTTCTACTTGTATTTTTTTTTCTTGCACTCTGAACGCCGTTGCTCCTTCATTATTACCATCGACTCGCTCGAAGGCTCTCAAAAAAGCATCGTCTCGGCGTCCCAACGTCAAGAATAATAAATGATCTCTACCGAAAGATGCGAATACAAAGCGTAGTACGCCAAATGACTTTAACGAACGATCGCAAATTTCATAATACGTAGAAGCCCCAGGTGCGGATAATTATCAAACGTCCTGGAATAATTAGATACCAAAATAGATCTTTCGCACCTTCCCTTTCATAATTATTCGTTAAGCGTAACTTTGTCTTTTTTATTTATTTTTCCTCGCGTTAATGGATTTTGTCTTTGAATTTCCAGCTCGTACCAGGCATCGGCTGTTGGTGATCCCAGGGGTTTCCCTCGTGGAAACCGGGACCTCGATAATACCCAACGGTGAGCATTTAAAAAATGTATTCTCTATTTTTATTCATTTTTTACTTGTTTTTTCCATTCTCCTTCATAATTTATTGTTATTTATTTCTCATTTTCATTTATTTTTCATTTACTTTCCATCTCGCTTTCAATTCAATGCCAATAAATCATATTTCGCATTCAATAAAATTCATCCTCAATAAATTCGATGCTCCAACATCCTCGCATCCCGCTGCTTCCACCAAGAAAAAACGAACTTCGATTCTTCGCACAAAAAAAAATGCAAATAAAAGAAAATTAAATTGCAGCCTCCCGAAGAATAATTGTACAAACGTTTTCCAAAGCTCAGAGGCCTCGTTGCGGTATAAATTTCAACTGACAGCGACGTACACACTCGAGCCTTCGATTATTCGATCGTCTCTTATCCTCGCAAAAGCTGTGCAAACGAACGAAAATTCAAAAACACGAAACTTGATCAATAAGAAAAAAAAAATTAAACATCAACTCGTCATCTCGTGAATTGTAATCAATTCTTGAACATCGGTAATCTCACCCACCTTTTTCGATTAAAATCGTACCAGACCAGTCTGACCGTCGAGACGAAGGCGTTGCAAACGATATTTGCACTTTCGTCAGCAATTATCTATCTCTCTTACTCTCTCAAGAAATTATGACGTCATCCGCGGCTCCGTGCCGACGATGACGCGACTCAGCGAGCCCGTGGACTACCAATTAATCTGCAAAAGGAAATAAAACCATCAATACTCCCACAAAATCACCAATTTTTCATTTAAAAAACAAACAAATCGCGGTTAAAATTTTTTTAAAAATTCGTAAAACCCAAAGTACCGAAACAATATTCAATAGCATTCGTCTATCTTAAATTTCCAAATTTACCAACTTTTGAAATTTTTCTGTCGCAAAAAAAAATTCATTTATTTTTTTTTTTTGCTTCTACGTTTTTTTTTTTTGGAATTTTATGTTATAATTGTTTTTTTTTTATTTGGTTTTTATACGAAGACGGGATTTTAGGAGTTGTGTAACGTTGCGTAATCGCGTTCGCCACGTGCTTGTTGATATTTCTCGCGATCGCGAAGCGTTTGGCGTTGTCCCGGCAGCTGTGCAGGTTGTGGGACGACCCAGTTACGAATTCATCGGGGTGGACGAACGATTTTTTTTTTTTTTTTTTTTTTTTTTTTTTTTTAACTTTTTTTTACCGGTAGCGATTTGGTGTACGCGAAACGGGGGAACCCCCGTTGGGTTAATTGGATGTGTAATAAATGGTCGGCCCGGAAATTCCGGGTCCGGAATGGGAATCGTGAACGATATTGTTATCGCACGGTCGCAAAGATTGTTTCGGAATTTTTACGACGTATTGTGGAGGAAAAGGCTTTGCCGTAAGGCCGTAGAACGAGGTGGAGACGTTTGCGTTTTCGAAGCAATTAAATACGAATATTCAAATGTAAATTCAAAAAGAAAGGAGGAATTTTAAGTTAAGAAGGAATTTTATCTGTGTTATTTTTATTTTGAGTTGAAGACATTTTCGAACGATTTGGAATTAAGTTTCTTGGGAGTTTATGATTTGTTTATCGAAATTTTCCGTGGACAGATCGATTTTTATGATAAAATGTTCATTTTTTACAATTTTTCTAATTCATTATTTTAGTTCTCTATTTTATTTATTGCGAAATAAAATGAACATCCAACATTTGGATTTATCGAAATTTGAAATGGATTCAATTGAATTTGTTGACAGTTCATTATTTATTTATCGACAATTTTCGTTGATGATGGAGAAAGATGAAAATCAATGATAACGTTAATACATTTATTTCAAATAATTCGGATCAATATTAAAATTGTTTAATTTATTTAATGAATAACTTGAATAAATATTCCAAATTAATTTATCGCAATTACGAATTTTTTTTATCAAATTCGTTGGCAATTAATGATTCGCTCATCGCCAAATTTCATGGCAAGATGGAAGTTGCGATAGATTGTTTATTTTTTGTCTATGTTATTTTTATTTTGAATTTAAGACATTTTCGAACAATTTAGAATTAAATTCCTTGGGATTTTATGATTCGATTATCGAAATTTTCCGAGGATAGATCGATTTTGATGATAATGTTTATTTTTTATAATTTTTCTGATTCATTATTTTATTTCTCTATTTTATTTATTGCAAAATTAAATAAACAGAAAAAACATTTAGATTGAATTTGTTGGCAGTTAATTATTCATTTATCGACAATTTCCGTTGATGATTAACAAGATAAAAATTAATAATAACGTTAATACATTTATTTCAAATAATACAGATCAATTTTCAAATTTTTAAATTTATTTAATAACTAAATAAAATAAATATTCCAAATTAATTTATCGCAATTAGAAATGTTTTTTTATCAAATTCGTTGGCAATTAATGATTCAATTAATGATTCTTTCATCGGCAATTTTCATGGCAAGATTCAAGTTGCCATAGATTGTTTATTTTTTTATCATTTATTTTTTATTTATTTCGGTTATTCATTGAAACTTTGTGGAAGTTTTCAGGACGAAAGCAAAAGTTTCCATCGACTTTTTTTCACCTTCGCAACGAGCGATATCGTCGCTCGAGTAGCATCCAACGACGATAAGAGGGAATTGCCTCGCGTCGAATTGTCAACCGGTCGCGATATTCGATTAACCCTCGAGACTCGGATAGCAATCGGTCCAGCATGGAAATCCACACGGTTACGCATCGCGAATCGTGAATATCGCAGCGCGAACGATACACGAGTATCTCGACGACATTGAGAACGAATTTTTCGTCGACGTTCCAACATCGTAATTATCAAACGGAAAACAATATTTGACCGAAAAAATACCAATTAAATAAAGAAACGAGAAAAAAGGGATTTCGATTTTTGAAATTTAAGTTATTTAGGTTATTTTCGTGAAAAAGGGGATATCGATTTTGGAAATTTAAACGAATTTTATGGTATTTGTAATTTTGGATCCCACATTTTTAGAGCACATTCAATTGATATTGGTATTCATTACTTTTTTTTTGTTCCGATTATCATTTTTTTTATTTAGATTGTTTTTTTTCTTGATTTATTATATTATTTTGAACTTAATTATTGCCCGATTTGATGACGATATTCGAAGATGAACCTTGAATGAAATTTTCATTGAAGATGTCATCGACATTCTGTGGTAAAATACAGTCGCAAATTTTCCGATGAATTTTTAATCGTTCCAAGAAAAAAAAGATGATAATGTAAAATATAAAATATAAAATATAAAATATAAAATATAAAATATAAAATATAAAATATAAAATATAAAATATAAAATATAAAATATAAAATATAAAATATAAAATATAAAATATAAAATATAAAATATAAAATATAAAATATAAAATATAAAATATAAAATATAAAATATAAAATATAAAATATAAAATATAAAATATAAAATATAAAATATAAAATATAAAATATAAAATATAAAATATAAAATATAAAATATAAAATATAAAATATAAAATATAAAATATAAAATATAAAATATAAAATATAAAATATAAAATATAAAATATAAAATATAAAATATAAAATATAAAATATAAAATATAAAATATAAAATATAAAATATAAAATATAAAATATAAAATATAAAATATAAAATATAAAATATAAAATATAAAATATAAAATATAAAATATAAAATATAAAATATAAAATATAAAATATAAAATATAAAATATAAAATATAAAATATAAAATATAAAATATAAAATATAAAATATAAAATATAAAATATAAAATATAAAATATAAAATATAAAATATAAAATATAAAATATAAAATATAAAATATAAAATATAAAATATAAAATATAAAATATAAAATATAAAATATAAAATATAAAATAATCGAAGTTGCGATGAAAGTCTGTTGGTCTTTGGATCGATGACGCAAGTCAATGTCGCAGGTGTCCCGTGGCAACGGAAACTAGATACGCGAGTAGATAAAAGCCCGAACAAACGTCAAGAGAACGATTTGAGTGGGAGATAAAAAAATAAGAAAAAACTTATCTGGTTCAACCGCGTTCGAGCGTTTGCTAAAAATAAAAAATCAATTCAGTTAACAAAAAAAAACAAAATATTTAACCCATAATTTTCGCTAGGAAGAAAAAACTACATGAACATTTTAAAATCAATTCAAAATCTCTTCCGGAAAATTCCATTTATCCTCTAATTCACCCAACGTCCCTGCACTGAAATAAATTAAGAAGAAAAATATTGCTAAATACGCGTCAAAGTATAAGAAAAGGACGAAAAAACCGGCCAGGATATTTTCAACCGAGTTGGCTACGTGACGGTTATCACGGCCAAAAAAAAAAAAAAAACTCATCGTCGAGGTCGACGAAGCGAGAGCTCATGTCTATACGCACAGACATACTCCCACTCCGTTTCGAACACAATGATCCTTCTCCAACCGATTCTACCGGACTTTTAACTCGCGAGAGATACGAGCTCGCGAGTGAGTTGTTCGCGCGAACCAAAGTCAGATCGAATAATCCTCGCGAGGTGATTCAGTGACCCGAAGAGCAAAGATTGGATTAGGAAGTAAGAAGAGAAACGGCGAAAACCAACAGAAAAAAAAACAATAGCAAGAGACAAGAAAAAAGAGTAAACAGTGACAGAAACTTTTATTAATGTGGAATCGAAATAATTGTTCGTTTCTTTCCTTTTTTTGTGAAACTTGTGTGACGTTATTTTGATCATCGATGTGCAAACATAATTCTTATTATCCGGGATCGATCCTACTGTATGGACCGCAATATGGAGCCAAGGTTTATACCAATTATATTTAATTTTGTTTAGGAATAATATTTTTTTATATTCAATTTTGTTTTATTTTATTTTATTTTTAATTTAATTTGATTGTTAATTTTTTTAATTATTTTTTTTTTTTCGTGAGATTGATATCGGTATTATCGACGCGGATGTTTAATCGACAGATAAGCTATCAAAATCTCTACGACTTTAGGATGAAACGGGCAATAAAAGAAATCTTGGGGAAGCCAATGGACGATTTGTTCGTACAGTCAAGGCAAAGCTGATTTTTTTTCCTCTAATTTTCGTATAATTAAAATCGTAATTTAATTGACATCAATAAAAAAAATTATGCAATACGATTTTTTTTTTTAATTTTATTCGTCGAAAACAAAACCACCTTCGTCATTTTCTCGCTAAATTTCTGTTCGAATAAAATGTTCAAGCGATCGAACAGAAAAAAATGCAAAATTTGTAGCACAAGTGCGAAATTAATTAATTCACAATTGATTCGACCTTAATTCGAAAAAAATAAAATACAAAAAAAGGAAAATTATTATTCCTTTCTTCGAGGACGAAAACTCTCTACGAATAATCGAAAATCCAAAATTTTCTTCGTTCTGAGCTGCCCAAAAATTCGTTTGCTTCTCGTTCGTCGTCGCGCCACGAACGAAATGTTTTGCTTCGGTTTGGTTGAATTTTCCAACCGTCTGCTGGAAATTTCTTCTCCGAGCTTTGCGTCTCGACGTATTCTCGAAATAAACTAAGTCTTCGTCGTTTTGGAGCCACTCTCGCAAACATGGGGGGAACGAAAGATGAAAACCCGGGGAACGAAACCCAGCCGAGATACGAAGATGATTTTACACGTCGACGAAAACAAAAAGAAATAAAAACGAAATAAAGAAATGCGGAAAGGAAAAAAAAAAAGAATCGACCCTCAGCCAGTAACGTTATTTTCGGCACCTCCACTGTGCAAGCGTGGGTCACTCGTGCCTGGCACTTTAACCCTTCACCGCCCCACTGGGGGGAATTCATCCAACGATCAACCGACGACCGGCGGTTTTTGTTTCCGTTTTCATCGTGCGTTTATGACTTTATGAATTTTTTTTAACAGGCTGGGATTTTTTTCTAGCGAATAAACTTTTCGTACATCATGTAGAATGTTCGAAGCATGTTCTGTAATTTTTTTAACCAGTGCGGACGGATAGTTTGCTCACAATCGTTTTTTGAAATCTGACTGGGTGGAATCCACGCTGGGTGACTGGGTGGAGGGTTGAAAAGTACTCCAAAGTGCTCTAAGAGGTTCTACAAAATTCATGAAATCTTATCAACGATCCTACTATAAAGATCAATCATTATATTGCTGGTATAATCATTTGTTCAAACAATATAATCGTAGAAACAAATAAAAACGTGAAAAACGCACAATTTTCTGGGTCATTCGTTCCCGTTGGAGTTTTCGGCTACTTAATGTGTCTCAAAAATTCTGCAAAAATTCTCAAATGCTGTATAACTATTCTACTTGACGCTACAATTATTATTTTATTTTTGAAAAAAAATGTTATATCATAAATAAATAGAAAATGGCCGTAAAACGTGGTTGGGGTATGAAATTGAGAGGGCACGAATGACCCATGGACGCGGTTGTAGGGTTAAAAATGTCAGTAAAAATAAAAAAAACCACCATGAAGAGCTGACTAAGTGTCTCGGCGGTACGCGGAGTATCTCGCCGATGACGGGGCACCGACTACGACGAAGACGACGACGACCAAAGACGACGACAACGACGTGAAACAAAAACGCAGAAACATCCTCGTCACGTGCGTCGACCTCGCCATCTCGAGACCCGAGGATTCTCGACGCATCCGTTCATAGACGAAATTGGACGAGACGAGAACGACGATGGCGGGAATGCGAGCAGGATTAAACGAGCGCGAGCAGACGGGACCAGTTAGCAAAATTAAATTTCGACGAATATAGAAATTTCGACAGAATAATGGGAGTGAGGACGGCCATTAATGGTTCAAACGAAATTTACGATTTCGATAGCTTTGATTGCAATAAAATTCATACTTTTCTTTTCGTGGTTCCTCCATTATTATTATTATGATAATTATTATTATTATTATTATTGTTATTATTATTATTATTATTATTTTTACTATTCTAATTATAATAGTAATTATTTCCGTAATTATTACTAGTATAATTAAAATAGTAATTATAACTATTACTATAATAATAATACTATATATTATTACTATTACTATAACAACAATACTATATATTATTATTATTATTATTATTATTATTATTATTATTATTATTATTATTATTATTATTATTATTATTATTATTATTATTATTATTATTATTATTATTATTATTATTATTATTATTATTATTATTATTATTATTATTTTTTTAATTATTATTATCATCTTTCAATGAATTTTCGCCATCTATTTAGAAATTTATTCTTTTTTTCTATTTGAATCAATATATCAATTTATTTATTATTTATCATATATTATATCGATAATATTATCATTTATAAGTTTATGAATTTTATATTTTTCAAATCACTGACCGAAAAGTAATAAAAAAAAGAATTGATATCCTTTCATAAATATTTGATAACAATTAAATGCCATAGCATAAAAACCTAGATTCAAAAAAATACTCGCAAGAAGTATTTGGGAAAAAAATAAATTATCCTCAGTGTAAATTTACGATTTCGATAGCTTTGATTGCAATAAAATTCATACTTTTCTTTTCGTGGTTCCTCCATTATTATTATTATGATAATTATTATTATTATTATTATTGTTATTATTATTATTATTATTATTTTTACTATTCTAATTATAATAGTAATTATTTCCGTAATTATTACTAGTATAATTAAAATAGTAATTATAACTATTACTATAATAATAATACTATATATTATTACTATTACTATAACAACAATACTATATATTATTATTATTATTATTATTATTATTATTATTATTATTATTATTATTATTATTATTATTATTATTATTATTATTATTATTATTATTATTATTATTATTATTATTATTATTATTATTATTATTATTTTTTTAATTATTATTATCATCTTTCAATGAATTTTCGCCATCTATTTAGAAATTTATTCTTTTTTTCTATTTGAATCAATATATCAATTTATTTATTATTTATCATATATTATATCGATAATATTATCATTTATAAGTTTATGAATTTTATATTTTTCAAATCACTGACCGAAAAGTAATAAAAAAAAGAATTGATATCCTTTCATAAATATTTGATAACAATTAAATGCCATAGCATAAAAACCTAGATTCAAAAAAATACTCGCAAGAAGTATTTGGGAAAAAAATAAATTATCCTCAGTGTAGGCTTTATTTTTTATTCTTTGCAAACCATCCTGCCAAGCTTCTAAAAGCTGATCATAAAACCAGGTACAATAATCTATCTTTGCCCTGTAATTTATAAAATCCCCGAGGGTCCTCGAAATCGACAAAAACTGCGGGGGTCTATCGTTGTGAAACCGACAAAGTACCTGTTCTAATGACACGTTTCGAATCTTCATTCACGTTGATGAATTCTCGACGCAACGGTTCAATGAAATTTTCAAGGATATTCGTATTCAGTAAGCGAGACGCCAAGTTCGACGACGGTTGTGTCGCTTCGTCTTCGTCGTCGAAAAACGTATACGCGTGTCGTTACTTCAAACCCCATACAATTTTTTTTTTTCAATAAAAAAGAAACAAAAATCATCTAATTTTTCTGCAGATTCTCCAATTTTTCGAATTTTCTTTTGAATTTACGACGCTTCTTAAGAAATTCTAAAATCTAAAAAGTCTCAAAAACAATTCAGTCAAACCCAATGAATTTTGAAATTATTGTTTTTCAATTTATATCGAAATACTTTTAATAAACAAATTCTCTTCGTTACTACAATCTTGCTGATAAATTATAAAAATACATTTAAAAAAAAAACAAAACCCCTTTTTTTAAATATCTTGCAATCGTTTAAATTCTCAAAAAATATAACTCAACGACTCATCACCGATTCCCAAAAATTTCACGTTAAAAAAAAAAAAAGCAACCATGTCGAAGATCCAAAATTTTTAAATTCTTCAATCAATTCATATAAAAATACATTTGTTTCTTTTCTATTAATTTTTTTCTCGTGAATGTAATCGGATTTAAAAAAAAAAACAAATTTGGCGATAGTTCCGAGTGTTTTGGCTTAGAACCGATGAGTTTGCCGAGACAAGGCCTCGCCGAACAGTTACTCGGCCAGGTGATTTATTTTTACACGGATTTGTTCTAATTATAGAACGAGCGTTGGGTGATAGCGACGAGTGTGGACATCGTCGCACACGATCGAGAGAGAGAAAGGGAGAGAAAAAGAGAGAGATAAAAAGAGAGAGGAAGAGGAAGAGAGCCATTGAAGAAGATATTTTTCATTCATCATTCGAAGCACGTTGCTGTGGCATCGACAGTAACCCACGTGGTTTGACGTAAACCTGTTTTTTTTTCTCTTTTCTTTACGTTTCCCGCTCGAGTAACGTCGGCTGCTCTATCGTAGCTATGCCCATTTCTCGTCACAAATCGAGCGTTGCAATCTCTCCTCCATTGCCTTTCTTCGACTCGTTTAAATGCTCATTTGTCGCGATTTTTTTTTGTGCGATTTGTTTGTGAAACTTACGACGATTTGGGGAAAACGACGACCAAAGACGTTTGGGAATTTTTGATTGTTTCTTTATTTAGAGAATGATTTTGAGTTGGGTTGAAGCTAGTCGTTGGCTTGGTTCGACGAACAATGTCTTATGATATTATTTTACAAGGAGACGTTTATGGCGATTTTATTTTCAATTTTGTAACAATTGTGATTTAAAATTACAACGAATTTATATTATTATTATTATTATTTTTTTTTTCAAGTCAAGCTCATTTGAATTAAAAATTCACCAAATTCAGATCCACTATCTGTACTTTGCTAGAATTAATTTGACTGTTCAAATGCAGTAATATTATTATTCATTATATATATATAATTATTGATATTAATATGATATAATAATATTAAATACATAATATATTAATATTATAATATTTATATTATTATATTATTCATTTTTTTTTCTCATTATTTCGCATAATAAGAAGTTTTTTCCACGATTTTACGATTAAAATCGTTTGAATTGATAAAAAAAAATTATTAGTTCCTATCATAATTTCTTTAGGGTTTTTTTAAAGTCATTTTTCAAGTTTTTCGTTTCGTTTGAATGTTATAACATGAGCTATTGTAATTTTTGTGGATTCAACTGCGAAATATTAAAATGTCGTTTATATGTTCTGATATAAATATATATATATATATTTTTTTGTTTTTCTAGAAAGGTGAGACGATCCCGCTCGTCGCCACAGCGTCCAAGCTGGCCACCGTGGAGGATGTGGGTCCAAAGAGGCCCGAAACGCTGGCCCGGCCATCCGCCACCGCCCTGAAAATTTCATCGTCCGCAAGGGCAACGTTACAATCGCTCAGGGCCCCGCGCAACCGGCTAGTGACCTCCTCCGCTAGCACCCGGGACGCTGAGACTATCACGGGTGAGTTTTACCCTTAATTACGCTCTCACTTCAACATCAAATTATATATGTATGATATAAAATTCATATCTTATCGAGGAGTAGAGAAATACACACGAATAAATATTCTAAATCCTCAATTATGCAAGAAGATTTTCAATCTAACTGAATTCAACATCAGATCAGATAGATATAATATAAAATATATATCTGTAGGATATGTTATTGAAGATTCAGAAAAGAGGGAGGAATAAATATTCTGAATCCTTTAAATATTTCCTTCGGGATCTAGAAAATTACACAAAAATATATTCTAAATCCTCAATTATACAAAAAGTTTTTTACTCTAACTGACTTCAACGTCAAATCATATAGATATAATATAAAATATATGTCTGTAGGATATGTTATTGAAGATTCAGAAGAAAGGCACGAATAAATATTCGGAATCATTTGGTATTTCATTTTAAATTTGAGAAACAGTACAAGAATATATTCTAAATCCTCAATTATACAAGAAGATTTCCACTCTAACTGACTTCAACATTAAATCAGAACGATATAATATAAAATATATATCTGTAGGATACGTTATTGAAGATTCAGAAAAAAAGGTACGAATAAATATTCCGAATCCTTTAAATATTTCCTTCGAGATTAAGAAAATTACACAAGAACATATTCCAAATTCTCAATTACACAAGAAGATTTTCACTCTGATACACTTCAACATCAAATCAGGTAGATATAATATAAAATATATATCTGTAGGTTATCTTATTGAAGATTCAGAAAAAAGGTACGAATAAATATTCTGAATCTTTTAAATATTTCTTTTTAAATTTAAGAAATTGTACAAAAACATATTCTAAATATCTAGAGTTTTACACTATACAACTTCAACATCGAACTATATATGGGGTATTCCTGGGAATTTCGGCAACATCGGACAGTTGGGTCAAAATTTTTGCCTCCCAATTTTTTCCATTAATGTGTGTTGAAAATAAAGAGACACGTATTTCGGCGTTTTTTATTTTAAGCCCCCACTTTTGAAATACGGTCAAATGAAGTTTTTGAAGTATTGACCACATTCGATCATTCAAATCGATATATCTCAGCAACGGTTAGTGATAACTCGAAAAACCACGGGTCTTTTTTTTTTCGTTTTTGAACGCTCTATACAATGAAAACATTTACGATTATGTTGCACAAATTCAACAATAAGTTATAAACAATTCAAAATTAAAAACGAAATAAAACAAAAAACGCACTTTTAATTTTTGAAATGTATTTTTTTTTTAACTCTTTGAACAAAAACGAAAATTTAGCCGACTTGAACTTTTTGGGCCGACGCTTCGTTCGGGAGTTATAAATTTTTTTGTCACAAAAAACCCGTAAATTTACGTATTTTATTAGTAAAAATGTGCATGAAAAAAAAAGTACCCTTAATTATTGAAATTGATTTTTTTTTCAAATTCCTTGGACGAAAAGAAAAATTTTGAGACCCGGCCCGACTTGGGCCGACGTTTCGTTCGAAAGTTATAGCTTTTTTTGGCATAAAAAACCGGTAAATATACGTATTTTATTAGTAAAAAATTGCATTAAGAAAAAAGTACCCTTAATTATTGAAATCTATTTTTTTTTAAATTCCTTGAACGAAAACGAAAATGTTGAGACTCGGCCGGACTTGGGCCGACGCTTCGTTCGAAAGTTATAGCTTTTTTTCTTAACAACCGGGTAAACATTTACGGGTTTTTTGTGACAAAAAAATCTATAACTCCCGAACGAAGCGACGGCCCAAAAAGTTTAAGGCGGCTAAATTTTCGTTTTTGTTCAAGGAATTAAAAAAAAAATACATTTTAAAAATTAAAAGTGCGTTTTTTGTTTTATTTCATTTTTAATTTTGAATTGTTTATAACTTATTGTTGAATTTGTGCAGCATAATCGTCAATGTTTTCATTGTATAGAGCGTTCAAAAACGAAAAAAAAAGACCCGTGGGTTTTCGAGTTATCACTAACCGTTGCTGAGATATATCGATTTGAATGATCGAATGTGGTCAATACTTCAAAAACTTCATTTGACCGTATTTCAAAAGTGGGGGCTCAAAATAAAAAACGCCGAAATACGTGTCTCTTTATTTTCAACACATATTAATGGGAAAAATTGAGAGGCAAAAATTTTGACCCAACTGTCCGAAGTTGCCGAAATTGCCAGGAATACCCCATATATAACAGAAACATGTGTCTAGAGGATATATTATTAAGGATTTAGAAAATACATACAAATCTATATTCTAAATACTCCGAACTTTCTTCTGAATTTACTAAAATATATACGAATATATGCATTCTAAATCCAATCCTATAAAAAAAAAATACTAACCACATCGGGAAAAAAAAGTAATGAATAAAACGAAAAATCTAAACCTCCAGATCGAAAATTCTACTCAAATGTTTCAATGGGGCTCAAAAAAATCTACAAGCGTTATAATAATTCGAAAAAAAACTCGGAATCGTCGTCGGTTACTACCAAATCATTAAAAAATAATAATAATAAGAAAGAATATTAAGAAAGAAACAAATTACGTATCATTATTGAAAAACGAGTGTTAAAAAAAAAACAAGAATTACCTCACAGCTTCAAGATCCTTCGATATCCCCGAAAATTGCAGCTCTGCGTTCGACCTATCAAACCCACTTCTTCGCTCAATCCATCAAATCTAAAACTCGCAGCATCACATCCCAACCATCTTCGATAACCATAATTCTCAAAATTCTCTTTATCCTCGCACTTTTATTTTATTTATAAATCGCTAAAAAAAAAAACCCCCCAACAACTCCACAAGCGACTTTAAAATTATAATTTATCCAAAATCCTCACGATTGTCCGAAGAGACGATGAAAAATATTCGTTATCGCTCGGAAAACGTTCAATTACAAACTCGCCGAATAAAATCGAATCAAATCTTCAAAAATTCCCCATCACGACGTTGAAAATAATTTTTTCTTTCCAATTCTCACGATTGACCGAAGAGACGATGAAAAAATATTCGTTATCGCTCGGAAAACGTTCGAGAACAAATTCGCCGAATAAAATAAAATCAAATCCTCAAAAAATTTCGCATCGCGACGTTGAAATAATTTTGTCGTTTCCAATTCTCACGATTGACCGTAGAGACGATGAAAAAAATCTTCGATATCGTTGGTAAAACGTTCGAGAATAAACTGTCCTGGCAACACGAGAGTTAGCTCGTTTTATAGCGTTTCACGTCGACGACGACGACGACGAAACAACGTGAGAGATGAAGAACACAGTCGTTTGTTTCGTCTTTATTCGTACGGTTGAAGTTTCGTTGCGTTCGTCTCTCACCTGAGCGTTACGGACGCCATGGTGTTTCCCATTGGCTTGAGCCAAATGATGATTGCGTCTGGGGGCTCTTTTGCCGCGCTTCTGATGCCTCGGGAACGTACTGGTTCGGCCCCCGCTTCTGCACACACGTATTACACGCACACACACACATACACACACACGTATGGGAACACGCGGACACGCATAGACGATATAATGCACCGTGTGCCGGGATCTCATCATCATTATGTTGGTCGTCATCATCATCATCATCATCATCATCATTATCATGAGGATGGTCGTCGGGGTCCGAGCGGAGAATTTCCGAGCAATCATAATCATCATTATCGTCAGTAGGAACGTTACGAACGAGGCTCGATTTTTCAAACGTTATTTATTTATTTATGTATTTATTTATTTATTTATTTAGTTATTTATTTGTTGGGGCTTTCTTTTTTGTATCGATTTTGTGATTATAAACGTTATTATCGTCGGTAGGAACGTTACAACCGAGGCTTTATATTTTAATCGTTATTTATTTATTTATTTATTTATTTATTTATTTATTTATTTATTTATTTATTTATTTATTTAGTTATTTATTTATTTAGTTATTTATTTATTTATTTATTTATTTATTTATTTATTTATTTATTTACTAGTGGTTTCATTTTTGTTTCGATTTTGTGATTATAATAATTATTATCGTCGGTAGAAACGTTACAACCGAGGATCTACTTTTTAATCGTTATTTATTTATTTATTTATGTATTTATTTATTTATTTATTTATTTATTTATTTATTTATTTATTTATTTATTTATTTATTTATTTATATGTTAGTGGTTTTGATTTTGTGATTATAATCATCATTACCGTTAGTAGGAACATTACAACCGATGCTCTATTTTTCAATCGTTATTTATTTATTTATTTATTTATTCATTTATTTATTTATTTATTCATATATTTATTTATTTTTTAGTGGTTCCTTTTTTGTTTCGATTTTTTGTGTCGTGGTATTCGGAGCTGGGGATATTTTTCAGACGATATTTGTCGGAGTGTTTTTTATTTTAATGAGTCGGGAATCGAGGAACGTTCGAAGCATGCGAATTGGACTGGTTTTATCATTTCATTAGACATTATAAAATATTATGTATCATATAATTATAAAATCCAATTTTTTTTCTATCGTGGTATTCGAAATTTGGAACAGATTTCATAACATTTTTTTTTCAACATTCGCTTTACAATAAATAAAACCCGAAGTATGTGAATGAGAGCAATTTGTTCTTAAGATAATACAATTTTGTCGCGTAACAAAATCTTTGATGCAAAATCAAACTCATTCCAACATAAAACTCCATTTTTCGCTCCTAGCTCTCATCGTAGAATTCTAAATTTCCTGATCTATTTTCAATAGGATATCATTCTATCGTAAAATAAATTATCCAATCAAAGCGAAATTAATTCCGCGTCGAAATTGTATTTCATTCTATTCCTTTATTCATTTATTTATCTTTTATATTTGGGTTAAAAAAAAGAAAACTATTGCAAATCGAAGCAAATGAGGCTGCTTCGGACACTCGGAATGGCTCGCACATGTCTCGTCGGTCGTTAGCACCTCGGCGAGAGAGAAAAAAAAGATAGAAAGGAGAAGAAGACGAAGTGTAAGATTAAAAAAACGTGAAAATTGCATCGGAGACATCGGTAGCCGATGGAATAATCGATTGTACCGCGAGAGAGACCCGGCAAATCTCGACTGGCTCCGATCCAACCCTCGTTTCTATTTTCTACGAGCGGTTTAAGGGGGACCCAAACGTTTGTGTTTCGCCGCTCGTACCGCCACGGGAGTTAGTATCGAGCGCGATCGAGACGATCAATCATCCGGCTTCGTAAAAAAATTTTAAATAAAAAAATCGCAGACATTCCATAAGACAAAAAAAAACAAAAAAATTAAAATAAAACCGCTCTTTAAACTTACAACCTACAACCAAAAAAATGACACTCTTTCGATAAACCAAGTGTCAAATACTTTTACAAAATTTAATTTTATGTAAAACGATTTTTATTTCTCCCAAAAATTAAATAAAAAGTGAACGAATTCGTTTTCGGACAAATTATTATTTGTAATAAATTAAATTTAAAAATTGATAAAATTAATTTAATTGATTGAATTAAAATTATTGTTTTATTTATTCTCTTCTTTTTTATTATTATTGTTATTAATTATTTTTATGTCGTTGAACAAAAAAATACGTTATTGAAAATCTCTGAAGAAAAAATAATTGTAAAAAAATCAACTTAATTAATTATATTCAGTGAATCAAAAAATTTCTGTGATTTTTATTTCTCCCAAAAATAAAATAAAAAGTGAACGAGTTCGTTTTTTAACAAATTATTATTCGTAATAAATTGAATTGAAAAATACATAAAATTAATTAAATTGATTGAATTAAATTAAATTATCGTTTTATTTTATATTTTAATTTTTTATTATTATTGTTATTATTAATTTTAAGGCTGTGACTCGAAGCGTCCGAGGCGAGAAACGCGAGTGTGGTGACCGCTGGTCAGTGATGAACTATTATAGCGCGAAAGAGAGACGGCGAATGGTTATATTAATACATCGTCGAATTTGGTCGTTCGGGTCGTTGTCGTCATCGTGACGTTCTTGGTTGTAGAACGCGAACGAATTTCTTTCGTCTAACGCGGTCACCGTGCGTACAATTGCGTAACGTTTCACGTTAAGCACGCGACGGCGTTTGGGGGTCGGAAGAAACGAATTGCCATCGAGATTTCCACGACGAAAGTAATAATTTAAAGTTCGAACGATGATTCACAGCTGCTGGAACATTTCTTCGGTCCATAAATCGAGCATTTGAAAATTTTCAAATTCGATCAAACGATCGCGTTTTTTTTCGCGACAATTGTTGAGGAGAAAGAGGTGGAGATAAATGGATATTTAGTTATATATATATATATATATATATATTTATTGGGGTGGTTCTTGTTTTAATCATTTTCGAATTTTGATTGCGAAGAAATATCGCAATTGATTCCAAAAGAAATAAAAAAAAAATTTGAGTGTAATTTGGACTTTCAGAGAAATAACGTCCATGCAAATAATTTTTAATATCTGACAAATCCCCCCCCCCCCCCTTAATTGATTCAGAACAATCCTGTGATAAGATGTGGGACTTTGCAATATCCTCGTTATTCCAGCATCATTTAAATAAATTAGATGACAATTGTCAGAAAAAACGGCGTAAAAGTGGCATGAGATGACCCATACATGCATATTTTTTATTTCGTGAAAGTAGGGTTCATACGCCTTTATTTTATATGATATTCGATTTTTCCAGAAATAATTAATCGCTCTGCCAACATAATAACAAAAAAATTGCATGTATTTTAAACGGAAAAATTTACCTGGATTAAGGGCATAGAAAAAATTCGACCAGAAATGTGAAATTGGAATCAAAGTCGAAAATGACGCAAATAAGAATCATCCTAATGAAGATATATGTTGTCGACGGAGAAGAGAATTGAGGGAAGAAGAGAGGTTGAATGAAAGAAATGTTTGAGTCATGTATGGTGGAACGCCGGGCGTGAAGAGGCCGAAGGGCCCCGGGAGACACAACGGGGTACTTGAAAAACGACGTCAGGCAATTCTCAACAAGTGGCGAGATGGTAATTAATTTTGAAGAAAAAATAATAATAATAATAATAATGATAGTTTTTTTAGGGAACGTAAATTCGAGAAGAAATGAAAAACGAGAATATTGAATTTAATGAGAACAGAATATTCAAAGATGGTTCAATTCAACAAGTGGCGAGATGGTAATTAATTTTGAAGAAACAATAATAATAATAATAATAATAATAATAATAATAATAATAATAATAATAATAATAATAATAATAATAATAATAATAATAATAATAATAATAATAATAATAATAATAATAATAATAATAATAATAATAATAATAATAATAATAATAATAATAATAATAATAATAATAATAATAATAATAATAATAATAATAATAATAATAATAATAATAATAATAATAATAATAATAATAATAATAATAATAATAATAATAATAATAATAATAATAATAATAGTTTGTTTAGGGAACGTAAATTCGAGAAGAAATAAAAAAGGAGAACATTGAATTTAATAAGAACAGAATATTCGAAGATTTTCGAAGGTTCAATTCGAAATTAAATGGAATAAAGTAAGTAAATAGTGAGAAGGATATTAAAGGAAAAAAATAATTGGATATCGAAAATTGAAATCCAAGATATATGGAAAAAATTTTGATGATTAATTAGATTATTAATTTAGCACAGACTTCGATGGAAATAAACTAATCGATATAAATACAGATATTGAGGTAAAAAATTAGCTATTAATCACTTTAGATACGAGAAATAATTGTAAACGAATTAATTTTATTAATTGAACCAAGCGAAATGAGAAATTGATTGGACGATTTATAATTTTATGCTTAAACGTCGGACAATTCATCTTAGAATTCAATAGAAAATACCAAATCAATAGAAACAAAAACATTGAACATAAAAATACGTTATCGAAAATCTCAGAACAAAAAATAATTGTAAAAAAATCAACTTAATTAATTAATTTCAGCGAATCAAAAAATTCAGACGGTTCAGCGAGAAATTCGATTACATCGACTAAATCCAAAAAAAAACCTGAACTACAACGCGACTTTAATATAAGAAATAACTGTAAAAAAAATTGATCAAATTAATTTAATTATCTCCCCGATAAATTCCTGTGAAAATAAAATAAAATTCGATGGATCGGTCGACCGTGAAACGTAGTCGGAGAGATTGCTCGCGAGATTTGTTTGGCTCGCGAAGCATCTTCGTATTCGAACGGAGATAACGAAGAAATCTCTTTTACCTTTTGTAAGCGCGAGCCGGACGAGCTGAACGGACACAAACCGCGCGCCAACAAATTCCTCGCCACGACGTCGACTACGGCGGCGGATTTCGCTCTGTTCGATTTACCTTCGGCAACTAGAAGCGAGATCTCCTCGTCGTTGCTTCCGACGACGGTACAAATTGCTTCGTGGCAGCACCATTCGTTCGATGCCAGGAAATTTTTATAAATTATAACGACAAAACGACGCAATCTCATATCAAATTCGACTAGTAAATTATTGTCTTTATTGGAAATTCGGTAATCTACGCTTTCGTTCATTATCGGTTCTTTTTTTTTCACGCAGGATTCTCGACGTTGATGATAATTACGCGCCTTGAATAATTACAGAGCAGAATTTATTATCGTTGTTATAATTTTAACGATTTTTGTTGGAATTTATTCATGTTTTTGTATTTATTTAATTTATTTAATTTATTATTATTTTTGTATTCATTTTATTTATCTTATGTATTATTTTTTTTCTCATAGCATTTTCGACGCAGATAATAATCACAGACTCTTAATAATAACGGAGCAGAGCTTATTATCGTTATTACATTTGTAACGATTTTTTTTAATCGATTTATTTATTTTCTTTTTTTTTTAAATATCCTTATATGATAATAAAAATTTGTATAGACTGTGGGCTGCTTCTGAGAGATGCTTGTGATTCTCTCGCTCCGGCGCCTCCTTTCTTGCCTAATGAATCCAATATTTCACACCTCAATTACGCTGCGTAATTGCGCGTAATATTCATCTTGCCACGGTTCGTAGAACCTTCAACAAACGAGCGAACTTCGGATGCGTTCTCGTAATTCAATCTACGAGCGCGTCGACCGGTTCATTGAACCAACAATTCCAACAATTTGCATATCATCATTATTTATTTTTATTTATTTATTTTCCTTTGATTATTTAGTTTATTTCATACAAAATTATTTTATATAACGCAATCGATGTTTTCTTCGCTTTTTCGTGCGTGTTTGCGGTAGGCAACATAGGCCTTTTCGCGACTCTCAGCTGTTTGCGTCGTAGATCGTACGCAAAATTGCACATTTAACTCCTAGGACGTGAATATATCCCCCTCTCACCTATTTCAAGCGGGCGTGAAATTTTTTTTTGACCGTCTTTGCACAACAAAAGACTGGCAAACAGGAGACAGATCAGCTCATTTGATCTACTGTCACATGGACTGACATTATTAACGACATTGTGTCATTGTGCTTACAATTTTTCTTGAGAAATAGTACATTATGACACTAGTACGAACATTTTTTCGTACGAAGTCGAGTGTTGCAATCACACGAGTCCAGAAAACATTTTTCGTACGATTATCGTACGAATTTTTATTTCACAAGGTGCGTAAAACCGCACTTTTACGCGCAGCGTGTCATAAATATACTATTTAGGTTCCATTTGTTATGAGAGATAAAAAAAAATTGATCATTTATTCAATATGCATCAGATTTATGTACCGTTTGTTCAGTGGCGGAGGGGGGGGGGGGGGCTCGCCTCCACCCCCTGGACCCCACGAAACGCGAAAACAGATGCCTGTGCGAAGATAATCCGAGGAATTCGACGAATTAACTAGGGCTTGAAAAAATGCTCATAAAAACCAAACTAAAAATGATATTTAAAAAATTCAAAATTCAGCGTATTGTGGGAGAAACGAAGAATAATTTCATACCAATTATACTTCAATAGGTACTCGTTAAAATACAGAACTCTTGTGATGCGTTCAATAGGCGCCAACGCTTGCGCAACGATATATCGTCGTTCGGCACTAAAAGGTTTAACATCGGGTTAGTTTCAATGTACGCCTTCGTAACAGTGCGCAAAGCTCGGATAATATGGTTTTGTTCCATAAAGTATCGTGTGCATCTCGGAGGCGAGTCTTTTAACGGTTCGCCCGATGTATTCAGCATCCGCTCTCGCCGTTAAAAGTGCATTTTTGCCTCCTCGATACACAATATACTATTTTTGGATCATACATTTTTTTCGTTTAGTCGGTTTTTAATTCACGTCGAAGGGAAAAACGAGCTTTAAAAGCTCTTCCAGCCTAAATCTCATCAAATTTTTTTGATTGGATTTTATAGTTTTTTAAAAAACTTATTCATGAATCAAATTTAATTTTTCTTTGTTTTATCATAATAAATTAATTCAATTTTATAAGTTTATCACAATAAATTAATTTAATTTTCTAATTTTATCATAATAAATTAATTTAATTTTCTAATTTTATCATAAATCCGTCTGAATTCATAATATAATTCATAATAACTCAATTCCTTGTAATCATCGAATTTATAACCTCCAATATCAAAATAACCAGCCTTTAACTACGATCCATAAAATCTCATGGCTTTTTTTTTGTTTTATATATTTTTTTTTATTGTTTTAAACTTTTTTTTCAATAAAAAAAATTGTCGCAGACTATCGGAAAAATAAAAATAAGTAATTGTGGGCTTCGTGGCGGTATTCGTATCCTTAGGTGGTTGCAGCTCGAACCTTTTCTCGCCACAGAGGGATCACTGTACGCTCTCCGGCCTCGGCGTCGTCTATCCTGTTACGGTATCAAATCCCAACGCGGTCTCTCGCTCCCGACTATTAACCCGATACACGTTTGCCTCGCGAACGAGAGTCGTCGTCCCGTCGCGCACGCACGAACGAACGAGAAATTCGCGACGAGAGAAGGACAATCGTGCCGTTACGAAGCAAATCCACGTCCCACAATTTATTCGCGCAAGATCTCCGAGTAATCGCAATCGAGGGAATATTTCGACGCACAGCTTCCGTTAAACCACGTTTCAAGCTCGTCGATTAATTTTCACTCGATTCGAATTAAAAAATGTTGGAATTTATCGATTTTTCACACGATTTTTTATACGATTCTAAAAAAAAATTAACGGTGCCAATAAGGAATAATTTAATTTGAAAAAGATTTTATTATGATATTGAATGATTCGTTGAAAAAAATTAATACATTCAACTTTGCGACGCGAAGAAAAAATGAATAAATAAATAAAACCAATATATTGGTATGATTACCAAAATAATTGCTAATCGGAATTTATTGATTAAATGACTAATAATTTAAAAATCGAATAAGAACAATAATTGTGATAATAATATTAAATAATAATAATTATTTCGATTGATTATCCTCGACAGATTAATCTCGATGATTCTTTCGTTGATTAATTTAATTCTCAATAATTTTGAAATTGATTGATAATAACCATGAGAATGATGATAAAGACAATAATAATAATAATAATAAATAATAATAAATAATAATAATAACTCCATTAATTCTTTTCAACTAATTAATCTCGATGATTCATTCGTCGATTAATCAAAGTTCTGAGAATTTAGGTTATTTAGGTTATTTCCGTTGATTAATTAAAGTTTTAAGAATTTCGCAATTGAAATGCCTCATTGGCGTGCAATATCATAAAACTTAATTTCTCGTCTCCGCTTAAACCCTAAATATTCCCCAGATTTTATGCGTCAATGCACACAGGTTCAACCAGTTCACACCCAAACCGAATGCCCGAAGTTGATGTTGATTTTGTATTTTTCAGAGGTGTGCAGCGGAGGGGATCTGCCTGAGATCGAGATAATAAGCCTGTTGGAAGAACAGATACCGAGGTACCGCCTCCGTGCCGACACCCTAACGGAATTTCAAGGTGACAATCAAATCCAATTTTTAATTATCTACATTAGTCGAAAAATCAACATTTTTTTTTTTGAATCATTTTTCTTTATAATAAATATTAAAAATAAATATTATTTTTTAAATGTAGTTTTTATTATTATTATTATTCTATCTAATTTTAATAATTTATTTAAATAATATTTAAATTTAATTAAAATTACATTAAATTTAAAAAAAATAAAAAAATGTTATTTAAATAATATTTAAATAAATTGAAAAACAAAACATTTTTCTTTTTTAATTCTAATCGTCGATGGTTAAATTATTTTTTTTGACAAATGAATTTGTTCGATCGAATCGATTTGTCGTCAGTCGCGATCGCGAATTCGCGGGTTGCAAATTTTTCGGGTTTTTGGATTTTGTCGAAGTTTTGCGAGACTCCAAGGCCGATTGGTGCTCGTTCGAGAACCGGCCGGTGTATTTATAACGTTCGAAGGTGGAGTCGCGAAACGAGTCAAAGTTCGCGTGACTCGAATACCGGATTAGCGAAACACGGTCCGATGCTAATCCGTCGGATAAACCATTGGACGATTATGGGTGTTATCGCGGGGAAGAATCTACGCTCGAAACGCTGCGAACGCGGCGGGCTCGAAACCTCGTTTCGTCTCTTTATCTCTTTGATAAACGTCAATTATTTTGTTGTTCGTTTGTTTGTTTTTTTTTTTTATTCATGTTTTTTATTTTTGTTGTTATTGGCATTATTTCATTTTTTTTCTACTAATTTTAAAATGGTTTCGTTTTTTTTTATTCAACTTCTTTATTATTTTTGTTTTGTGTTTTTATTATTTTTGACATTAGTGCTATATTTTTATTTTTCATTTGTTTACTTATGATTGATGTTGATTAAGCGAGAGGAGTTGGAAGGTTTTGGAAGTTATCTTGATGTGTAGAAGTGGTCCGAGAGGTCGAAAAATCGCATTTTTTATCTCTTCGATAATGTCAATTTTTTTTTTTTTTTTTTTTCATTCTTGTTTTTTATTTTTGTTGTTATTGACATTATTTTATATTTTTTTTATTTGTTTCTATTGACGTTTACATCATTTCATTTGTTTTCTACTAATTTTGAGATGGTTTCGAGTTTTTTTTATTCAACTTCATTATTTTTGTTTTGTGTTTTTATTATTTTTGACGTTATTTTACATTTTTATTTTTTATTTGTTTATTTATCATTGATATTGAATAAGCGAGAGGGGTTTGAGAGGTTTTGGAAGTAATCTTGATGCTTAGAAATGGTCCGAGAGATCGAAAAATCCTACCTTTTATCTCTTCGATAATATCAATTATTTTTTCATTTGTTTGTCTGTTTTTTTTCATTCTCATTTTTTATTTTTATTATTATTGACATTATTTAATTTTTTTATTCTCTGTTTCTATCAACATTGACATCATTTCATTTTTTTTTCTACTAAGTTTGAGATGGTTTTCTTTATTTTTATTCAACTTCTTCATTATTTTTGTTTTTATTATTTTTGACATTGTTTTACATTTTTAGTTTTTATTTATTTATTTATGTTTGATGTTGAATGAGCAAGGGGGGTTCGAAAGGTTTTGGAAGTAATCTCGACGCGTAGAAGTGGTCCGAGAGGTCGAAAAATCGCATTTTTGCCGATGGCTCCGATATTGTAGAAACTGTAATTAGAACAGTTGTTATCTTTTGCGACTGATAAATCCGACTTACGCTTCGATTGGCAAGTATTTTTCGAGCTCGACGCGAATTCAATTTGCTATCGGTCGTCGTTAGCTTTCGAAGCTTCTGGGAAATCAAGTGGAATGAATTTTATCTATTATTAGCGATATCTTTTGCTTTCTCAAGATACCGAAGTCTATCCGTTCCTGCTAATTCAACGAGATTTCTAATTAACTTTCCACGAATT
>OZ020178.1:6703604-6746104 GCA_963971145.1 Sussaba pulchella
TTTTTTGTCGCCGCAGGATACGAAAACGCTGACTGGTTCGTCCCTACACCTGCGCTGAGGCTCGAGGACGCCGACTTGAAGCTTTCTCCGGACCAGATCCGCGAGACCCTTAACTACTTCCGTGAGTCATTATTCTTTTATTCCATTTTATCGATCAGGAAACACCCGAATCTAATCGATGCAACAATTACATCATTTTTTTGGACATTTATCTGGGTTGATTGTATCTTCTAATTATTTTTGTTATTCGATTTTTCAATAATTAACAAATGTTAAAGTCAATCGAACGTGTTGCTGTGGAAATAATGATGAAATGTCATCGAGTCAATGAGGGTTTCTCCTGTCGGTTTGTAGCGGAGAACATTTTTTTTTGTCAAAGAGGCTGGAAATTATTTTATTAGGAAAATGGATTTTATGCAATAGAATAGATTTCCGTGAATTTAAACATATAAACTTGTTATCTTTATATATTTAATATGTTAAGTCCATTGGAAGAATGAGTGACAGATTTTTCGGACGAAAATTTATGCCGAAGAATCAATTTCGGATAATTGTGGGGGAAAAATCATTCGAATGCATAATTATTCGAAGATTGCTGCTTATAAGAAGCGAAATAGAAGGTAAGATTATTTTACTTTCGCATTCTTTGGGTTCTTAATGCACAAAAATGGAAGCAAGAGCCTCAAAGATTTACCCACCGCATCAATTTCAATTATTTCCATCAGAGGCTGAAAATAATTGAAAAAAAAAAAAAAAAAAAACAAAGGATTACACACAAACCCAATTTTTTCCGAATTAAAACAGAACATTATATTTTTTCTTATATATTTCTCCGATTGAAAACAGAAATATTTTATTTTTCGGATAAAAATTTATTCCAAAGGACTAATTTTCAATAATTGTACGAAAGTAATAAAAAAACAAAACATTCGAATTGCATATTTATATTCGAATTCGGTTCGGTTATCTTCGATAACTAGATAAGACTATTTCGCTTTTAAATGCGAAATCAGTGGCACGAAAATTCATGCAATCGCAAATCTGAGCTTTCTCATATCTCGTGGCATTGCTACGTGTGTGAGCCATCGGGTTTTTGCGATTTTCTCTACCGTGTAACAGTCGTGGAATCGCAAAGCGCGAAGAGAATGGCGTTAAACTCGAGTTTAACAGTCGAGCTAACGTGCTCGAGATTTATTCTCCTTCTACTGGAGACTGCATTGACTCGCCTTCATTGTTTTTTCTTTTCTTTCCATTCATTCCTCGTTCTTTTTTTTTAAATTAATTTCGTGTTCGTTTTAATTTACGTTCCATGCAATTTTCTTCCTTCTTTGTGGTCGAAGAAAAAATTTGTTCTACATTTTACGGTCGGTATCATTGGAATTATTCGTTCATTCAATTTATTCACGTGACTTCAACGTTCCTGAATGATACAATAATGACGGACAAGTTTTGTTTCGATGAATTTCAGAATATGATAGAATATTTATCGACAATTGTATTTTATTTTATTACCCGAAATTTTTTATGTTTCAAAATAGAATTATATAAATATTGATATTTTATGAATTCAAATATTGGACATACTGTCTTGAATTTACAATTAGTTTGTAAGAAAACTAATGAAACGAAAATTGAACGAAAGAAATTTACTTTTAAATTTACATCGAGAAAACAAATCAATATCGATTTATTTATTTTTATTTTTAATCCGCCGTTTCCGGTTGTGCAAGCGAATAGTACTCAATCGAATATCTCCATCACACATCCGCGATATCACCGAGGCACAACAATCCAGTCGTGAAACAAGAAAACAAAAATACGAAAAAGAGGAAAAAAAAATGAAAATAAGAAAGACAAGAATAAAACAACAAAAGTTCGTTAGATACCAAAGAACCGTAAATTATCCTTGTCCATTCGTCTTATCGATGGTCAGTTCAGCCGAGTTAATCTCGTGCCGCAAAGATATATATTTCTTATCAATAAATTGTCACGGCACTCACTCGTATCGCCGTCCATTTTTTTCTTTTCACCGTTTCTTTCTTTTATCCTGCTTTTATTTTTTTAATTTTTTTTTTGCGGCCTTTCGATACGAGCGATTGCAGCCCGATCGATTTCGATCGAACGAAACATCGTCGCGAGCCTGTCTCGAGCCCGAGACTCACGAGACTTATCATTGTTTTATTACGATAATTAAAAAAAGAGAGAATGGCAGAAAAAAAAAGTTTTACAGTCATGCCAAGTTGTGCCAGTCTATTTGGTAATTGGCACGAGCTGAACACGTAGTTCCTCCTCTGGACTTCCTCGTTAAGGCTGCAAAACCTTTCCCCAAACATATCGTCCATTATTTATTTATTTATTTATTTATTTTTTTATCTATTCATTTATTTATTTATTTATTTTTTTATTCATTCATTTGCGTATTTATTAATTAAATTATTTATTTATTTATTTGTTCATTTATTTGCGTATTAATTTATTTATTTTTTTACTATTATTATTATTATTATTATTATTATTATTATTATTATTATTATTATTATTATTATTATTATTATTATTATTATTATTATTATTATTATTATTATTATTATTATTATTATTATTATTTTTATTGTAGTATGAATTTTACTTGTACAACTCAGAAGTTTTTTACAAGCTACCCTTGATACATATTTTTCCAACCTAAGACATATGATTTCCATCCTGACATATGATTTCCAACCTAAGACATATTCCTATAGTGATACATTAACATGGTTGATGTATCACTGGCCCTACAGTTTTTGTAACGGTGGGTTCCGAACCACCGGGAGAACACAGAAAAAAACACATAGAATAATTTTTTCCATTGGTGTCGGCGCCGGGATTCGAACCCGGGACCTTCTGCATGGGAACCCGAGCACGTAACCACTTGGCCACTGCGTCTCCTTATTATTTTTATTGTTTTATTATTATTATTATTATTATTATTATTATTTTTATTCATTATTATTATTATTATTATTATTATTATTATTATTATTATTATTATTATTATTATTATTATTATCATTACTATTATTGTTATTATTCGGTTTTTCGAAGTCATAACGCCACTTTTTTTTTCTTCGATCAAATTTATTCGCTAATTTTTCATTTATTCATCCTTCGTCCTTCATTTTTATCATTTTTTTCAGATTTGCTCTCTTTTACGCCGATTAATATTATGATTCTTTCTTCGAAGATATTTCGTTGCTTTCCTTTTCATATCTTCTTTCCGATCTTCGAATTTTTGTTTTAAATTTAATTCTTTTTCTCATCGGCGCCTCCGCCGAATCGACTCGCGGGCTCTTCGATTCTCGACGATCGACGATTTTCACGACGATAAGATCGAACCGGCGATCGCAGCCACGTTTTCGTCTCGTTGATATTACGCAAACGAAAATATTTATCGTTTCGCGAGACCGACGATTCGTATCGGATGCTAAGAACGATGTGCGTTTATTCGCGTAGTTACATCGGAGAAAGTAGCGACTGTGGGAGACGATGACAAACTCGATAATTTTTCGGATGGAAGAGGAAACGAGTGTGAAAAACGAAGTGTGCGAGTGTGTGCTCGTGTGTGCGTGAGGGAAAGAGGAGTGAAAGGAAAAAGTTGGAAATAGCGCGAGGAACTGCAGAGGCTGCGTGGAGAATTTTTGTGCCGGTTGGAATTCGGGTCAAAGGTGAATCTCGCGGAGTTTTCGCGATTGGCCAACGCGATTCCTTCGTTCAGGGGCTTCGTGAAGCGTGAAGATCTTGAGTATTGTCTTCGTCTCGGGTGTTTGAACGAGGAATATATATTTTTATCGAACTTTACGCGCCCTGTGAGACAGATGGATGCGATCTTTTTTTAAATTTTTTTTAGCTTTGGATTTACAGTTTTTGAAATTTTTATTTTTTGGTTAGGCGAAATGGAGCAGCTATGATATTGGATGCGGAACCGTGAAAACGAGGGATTTTCGTTGGAAATAATTTTTGTGGTGGAATTTTCGTGAGAAAGTAATTTTTTTAGTGAAATTTGCGTTGGAAATCAATTTTTCACTGGAGTTTTCGTTAGAAATAAATTTCTCTCTGGGTTTTTTGTTGAAAGGAAATTTCTCACTGGAATTTTCGTTAGAAATCAATTTATTACAGAAATTTTCGTTAGAAATAAATTTATTACTAGAATTTTCGTTCGAAATAATTTTTTTCCCGAAATTTTCGTTGAGAATAATTTCTTATTGGAATTTGTGTTAAAAATAAATGTTCTACCCTATTTTTTCGTTCTGGTAATTGTGCAATTATTAATTATTATATTTGTCTGGATTATTATTCGACAAATTATTTTTTCCTTCGGAGATGATTATTATCATTAATTTATTGTTCCACGAGAATAAATAAGTTCGAACAATTATTCAATTAATTATAATAAAAAAAATAAAAATTATCCGTCCATCACCCAACCTTCATCTTTGTTATCAATTTTTCAAAATAATAATTATCATAATTAATTTCTTGCACCACGAGAATAAATAAGTTCGAACAATTACTTAATTAATTTTCTTCGTAATTTTGACCATCGTCGCGCGATAATTGAAAAAATTATCAAAGATTTCGCAAACCTTTTGGGGCGATGAATGAGGTTTAGCCCCATTCGGGAAAAGGATTCTTTTTTTTTGTTGTTGGTTCGGGTTTGAACCGGGCGTGTATTCGATGCAATGGAACGATGGAATTGGGTCAAAGGCTCGGAATCGATTGCGCCGGGGTGCACTGCACCTCGTTGGCTGCGACAATTGAGGACAGCGGCAAAACACTCGCAAAATAAGTAAAAAAAAAAAAAAAAGATATGCGATTCGTCGTCTGTGTTCCCTGCGGAGACCTCATTACGTTAAAGAATTAAAAAAAAAAAAAGAAAAGCGTCGACCATGACGTCCGAGGGGAAAAAAAAGGAGTTGAGAGAAGAATTCAACGATTCATCGAATCACGTGCTTTATCGAATTCGATTCGGTTCGACACAGTTTCCAGTGAAAATCCATCCGGCAGTTCTTGATAATCTCGGAAGAATTACGACGATTTTCAATCTCGTTGCATCCTCATTGATCGTCATAAAAAAAAATAGAAGAAGAAAAGTTAATGGAAATTGTGACTGGTCGGAAATCATAGAAAATTTTACGAATATGGAACGACGTGAAATATTTTCTCCATCCGGATTCACGACTAAATCAAATCATTATTTCTTTTAAAAAAAAAAAAGGAGAAATTTATTTTAAAAATTACTAAGATACAGAAATTTTTAATAATTGTTTTCTCTGCTATTATTTAATTTTAATGACATTCAACTTTATTCAAATTCGATTGCTTCGAAGTTCAAATCACCAAAACTCGTCGGAAACCTCAAAATTACATTTTAAAGCGACAAATAAAAACTCCAATATTAAAGAAAAATTAATTGCACCAACAAAACAACCAAATTAATTTTTTCCACACTATTATACAATTTCAAATTGCATTAAACCGCAATCACCAAATTCGATTCTTCCAACATTCAAATCTCGCAAAAATTCTGCGAAAACTCCAAAATTGCTATCAAAGACAGAAAGTTAAATTGAATTTTTGAAAACTTTCAAAATTTTTTAAAAACAAAAGTTCTACATGGATTTTGCTCAAATTCAGTACCAAGCATCTTCCTGTAATACTGCAACATTCTACCGAATTTAAGCTCGATATCTCGAAAATTGTGCGAGCTAGAGAGCGCAAATAGATTTTCGAAGAATTTCAAAATCGCGTAAAAACAAAAGAACTGCTTGGATTTCTCGAAAAATTAAATCAACCAAGGCGCTTTGAACCCTCTACATGTGTGATACATTTTAGCTTAATATCTTTCGCTTCCTTTATGAGGAAGCAAAATAATGAAAAATAAAAAAAATTGCTCCAGTGGCTTTCGCTTGGAGAAGCAGGAAATCCCGTATGAATAAGAGAAAGGTCATGCGCCGGTAGTGAAGAAGATTCCAGATAAATCGTTAACGGCTCCCGCATGAATCTTTGCTCCGAGAATAATGACCTTTCGTTCAATCTCTCTAATCGTAACTCGTAAACCCACGTGGTCTCGTTTCCTTCTCGCGTGTTGACCCTCGTAATTAGCCTCCACCTTCGTCTCAATATTCAAATAGATCAGAACGTAGAAAGTTTTCTCGTTCAACAAACACAAAAGATTTAAGGCCTTATATACGCGATTCCGCCGATTTTCGAAGGTAATTTTCTAGACGCGGTTAAAAAAAAATGACGCATATATTGACAACATATTTTGCAGATCATTTATGCACATGGTTGAGTATATGTTAAAAAAATCAGATACATTAACAAATGGCGGAGATATTGAATAATAGAGCAATGGATTTTTTTGAACCTTGTGAAAATTCTAACTTTTGAACGAAGGTTCGGATCGCTTTGAAATTTTTACAAGATATTCTTAGTATCATCACCTATCGTGTGAACCACAGAAACAAAATTTTCAATGGGACAAAAAAAATATAAAAAATAAAATACCGACAGAAAATTGAGTAAAAAAATTTTTTGTCGATGAACCGATTGAGTGAAAAAAATACAATTAAAAAAATAATGAACCAAAAAGTCTCATTGTTATTTCTGGTACATCGGCCTTGAACTAAATAGACCACAATTGCCATACAAATATTTTTATATCGAATTTGTGCAACAATCAGTGATCTTACAATAATTCTTCGCCTCGACGTATTAATGCTTTATTTTCGGGATTGTTTATCTTTGAAGTTCTTTATAATTTTTATAATTGAGAGTGATTCAAGACGAGACTGACCGAGTTGCTGTTATTCGATCGAAACCCGCCTTAAGGTCCTATTAAGACGTGAAACTATTTTTTTTCCTTTATTTTCCATTGCATTTTGATCAGGCTTGAGATTTCCGGTCTAAAGATGGAAAACTTTTTAGAGAATTAGCGAATAAATAAATCAAGAACATCGATAAAGTAATAAATAAATAAAATAAATAAATAAATAAATAAATTTAAAAAAAATAATAATAAAAAGTGAATAAATTGAATAAAGTAAATAAGATGCAGCAGTTAAGTTTCGTCGTAGGAGATCATCATTAAAATAACATTGCTGGGATTTTAAAGAAGAAACCGAGGGCTCCATGGGATTATTCTCACACACGACGTCTCGTGTTTGTTGTTCACTTTCCGTAGTGGCGGTAATCTACTCCACGCATAACTCTGTTTGCTGTTATTATTTTTTTTCCTTTTGTTCACAAGTTTTTTCTTCTGTTTGCGTGAATTTGTGAAGCAAGCGACGAATCTGGCGCGCGGTTTTTCACGCTTCGTTAATTATTAGTATTTTTTCTGCCTTTTTTTTTTTACTTTTGCTCCCACAAGGTTCGAGACAGTAGAAACAATTGTGGGAGTCGAGGTACGGAATTGTGAGTTTTTGAAAGAAAAATAGGGATTGACGAGTTATTTCAATGCATTTTATTTATATATATTTTTTTTAAATTGTTATTGGATTTTTGGAATACAATGCGGTGTGGACGTGATTTTTTTTTCAAGGCCAGACTTTAAAGATGTGCCAACTGCTATTTGTCGAAATATTTCAACTGCATCTCTGCTATTTTATTCTGAGTAAAATACTTTTTCACGCCCTCTTCCTCTCTTCTGTACATTTTAGAAGACTTCATTTATTGCCGATTCCGGATTTATTAAAAATGATAAAGAAAAAAAAGATTTTCCACCTAGGCGAATTATTGAAGTGCTCTGAAATTTTATTACGAATTCCGTAACAGTGACAACTCGGAGTTAGGTAAACGAACATTCCAATAGCTCGATTGTTTTTCCATACTAAAATATATGTATCAAAAAATTCTACAAAGGGTAGAGAAATTTCTACAAAGTATTTCAAAAATACTCGGTTTTTACTACCAAGTAGAAATTAAAAAAAAAAAAATATTTGGGCGATATTTTGGGTTTTTGGGATATTTTGGGATTTTTGGTACTAAGCATAAGCAAATTAACGCTATCCAAAATTATCTCCACGATTTATCAAAATTCAAAGGAATAAAAATAGTCCCATTAAAACAAATATTTCGAGTAGGTATTCAAGAATTCTCAAAAATTTCGTATCAATATTAATTCAAAATTCCATAAAAATATTCTCGAACTCTACAGTCTTCACTCACAAAAAAAAAATAAAAAAAATAAAAAAATAGAACAAAAATTCAACAAAAATCCTCAATTTCCATAACCACCTTAAACCGTTTGAAAAAAAAAAATCCAAAAATCTCGCTCATAATCTTCATTCCATACCCGACAATCGCCGCAAAAAAAAATTCTCCAAAAATGCTGCTGATCCGTATTTAATATCCGAGAAAAATATTTTTCTAACACAGTCAAGACCTCTCCTAAATAAATATAAACCTTATGCAAAAAAAAAAAAAAAAACCCCCCCTCCCGAAGGAACGTTCGTTGAACTTCCGGGTTGGTTTCCTCCATCTCCGGGGCGTCGACGGCGATCCTGAGAGATGCGCGAGCACATTGGACCGAGACCGCGCGATATACAGTCGATGGAAGTACGTAGGAACATCCATCGGAGTATCTCCGCGTACGTCGCCAATCGAGAGAGAGAGAGCGGGGGGGTGAATCCGTTCGTATGTTACGTTCCGGATTGTGGGAAGTGCATTATCTTCCCTCGGTTCTCGAGGCTCGACGACTGGCTTCGTCGTCGTCGAACGTCGAACCTCGTCGTCGTCGTTGTCGTTGTCGTTCGTCGTCGTCGTTGCCTCGATTACGGTTCGGAGCTGCGCGATCTCTCGAACCCCGGGTGGTGGAACACACCCGGAGTCAGCAGCACCACCGAAGCGCCAGCAGCAGCGCCAGCAGCAGCGCCAGCAGCAGCGCCAGCAGCAGCGCCAGCAACGCCAGCAGCCTGTTATACCCGGTGTACTCGTGATAGCCGAGTCCAGTCGACTTCAGTCACGTTGGATCCGTCCGTGCGCGACGTCGTTGCACTCCAAAAAAATTTTAAATAAAAAAAAAACATACCAATATATCCATAATAACCGTCCGCGTGAGCATAGAGAGAGAACACACACAGATTAATTTTTTTTTTACCGCGTGTTATTATTACAATCGTTCGTAAAATTATTCTCAACGCTCGACGCGATAAATAATAATAAAGAGTAAAAGAATTTGAATTTTTTAATTTTTTTTTTTATGTTAATAATATTTGGATATATTTATGATTTATGAGGGTGTTTGAATATTGTGAAGTGACGCGGAAGCAGGGTTCGGTTGGGGAATTTTGCGCAAGGCAGATTTATCTGATAGCCAATCAGTGACGTCGGAGAAGAAAATAAAGAAGAATTGGAAGAGGAATATATATAGATGGGTCTTGTTTGAGGTATACCGAACGGTGACAGTGATAATTTTTTTTTTGTTCTGCTGAATGGGCGACCGGACATTAAGCGACACAATTTGTCGCGCGATGTCGAGTGAGAAATCCGGGATTTATGGTATTTCGTGACGGAGATTCGTTGTTTCGGTTGCGGTGATGGAGATTGTGGATTATTTGGATTTTATCAGGTTCGAACGTTGAAAAAAAAATTTCTTTTTATAAGGAAAAATTGATTGAAAATCTTTTCTATTTGTTTTTTCTCTTGGTAATTTTTTTTTAATGCGGAGAGAAATTTGTGAATTTTTATTACATGAATGAAATTTAATTCGATTTAGTTTGAATTAAATTTATTTACATTATATTTTATTAGACTGAATGAAAGTCAATGAAATTCTATTCAATTTAATATGAATTAGATTCAATAAAATTCTCTTTTATTTTATATGGATTAAATTTAACAAAATTCTGTTTTATTTTATACGAATTAAATCTAATTAAAGTCGATTCCATTATTTCCGAATTAAATTCAATAAAATTCGACTCATATATTTTGATTCCATTCCAATGAAATTCTATCTTGTCGAATTCAAATAAAATTTAATAGAATTCCATTTCTTCATTTTGTTTTTTAATCTAGATTATTTAGATTATTTATGTAAATTTCGGTGATTAAGAGAAGCTTTTAACGAGATAGATTACAATATATTCGTTTACCGAGGAATGTTTCGTAGTTAGATTCAGTTGTGAACGAGTCTGTCTGGTCTCAACGTGCGAGCGAGAGAAACGACATTCCACAGTCGGTTCTTCCATCTCTTTCTCTCTCTCTCTCCCTCTCTCTCACGCGTACAACGTGCACGAGTCGCCGGGTCTCTCGGCATGCTAAAGCACCGAGCTTTAGCTGACTCACGCACGTCGCGATCTTCCTTCATCTCTTTTTCTTCGTCGTCATCTTCTTCTTCGACACCGAGGGCGCCTCTGGCTCGACAATTTTCGCGCTTGGTCCACGAGCTTTTCATCTTATTTCCTGAGACTCATTGAATTTTTTCAAACACTTTACGTTAAAAATATCCAAAACCTCATAAAAATGAAATTTCACCCTATCTTCTAAAACAGTCCAATTTTTTCTGTCACCAAATAAATTTATTCAATAAACATTCGTAAGCTGATTAAATTTAAAAAAAATAAAAAACAATAATAATAATAATAATAACCGGTTTGAAAAATGTTATATTCTTATTTTTCTAAAATAATCGAATCTTTCTATTTCAAACAATTTCGAGGTTATTCCAATTTTGAATTTCTTCGAATTTGTTCAAATTCGCCAGTGCTTTCTAAAAAATGGCTCTCAAAATAGAAGGACGTCGTCACTAATTTCCAAAAACCGAAAATAACAAGCCAAGGAGAAAGACAGACGCAGAAATAAAAACATGAACCCTTAGTTTATATAGTTTATGCGTAGCTTCACGTTTTTATTCGTTCGTATCATCATATCGTATCAACGAATAATTGTTATAACAATGTAACAATTGATCCTCATATTGGGATGGTTGACAAGGTTTCCTGAATTTTGTAAAATTTTTCGGAGCACTTTGGAGTACTTTTCAAAGCTCCAGACACGACTGACCCACGCTTACGGAGCAAAGGTACCAAAAATAACGTTACAGACTAAGGGTCAAAAAATAAAACGGAAACGAAACCAAGAAGAAAAAAAAGTAAAATAGATGTTACGTAAAATCTCGACGGCCTAAGCCCTAAGCGACCAAACTACATTCACTCGTAAATCGTTTTCGTTCGCGTATTACTTGTTCGTGTTGTCGATGGATTCGAACTCGTTAATACGACCGGTTAATCCTATACGACGATCGGATATGCTCTCAGCGTAACCATCTCGAACTGCTGTATCGGTTGACGCGCTATAAACGCATCAGAAGCGATCGACCGAGAAACCACGTGAGACGGTCGACGACTCCGAGGCATTCCTTAGCGTATGCACGTTTTTGAAAATAATAAATTGATTATGATTTTTTGTTTCTTCTTTCTGCGCAGTCACGATTAATTGACGAATTTTTAATAATTTATTCATTGCTTTATTTATTTATTTATTCATTCATTTATTTTTGGGCGGGTGGCAATCAAAGCGTTTAGGAGAAATTGTTATGAGAAATATTGTTGAGATCTGTCATACATGCTGTTACGATCGATTGACGTAAATTCAGATTTTTCTTTTTCTAACTTCGATTCTAAGAGTTACGAAGGTTTGAGTGGTCAAGCAATTTTAATTTTAATTTTTCCGAAGCGTTCCTTAGCGTATGCACGTTTTTAAAAAATGTATTGATTATGATTTTTTGTTTTTTTCTTCGGCGCAGTCACGATTAATTGACGAATTTTTAATCATTCATTCATTGATTTATTTATTTATTTATTTGAATTTGATTGATTTATTCATTCATTTATTTATTTTTGAGCGGGTGGTAATCGAATCGTTTACGAGAAATTGTTATGAGAAATATTGTTGAGATCTGTCATACATGCTGTTACGATCGATTGACGTAAATTCAGATTTTTCTTTTTCTAACTTCGATTCTAAGAGTTACGAAGGTTTGAGCGCTCGGGCAATTTTATAGGCTCTTTCGGAACGTTCGGCGCATTACCTAATCACTAATGCGTATATGAATGTCGATTTTTAAAGTCGATAACCGAACGGCCGCGACGGTGATATAGTTGTTTGTGTAGTCTTCAAGGCTGGAGAAACCTATTTACAACTGCTTGGAAGAATATTTTTGAGGACATTGAATATTTATGAACTCTCTTGACTCTTGTTTTTCTTTTTATTTTATGGTTGTTTTTATTTTTCATTTTTATTTGGAGCGTTTGGTAATCATTTTCATCACGGAAATCATTTATGGAACTATTAGGATGACCGCGCTGATTATTCGGAATCACCAGAATTAATCATAACCTTATTGTCCAAATTATCATGGATCTAAAAATAATAGAAATATAACAAAAAAATAATTCGGAAGCGAACAAATTATTACAAAAAAAAATTCACAAGAATCAAAAACTTTTAATTTCGTCGAACTTTGCGCCATCATAAAATAATTCTGAATCAAATGAATACATTTATCAATTGCTACGATTAAAAAAAAATAAAATGAATGGAAATTGAAAATTTTCTAATTATAATTGCAGACAAAATTTATTACAAAATAATCCCATAAAAATCCAAAACTCCCAATTTCGTCAAATTTCCAACCACAAAAAAAAACGAAACAAAAAGAACGCGAAATTAACTAAATAACTCAATCAATTACGGTGATAAAAAAAAATAATAATCATCAAAACCACGTCACGAAGCTCGCGAGAAAAAAATCCGTGAATCGAGATCACTTTAGAAAATCACAATTTTCAAATAACAATCGCAGATTAGGATATAAAGAGAGAGAGAGAGAGATAGGAATAATGTTTCGGTAGTTGAATCGCGAGGAAGAGTAAACCGAGATGATTTCGTGTTGTTTCGTAATAAAATCATGAACGAATGTAATTGTTGTGAATCAAGCGCGAGACGGTTGTGCGATAAGTCGCGATGGTTAAGCTGGCGGAACAAAAGCCGGTAAGAACGTGCGATGACCCAGTTGGCATGAATGACCGAACGTACAAGCAGCGAGTGAGCGAAACAAGGAGAGATGCTTCATCATTCGCGAGAGGCTGCTGTACCAAACCGAAACGCAACGTCGTGAGATTGACGCATCGCGAACGGCCTTCCTCACTGTTTGCACCTCGCTCCAATAATTCTTCACCCAATTACAAAAATTTCGTATCACACTCGTTGCTTATATTTTCTCTGCTTTCCAAGCAAACCGGAAGAAGAAACGAGAGAAATCGATTCATTTATTCATTTATTTTTTCTTTTTTTTTTTTTTACTTTTTACGTATCTTTGTGATATGTGTATGTGTTTCGATGATATTTTAGCCCCTGAAATGATCCGGAAGAATCGAGAAGATTAGTTGTCTTTAATTTCGGAAATTTCGTATCAGACTCGTTGCTGATATTTTCTTTGCTTTTCAAGCAAACCGGAAGAAACGAGAGAAATCAATTCATTTATTTATTTATTTTTTTTCAATTTTTTTTACTCGTTACATGTCTTTGTGATATGTGTGATATATTTCGATGATATTTTAGCCCCTTAAATAATCCGGAAGTATCGAGAAGATTAGTTCTGTTTAATTTTATTGAATTTTTGTGATATTTTGGTTCGTTTGTTTACATTTTTAATATATTTCGGAGCATTATTGCTGCGTGATCCTCGTTTTCGCAATTTCGCGATCTGCAGCGCGTGTTCGACAGTCGGTTTATCAATGATAATCAGAAAATACTTGGAACTGATAACCGACCGGTGATTATTATTATTATTTTTATTATTATTGTTTAAATACCAATATGACGCGAAATTCCTCGACTAATTACGCCAGCTACGAGTTTCAATCGTTCGAGCTGATCGAATCGACTGATAAAAAAGTGCAGAAAAATTAGCGATTATGATGAAAATTTAAAAGATCATCACAAGCTTACGATATACTAGCCTGGATGGTACTACAAAGTTTTAATAATTAAATATACATTTTCAGAGAAACGGAACAGAATCCATTTTTGTATCATTCTTATTTCCCTGTTTATTATATCTCTTATTATATTTCTATTATATATATCTTATATTCTGTTTATTATATCATTATTATATATCTCTTATTATTATTATTATTATTTTGCATTATTTGTTGTTATATTTTCGATTTCTCGTTTATTTATTCAGTGCAATTAAATCCTGTTATTGTTTCACCATTATCATTATTATTGTATTACCTTCGAACAGAGAAAATGCGGAAATTGTCGATTCAGTTGCATGATTTACTATCGCAGTCTGGTAGTAAAGTAGATATTTTACAGCGAAATAGAAGAATTCGTTTATAATTCGTTCGCGATTTTTCTTTCTCTCTCGATCTATTCTTCTTTCATGACGTTATAAAATTCAATCAATACAATCAGAATTTTCATTGCGATGACAATTTTCCGTGTAAGCTGCACTCATCAATGTATCAACGAAGTGAATTTAAATTTTATTTGATTCTTATTTATTTATTCCTTGGATTTATTTATTTATTTGGAGGGTGCGTAAAAGCGTCGAGATTTGCTCGTTTTACTCTCTTTCATCGATTTTCTCGTTTCTTCGTCGTCGTCCTCAACCTCCTTCGTCATCACGTGTGTTCAAAGGCGCTAAATTTAGTTTCACCCTCCATCAGGCGCGGGGGGAAGGGGGGGGGGGGAATAGCTCACGGTCTCGAAAACCCGCACGGCGGTCAGGGACGGACAAACGCCAAAACTGTCGAATCTTTTTTTTTTCTTTCTACCTACTTCCGTTCTCTTCGACTTCAGTCGATCTTTTCTCTTACTTTTATTATTGTTATTTTTCAATTTTATTATTTCCTTTAATATACTTCCGGTATGGGAAAATAAATTCAAGCTGTTACTGAATATTATTATTATTATTATTGTTATTATTATTATTTTTATTATTATTATTATTATTATTATTATTATTATTATTATTATTATTATTATTATTATTATTATTATTATTATTATTATTATTATTATTATTATTATTATTATTTTTATTATTATTATTATTATTTTGTTGTATTATTCTATTTTGCTTTCGATTAACAATATTTTTTCTAACATTTTTATTTCCGTGAACGAATATACAGCGAATCTTGTATTTTGACAAAAATTCTCTCGGTTTAATTGAAAATATTCAACAAGACAGTTAGAAACCGATAAAAAGAGTGATAAAAACATTCCACATTCGCACGATTCATGTACAAGCCTCCTTGTCTCTCTCCCAGCTCTCCCCTTGTTTTCTATCCCCATCCGCGCTCTTATCACCAGTCCGTTCCATCAGTCGAGAGTACTTTCATCCACTTCCGTTATCCGTTCGTGCGGAAATCCTCAATTCGCGATGGCTCCTCGTCGCTGCGCGTATTTGTCCTCGTGCTTATCCTAGCAATGCAATCACACTAGAAAAATAGATTCGGAAAAAAAGAAATAGGCGTCTATTAAACGTATGTTCGTTCCGGTTATCCAGCGTCGATTCGATTTGCTTGCAACAATTAATTTTCGATATGTACATTCGTAGACGAAAAAATTGCAATTATGACAAAATGATAAAAATACGACTATCTAATTTTTTAATTAGTTAATCATTTCTATTTTATTTATTCATTTGATTTTTTCAATCGTTCAATTTCTCTCCAGAGAAATAATCTTTGGGGAAAGAATATCCAGGCTCGTCCTCGTCGTAAACTTACCAGTTACCAGTAGATAAAATAACAATAATTACTCCGTCACGGTTCGTCGTCGTCTCGTCGATCGAACAAAACACGCAGTTTCATAACAATTTATTATATTTTCAATTTCCCGAATTAAATATTCACGATTATCGCGGTATCGTGCATCGATCCTGTACGTAATAAAAAAATGAGTTTAACGACCGATGAATTTATTATCGCGGTTGTTCGTGCGAAATGAAGAATGGAAAAAAATAGGGGAAATAAATAGAAACGAGGCGATTGTTCGTTGCAACGGAAAAGGATTAGCCACTTGACGGTTCGAAGGATTTTTTTTTTTTTTTTTTTTTTACCTCGACGAGGATAATTCGTTACAGTAGTACGCTGCGGTAACGCTGCATTGCGTTTGTGAGCTTCGTTGACAAATTACGGTTATTTTTTTTTTCTCTTTTGGAGTTTGTAACGTTCTAGTCGATCCTTACGAGTGTCTCTTGTCAACTACGTAACGCGACGACACGCAGTTTCAAGGTTTTATTATTGTTATTGTCACTGTTATTATTGTTATTATTTTTTGATGGAGGAAAGCATTTTTCGTTGTCATGCACAGGCTATTATTGAATTAATAATGTTTTATATTACTTTTTTTTGCGGCCTTGCGGGTCGAATGATGACGGGTTTATAAAATTGTCGTTTTAATATTTTTCTTATCGAAGAATATGATTTTAGATCATTCAAAATGGTTGAATTTTTAAACCAGACGTATTTCAATCATCATTCAGCAATAATTTGAGTGGAAAAATGGAATAATAACAGTTTTTATTGAATTGTATGATTATTATTTTTTTTAATTACTCTTTTTGTTGAACCATTTGTATATTTTTTTTAAATTCAAGGTAAGACTTCGATAACAACGAAAATTTGACAAAATAAAAAATATTCCAACTCATTCTTTCTGTCATAAATTATTGCCAATTAGAAGAAGAATCATCGGTAATTTCGACCTCGATTTATTGATTTATCTATTTATCGTTAAAATAAATCTTGTAAAAAAAATGTTCCTTCTTTATTGATTGCTATACTTTCTGTGACGCAACCGCGATCCTTCATACGTTTTTCGCCCAGCAACCTAACGCCCTCAAACGTTTTCATTCAATAAAAATATAAACGACAATTTTATTTCAGTAATTTCATTTATTTTCTTTAATCTTTCATGAATTTCATCCTATTTCATTGTATTATTCTTATCGTTAATTGGAAAAATAGTTAACGGGGTATTGCTGCCTAGAAGCTTCTTTTTTAAAGTCATTTTTCGGAATTAATTTTGTGAAAACTATCAAACCCACAGTGCCAGGATTTTTCACGCATAATAAGTCATGTTTCAACTAACAACACAATTTTTTATAAAAGTTTCTATTGCAATTTACACATGTTATGCGCTGTTGCGCAGGTCACGGCGTGAAATGCTCGTCCAAACGGGCGCACGGATTATTTCGGTTCTATTCATCTAAATCGGAGGAACCAAATTTTTTAAAAATCTATATGAATGTAGTTATCGTCTGAACTTGAACTAAGTAAGTACGGAATTTTTTATAGCAACCGTAGCTGTTTGAAAATTGACGTTCAATTTTCCTGGAAAATTGTCAACTAAAATATAAGAGCACGGCTAAAATATTCAAGCTATCGGTATTATTCTAGTTCCGACTATAGGTGAAGGTTCCCTCGACATGTGTGCGAAGCCGGAAGCCAATCGGTCCGCTAGTTGTTGAGAAAAACGTGCGCCCGACTTGAAAAATGTCGTTTCGAGAAAAACGCGTTTAACGGGTATTGCTGTCTAGAAGCTTGTTTTTAAAGTCATTTTTAAGAATTAATTTTGTCAAAACTATCCAACCTACAGTGCTGGGGTTTTTTACGTATAATAAGTCATGTTTCAACTAACCACACAAATTTTTATAAAAGGTTTTATTGAAATTTACACAAGTTATGCGCTGTTGCGCAGGTCACGGTGTGAAATGCTCGTCCAAACGGTCGCACGGATTGTGGCGGTTTTATTCGAGTTTTACGAATTTCAACTTAATATTTATTCGGACGTCACATTCTCGAAACCCTACACTATAAGAAAATGCCAAGAAAAATAGATTTTTTGAAATTTCTAGACGGCAATACCCCGTTAAAGTCGTGACGATGGCGAGGTGATGCACTGCCCCATGAATGGGCGCACCTGACGCGAGATTGCATGGTCGTCGACCTTTTACGTTCGACACACCGTTGACTGTGTGTAATCGGATCTCGAAGAGTTCAGCTCTTTCTCAGCTATGAAATAATCCTCACGTTCCCTCGGAAATAACGGATCCCGGGCATTTGCTCGTGCGAAAGAGATTGGAACGGGCTTGTTCGAAGATTATCGCAAATTTGCAATTTACAGTTTCAAATCCAATGAGCCATTGTTTTTAAAAAAAAAACCCAATTTCCACACTTCGTCGGAATTTATTAACATTTATATTTATTTTAATACCTATATGTGTATAAATATATAGATAATAATGTGAGATATTATCGGTGTTATATTATATTATTTTATATGTATTTCTCTGGGAGAAATATATTGAATTATCTGAGTATTTAATTCAATTATTAGTATTTTTCCATAGAAATGTATCAATAATATAATCATATATTATTGATATTTATTTCATTTTATTTTATATTTATTTAAAAATTTTGAATCTATCTAAATATTCCATTTTATTATATCCATCGATATTAATCGATTTTCATAAATAAAATTTAGGACGATCGAACCTGATAAATTCAACATAAATACCACAAACAAAATACAAAAAATACAAAATCGTATGTTTGTTCGTTAGAATCAATACAATTGAATCGAGGTTGAAGGGGGAACAGTTTCACATCAATGTGAAGTAACAAAAGTGCAAGAAACGTCGAACAAGCGACATCGCACAGTTCGCAATTGGACTGTGAAGTTACGAAAAATTATTTAATTTCTTCGGTGAATTCCCGAACGATAAAAAAAAATGAAATAATAAAAAAAATAATCATCGAACTCAATTCAGACTCCAAGAATTTGCGGTGAGAGTGACAAGAAAAGAGCGATAGCGGGAACGTGTTATAAAAAAGTGTCGAGGACTTGACATAAGCATTTACGTGGAAAAAACGCAGTAAATCACTTGCTTGGAGTCTAAGGAACGAAATTTTGTGCCTCGATGACATTTTTCTCACGATTTCTGGATTCCACAAAAATCTCTCAACTTTAATTTGCTTCAAAAACAAATAAAACAACGTAAAAAGAGAGAAAAAAATCCAACCACAGCAACCCAAGCCACAAAATGTGAAAACGAAATTCTCAAAAAGTAAATCAATATCACCTAAAAAACAATAATACTAATCGATATTTTTAAAAATAGTCCAAAGTCGAAAAAGTTCGACTCAGCGACTTTAATTTTTTTTAATAAAAGAAGTAAAAAAGTAAAACAACAAAGAATAAAACGACCAACGGAGCCCAGCCACGAAATGTAGAAACAAAATTTTAAAAAAGAAAAACAATTAATATAACCAAAAAATAATACTAATAATAATAATAATAACAATAATAATTGAGATTCGAAAAGAAACGAAAATTGTGAAAAAGTGTGACTTGAAGATCGTGAGAAAATCGCGAGTTATGACATGAGCAGCACAAATGGGTTCAGGCTCAAACTGCGAAGGTCGGATGAGACCGAAAGACTCACCGACGAGCCGGACGATGATCGATCATCGATCATCGTTGGAAAATCATCGTCCGGACGTTCGACAGGAACGACGATCGCTCTCGGAGGTTCGACCTTCGAATCTCTCGCTCTCGACGTCACATATTCGGCCGCGAACGTCGCTTCCGGAATTCCCGAAACGTCCTCGAAATTCATCGAAAACGGTCCATTGCCGTCCAGAAAACTCAGCAATATCTGGGAAATTCCGGACGTCGAGGAACAATTTTCCAATCTTTCGACCTCGTCGACGTTCGAGACTGACGAAAAAATCGTCGTATCGAATCGGTATTACGACGAAGAATTGTGGGAAGACGTGGGTGTCGTCGATTATATCGAAAAAAAACTCGGCACTCCGGACGAGAGCACGCCGGAGGAACGAGAAGATGCGCTTCGAGAAGTTCTGGCCGATACGGATATTCACGAGGGCGACGGAGATCTGTCGGATTTTCTTTTTCACGTTGCACGAACGAAACACGGAAAGATTTATATAAGAGTCATCAGAACGTTGCTGCTCAATCGAGGTAAGAACAAATTTTTAATTTTTTTGGGAGAGGGATTTTTATTTGTATTTTATTTTTATTGGGTCTTTGATTTTTTTATTTTTGCTCATTATTGAAGGAATATTGAAGGTTGAAAGAAAATATTGATGTATTCGGTTTGAAATATGGAATTAATTGGAAATTGTATAGATTAAGAACGAAACACGGGAAGATTTGTATGAGGGTAATCAGAACGTCGCTGCTCAATCGAGGTATGAACAGATTTTCAATTTTTTTGGGAGCGGGATATTTATTTTATTTTTATTTTCATTAGGTTTTTTATTTTTTTATTTTTGTTCATTATTGAAGAAATATTGAAGGTTGAAAGAAAAGATTGATATATTCTATTGGACATCTGGAATTAATTGGAAATGGTATAGATTGACTTTCTTCGCTAATTTTACTCTGTAATTTTACGTGTATGTCCGTCCGAATTCCTCCGCGAAAATAAAAGAACGAAAAAATAAATCAACGATGCAACAACTCTACGGATTTGTAATCTTACTCACGAGAAAAATTCTTATCACGGCCACAAATTTGCGTTCTTGAAAAATATACCAAAAGAAAAAAATGTCCAAGTCAATGTTTCAAAAAAAGAAAGTTAACTCGAGAGCTTGATGTCTGAATTCACCCTCAATCAATTAAAGAACCGCCCAAAGCAAAAAAAAAAAAAAAAAACACTAATCAACCATTTCGAAAGTATTTCTCGTTAAGTAGAATTTAATTGGAAAATAATTATACATTCGTCTCTAGACCTCAGTTGCCAAATTAATTGCTATTCAAATTTAATCATTCGAGCTCGATCCGCATCGAGCTGAAAAAAAAGAGAACAGAAAAAAAAGAGATAGAATGAAAAATAAATAAATAAATAAAAATATTAGGATAAAAATTCTCAGCATATTGTTTGAATGTAAAATTACGAAGATATCATCTTCGTGGGTACACATTGTATTCATTCCCTGCGAAAATACCGTTTTACCCCGTGTAATGCCCGACCGTACGCGAACTGATAACGATCTCTTTCTCTCCTTCTCTCTCTCTCTCGTCTGCATTACCGGAGAACAAATAGATCCAAGGTTGAACTCGTAACGTTAATAAATTTTCTCACAACGAATATCTCGGTTAACAGATATAACTGTGCACCGAGTGCTTGTACTGTTAGCCGGTTGAATGGCCAATGTAACGCCGTAAGGCGACCACACGAGGCTCGGCATGATCATCGGATTATAGCCGCGATTATCAACGACCGGATGGCAACGGTAATTGCTCGTATATTCCAAACGATTATTCTTCGTGCATTCATCAACGAAATTATCCACTCGCAATCGGGGGAAAAAAAATACAGCACGAGTACAAATTATTCGAAGTACTCGGTCGAATTAATCGACGATTTTGCAAAGTGGATTTTTATGCCAAAATTCAAAAATTCACTATAAAATTTATTGCTTCATTATTTTTAATTGAAGAAAAAAATTACTTCTAAAATAAACTCAATTGATTTTTTAAATAACCTAATTTCATATTTAAATTGAACTAAATTTATTTCTTACATAACCTAAATTTTTATCTAATTTTTTATTGATAAAAAAAAAATTATTATAATTGTGCTCAGTCGGTAACAAAAAACTGTAAAACGGTATTCTCAGGTGAGATTGATTTCACGCAGAAAAAACGAGAACGATCGACTGCATATCGAAATTCCGCAGACAACCGTTCTCGTAATTCATCCGAAAGGTCAACAACGTCAGAAAACACCGTTTTAAAAAGATTCGACTATCTCGTCCTCTTACCAAACTAAGAGAGATCAACAAATGTAGCACATCGCCTAAATAGCTCCTGAAATTTTCAAGTCCCTCCTTAACTGACGTTTTAACAGATTTTTTTTATCTCTATAAAAATTATTTTCTAATTGATTGAATAGAAAATAAAATAAAAAATTATTCGAATTTTCGTCTAAAATCTTGGAAATAATTTTGCAAAAAAAAATTCTCGGCTTCGCTTCCACGTTATTATCTCGGGATTTGTATCTCCGTTCACGCTCTACAATAAAACCCAGACAAACGATGATCACGAGAAAAAAAACAGAGCAGCAGCGACGAATCACGGATTTCTGTATCAACCAATCGTTCGACTGTTTGTCCGTCGCTATAGCTAAGATAGCTTCGTCCGAATTCGCGAAACACCAAGTGGGCTATCAAAAACCATTCCGAATCAACGAAACGAATATACATATTATTATTATTATTATTATATAGATATATTTGTTTTTATTTCTTTCGTCATTCGCTTCGCGAAACACACACCGAGTATGTCGATCGAAACGTGCGCGGGTGAATCACCGAAGCGATTGAGAATCTCAACTCACGAGGATGCAAAAACGTTGAGCGAACGTTGCCACGATAATACGAAAAATGTTGATAACAACGTCGAGACTGTGGAGTCGGAATCGTTCGACGATTGGAAACATTTTATTACGAGTTTTGATTTTCATCCGGAGATTCATGGATTGCCGAATGATTTTCGTCTAACCAAATACGGTGACGATAGATACAAAACCACGAAACCCAATCTCGAGACTTTGGAATCTTGTTTGACGATATTTCACGATGATTCTCAGGTAAATAAAATTCGATGAAAGAATTAAAACCAAGATAAAAACTCGTACAATTGAAAGAATCATAAAATTATGATGAATGATGAGAGTAATAATAACTGCTATTATAATACAATAAAGTTTTGAAGAAGAGTATTAATATTAACGAATATAATGTATGATGTAAATTATATATCATTGTTATTACTATATCGCATTATTTTTTATAGAAATTAATAATGATAAATATTTTATAATAATGAAATACTTAGTCACAAATTTTTGACAAAATTAATCGCAAAAAGAGAAACAAATAATAAAAATGGTAATAACAATAATACCATAATATGATAAAATACTATAAAAATCAATTTATATGGATAAATTATAAATAGAATATTAATAATGTCTTATTACTATCATTATTAATAATAATAATTAATAATGGAATTATTATTAATAATAATTAATTATTATTATTATTAATAATAATAATAATTATTATTATTATTATTAATAATGATAATAATAATAATAATTATTAATAATAATAATAATAATAATAATAATAATAATAATAATAATAATAATAATAATAATAATAATAATAATAATAATAAAATTATGATTAAATCAATTAACAAAAAAAAAATTAAATTATTATTAAATATTAATGATAAGTATTTAATATTTCTCAAATTCTCCATCAAATTTTTTTACCAAATCAACCGCGCAAATAACTAAAAGTAAAAAAAACAACAAAAAACACCCCTCACTCAAAAAGCGACCTGAATAAAAATTCCGAATTACAAAATTCTCACCAGAATATCACGAGGCTTCGTTCAAAACCAACCTCACGTGCCAACGAGTCGAAGAAAAATACTCCCATAACCGAAAACCTCATGATATTGGGCGAAGACACTTTGTGCACGCGTTTGGAAGGTTTGGATCTTCATTTGATCGAAACGAACGACGTTATCGCGCCTTTCGTCGAAGATCCATACGCGATGGGCAGACTCGCTTGTCTGAGCGTGTTGAATGGAATTTATTCGTTGGGTATCGTCGATTGCGCGACCACGAGAATGTCACTAGCTATACCGAATCGAATGGAAACTCGTGAACGTGAAATCGTGATTGGACAAATAATTCGGGGATATAAAGACGCGGCTGAAGAATCCGGAGCGAGCGTGGAATGTGGGAGAATAACGATTAATCCGTGGTTGCTCGTCGGTGGTTCGGCAAGCGCGGTTTGCGGAAGACACGAGTTAGCACCACCGGACAGAGCGGCCCTGGGCGACGTTATAGTTTTGACGAAACCACTCGGCACGAACGTCGCTCTTACGGCTTTTCAATGGCTCGAACAGACGGAAAAACGCAATAGATTGCTGTTGACGATGGACGAGAAAGACGTGAAAAAAGGTTGGCATCGAGCTTTGGATACCATGATGAGAAGCAACAGAGATGCTGCTCTTCTCATGAGAAAGGTAACGGGGAGGAAATTTTTTTTTTAATTAAAGAGGGGATGCACGGATTCGGGTTTTGGGTATTGGACGTCTGTGGAGAATTGTTCTGTAGGTTTTTTGGGAGGTTTTTGTCGGTGAAAATTTTTTTTTGGGACGAATTTTTGGCGTGTTTGACGTTTGCGTAATTTTATTTCAATTTGTTATATTATGGAGGAGGGATTTTATTCTGTTATTATTGATACTGATAGGGTTGATAGATATTTATATTTTACTATATTCTCATGGTGAAATATAATTTTTTGTGTATTATTATTATTATTATTATTATTATTATTATTATTATTATTATTATCATTATTATTATTATTATTTTTATTATTATTATTATTATTATTATTATTATTATTATTATTATTATTATTATTATTATTATTATTATTATTATTATTATTATTATTATTATTATTATTATTATTATTATTATTTTTACTATTATTATTATTATTATTATTATTATTATTATTATTATTATTATTATTATTATTATTATTATTATTATTATTATTATTATCATTATTATTATTATTTCATTTATAAATTTCGATCTTTATTGATTTAATACATTAATTTACAAACAATATACATTTATTTCCCTCCAGAATATAATAAATTCGAATACGTATATTGAATAGAATAATATAATAATTATATATACAATTCAATAGAATAATAAAAATACGTCGACATTATATGCAACGAACATTTTTGACACAAACAAATGATAAATACAATCAATAAAAAATAAAAGATAATAACCTAAATAAATGAATAAATAATAGATTCTATTAATAATATGATTATCAATTGAGACATAAAATACATCATTCTTAATATTTACCAAAAAAGTCTTCAATTTCTTTATGATGTACAATATTTTACTTTATTAATATTACTAATATCGATTCATACACAAAATATATCGTTCATCATAATTTCTTTTTAAATTAATTCATTACGTACAATATTCGTTCATTCAGTTTTGCTTTCTTTCGATTTATTTCAAGTACAACACTCACGCTTCGTGCGACGTTTCGTCGTACGGAATTTTGGGACACGCGAAGATGCTCGCCAAGAGACAAAAAAATCCGGTCGGTTTCGTTATTCACAATTTGCCGATAATCGCGAAAATGTCGTCGGTCGCTAGAACGATCGGCAGCAACGGACAATTGCTCGGTGGAACGATGCCGGAACATTCGGGTGGTTTGTTGCTCGTTTTGCCGAGGGAACAAGCTGCGGCTTATTGCAAATTTTTGGACAAAATCGAGCACAGATGCGCGTGGATCGTCGGTTTGGTGGAGGAGGGCGATAGAAACGCTCGGGTCATAGACAGACCGAGGGTAATCGAAGTTCCGGCCAGAGAAACGGAAACGTCTCTCTGGTGAAGCTTTCTCCATCGGAATTAAATAAAAATAACAAGAATAAATAAAACGAATAAACAAATTGATAAAAATGAGGAAGTAAAAAATAAATAAAAGAAGATGAATAAATAAAAAAATAAACGAATAAAGATGACAATTCGAAAAAGCAGAAAAAGATCGAAGAAAGCCACGAAAAAATAGTTCAAATAAAATAGCCAAAAGAAAAAATAGCGCGTGAATGAAGACCCAAAAAATAAATCGAAACGCGAAGAACTAAGAAAGTAATGGTTATGAATATTGATAGCTGTCGTCTGCTCGGAGAAACTCATGTAAGTAATTTATTGCACGAAGCCAGACGACTTTTACCGCATTACAAGACGGGAATTAATGGCCCGAAGTCACAGTGAGTCCCAAAAGCCGTACGAAAAAATTATTTTTAAAGAAGGAAAATAAGAAGGAGAAGATAATGATGAACCGTCGAAGAAGACGCTGAAAGCTGTTCCGTGAAAGCCTCCGGTTTATCAGCGATGTTCCATTTATCGAGCCGTCGTTATCGCGATCGATAAAAAACTTCGAACCCGTAAGAAATGTAAAATCGTGTTGAAATATAGTGCGTGAAGGAATAAACGGCGATTTCTCTTGACGATCTTGTTCCGGATCTTCGGAAGATTCGAGCGAAGCCTCCCGAAGAGAGAGAGAGAACGAGAAAGAGGGGAGAAAGAGAGATTTTTTTCATTGAAAATTCATTTACCAAAAATGTAGTTCATAAAACAGAATTATAGAGAGAGAGAGAGAAGAATTTTTTTAATTTATTCTAGAATAAAGTATGTGAGTGTTGTTGTTTATTCAACGTTTGTTAATTAATAATTTATTACAACGAGCGAGCGATTTTTTATTTATTTCTTTTTTATAAAAAGAGCGAAAGGGATTTGAAAAAAAAATTTTTTTATACAAATAACCCAAAGAGAAGGAGTTAGTGAGTGTTGTTCATTTAAAATTTATTGATCGATAATTTTTTTTTAGAGTGAAAGACATTTTTCAATTTTTCCCTGATACTTCTCTTTATCGAAGCTGAGAAGAGTAATGGAGAAATTCAATTTTTTTTTCGACAAGCGAGAAAGAGAGAGAGAGAGAGGAATTTTTTGAATTTTTTCTAGAAAAAAAGTAAGTGAGTGTTGTTGTTTATTCAACATTTGTTAATTAATAATTTGTTACAACGAGCGAGTGGTTTTTTATTTATTTTTTTTAATAAAAAGAGAGAGAATGAGAAGGAGGGGCGGAGGAAGAGAGATTTGGTTCATTGAACATTGATTTACCAAAAATGTAGTTCATGAAACAGAATTATAGAGAGAGAGAGAGAGGAATTTTTTTAATTTTTTCTAGAAAAATAGTAAGTCAGTGTTGTTATTTATTGAACATTTGTTCAATAAATAATTTAATAAATTAATAATTTATTACAACGAGTGAGCGACCTTTTATTTATTTTTTTTTAATAAAACGAGAGCGGGATTCGAAAAATAAATTTCTGAGAGAAATAATCTAAAGAGACGGAGTCAGTGAGTGTTGTCGTTCATTTAAAATTTATTGATCGATAATTTATTTCAAAAGTGAAAGACATTTTTCAATTTTTCTTTTATATTCCTCTCTATAGAAGCTGAGAAGAGTAATGGAGAAATTTAATTCTTTTTTCGGAAAGCGAAAAAGAGAGAGAGAGAGAGAGAGAGAGAGAGAGAGAGAGAGAGAGAGGTCGAATCAGTGTCGTTCATTCAAAATTCATTAATTCAAACTCAAATAAAATAAAAATAAAACAAAACTCAAACTAAATAAACTCAAATAAATTCATTAACTCAAATAAAATAAAATAAAATTTAAAAAACACCACCCAGTTAATAAAATTCATCAAATTAAATTCCAAACTCACAATTCATCTCAAACCTAGACATTTGTCTACTTTTTTTTACACAGACCGAACAAACGAGACAGAATGAAGTTCGTGACCCTGTCGGGGCTCGAAATTTACCTCTATTGAGAGGAATATTCGAACATGAGGACCTCTTTTCCGATTGGAAAGCCGACGAAGGTCCTCATCTTATTTCGTTTCGTCGTCTCTTCGTCTCGAGTGAACGAACGTTCATCCGACGACCTTGGCTAGATTCGCCACTCGCGAGCTTAAAATAAAGCGTTTTCTCTCTCGCCATCGTCTTTTCCAAACCCATTCGTACCCTCGGGCTATCTCGTCGCCGATAGCTCTCTCGTTCGCGAAACTTATCCGGCCTCGCTTCGCATTTATGCTACACATTCACGTACCAACGTCTTCGTCACGGATAATTTCACCGCGAATTATCCTCTGCGTGCTGCGCATTCATTACCCGCCACTTCGGTGCAGTCTGCCTAGAGCCGTATTATCCGCAGAAATATATCTGACTATATACGTACATATACGTATATATGGTTAATAGTGTCGAGAAATTTTTAATACATCTACATAATCTATCTATATATGTGCATAAAATTTCTAGACACCGTTGAACATCGTTGATTAAGTTGTGGTACAGAAGATTGGAAACTCTCATCCCGTGAGAAATCATTTGAAAATACGTAAAAAAATGCTGTAAGACGCATTTTTCGACGGTCTGTTGTTTTAATTGCGATGATCCAGATGGATTTGGCAGGATTTCTCCGGGAACGTGGGAAAATTGGGACGAAACAGGCTCAGGTGGGTATTCGGGTATTAATATCGGGGTTTACCTTCCCCCAGAGGGAAAACAAATCTTGAAAATCGGTTTCATAATTCGAAAAACCTGCGATTTGAAACCTAATCGCTTCTTGAAAATTTGGAAACTGTGCCCTCGGAATTTAAGATATTGTGCGTAGGAAATATTTTTATGAATTCTGGCTTCCAGATGACAGAAGATTCGTTTAATTATCGCAGAAATTGATCTACGCGACTTGGACATTTTAAGTGCACATCCGTGAAAAATTTGAGTTGTGTAGCTTGACATACATCCAGACGTTTTCCGCAAATATGACTTCTGGATGTTTTAGGATATCTTGAACATGTTGACATCAAAATTTCGATGACAATCTTCTGTTATTCTAATTCACCAAAATCGTCGTCATCAACGACCAACTAATTTCAATTTCAACGCCAAATCTTCCACAATACGTAATTCCATAACATTACTTCAATTATCCAATCCCCAATCTTGCAATGGACGTTCATTCGATGAAAGTACATTTGAAATACTTTCATACCAAACTCTAATGTATTTTGTTCGTCATTGATTATTAGAACCAATCGTAAAACAATAATTCATCCAAATTATTTATCATTACCGCGAGAATGTGAAAATTTTAATCGTCGCGTGATAATTAATCATCGTCATTTGTTGAAACAAATAATTCAAATTCATTTTTATCGAACGAAAGAACCAATTATTCCATTCCTATCCCAGGAATGGACATTCGTTCAATGAAAATGTATTTTAAATCCTTTCATTACCAAATTATCATGAATTCTAATTGCCAATTTAATCTGAAAGTCAATTGTAGAACAATAATTTATCCAAATTATTTATCATTATTGCAAAAATGTGGAAGTCTCAATCGTCGCATGACAATCAATCAACCTCATTTCTTTCAAAAAGTATTACAAATACCTTTTTTATCATGTAATCACGATCATATCCATATTATCATGTCATATTACGTTTCATTTCATTTTATTTTCTATTTTTATGGATTTTCTCTGCCCAAATCATAGGGCAATGCCCCGAAATCAATGACGTTCACTCTTACCGAATTCAAATATCCATAAATTTCCCGCAATACAATTCCAATGAACAATTTCCCAATTCTAACATTTTTTCTAAATTCAACAATTTTCTCTAATTCTAATTCTCAAAAATCGTCGTCATCAACGACCAACTAATTCCAATCTTAACCCCAAATCTTCCACAATACGTAACCCTATCACATTACTCCAATTATCCAATTCCCAATCAAAGAATGCACGTTCATTTCATGAAAATGTATTTAAAATACGTTCTTCCATTACCAAATTATCATGTATTATAATCCACGAAATATTTTAGAATCGTAAAACGATTATTCATCCAAATCATTCATCATTACGATCAATCAAAAATTACAAATACAATCAATCAAAGTAATTAATTAAAAAAAGTATTTCAAATTCATTTTATCACGTAATTACGATCATATCGATATTATCGTATCATACGATATTTCTTTTCATTTCATTGTTCATTCTAATTGATTTTTCCTGCCCTAATCACGGGGCAATGCCTCGAAATAAATTATATCCACTCTTACTTCGAATTCAATATTTATTTCAAATTCAATTCAATATATTACTTCAAATATCCATAAATTTCCCGCCTTCACGTGCGCGCGCATCTCCAGACAAATAACGTTCCAATTCCTCCCGTTCCCATCGTTCACGATAAATCCCGGTCCGCGTTTCCACGCGTTCCTCGTTGTTACGTGAGGCCACACGAAGATGGCGGATTGATCCGTATCCCCTTCGTCGTTTCGGCTGCTGCTGCTGCTGCTACTTCCACTGCTGCTGCTCCGACCGTCGTCGAGCCGTCAGTTTCCCGCGATCTTCGCATTTAATCCAACGAAACGTTTTATTTTCCCCTCCTCGACTTCTTCAAAGTCCCCAAAAAAAAAAATCCATAACCATTAAAATATTTAAAAAAAAAATCCCGAAAATATAAAATAACATAAAAATAAATAAACGTCAAAGTATTCGGTGCTTTGATGCTCGATCGAACTTCCGTGTCTGCATGTGTCTGTGTTTTCGTGGTTTTTCATGTGATTCATCGAGTGTCACCGACTTGATGTGTCGAAACAGTGACGCAGAGGAAACAAACGTGAAGGAATAAAGCGAACGAAGGAATTAATTAATCTCGACATTATCTTTTTATCGTGGGTTTTTTTTTTCTACGCGCTTCAGAAAGATTTTTTTTAGGTCTTGGTTTCTTTTTATTTTTATCTTCTGACGCCATGCTTGGATGAGCTGCGTCATCGAATTAACGACCCGGCGTTCGTTTGATTACGATTTTATCACATTTGGGGAGTACTTTGTTATTTCTCTGATTTAATGACGATTTAATATTGTCGAGGCGATTGAAAATCTTCGTCGGGGAATTCGTGTCGCTGGTCGGACACTGGGTTTAATGGTAATGAATGTTATTATTTTTTTAAAACTTGTTATGTTGTATATTTGTTGATAATGTGGGAAAATTTCAGAGTCTCGTTTGAGGGGGTATTCGCTCTAAATAAATTGTGTACACTAAATAACATCGGCCCAAAGGTTACACAGAATTGCACAAGATTACCTTTTTCTTTTTGTGGATTACTTGTGATCCTCGATCGAGTACAACCAAATGGAAAAGATTTCATGTAATTCGCGACAGATTACACACAATTTTTCAAAGATTACACGTCTCCGTGGCGGAATACATGACATTTTTGGAAGATTACAAAGAGCAGTGGGAACTCGCCGTAAAGTAAAATTCATATGAGATTACGAGAGAACGCACGAACACATAGGAATACATGAAGATCGCCAAACGAATACATGGAGAACGCATGAAGAGTACACGAACATTTTTGTGATCTTTCACGATTACATAAGATTGCCTAAAAAATTTTGAGATTAACAATAGTTACAGCATCGACGGAATACAAAAATTGCACAAACTTTTGCACGAAAAAGACAAAATTGATTGCCGAAGGTTATTAATTTCATGTACGCCAGATTACAAGAGTGAATATCCCCTCGTTGGATACACGATTATGATTTCATTACATCGGTCACATGATTATGATTCGGTTTCATCGGTAAAATGATTACGATTTGTTTTCTTTGGTCGAATTGATTAGCTCCGATAATATATTGGTTCAATCCATTGTACAGGAATCAATGTAGAGAGCAACGAGATCCCAGTAGTGTTGTTCGATACTGAGTTGTCCAATAATGAGATATTGATCTTGTCTAATATTAGCTGTGGGATGAGCTCATTAGCAGCTCAGGGAGGTTATTCTTTACTTAATGCTGCAAAGTTGATTTATTATCAATCATTCTTTTATTCAATGTATTCCAATAATTTTTCATCATATAATGATATATTATGATCTATGATATACTAATAATATAATATAATATACATATTATCTAATATAATATATAAATATTATATATTATACTAGATAATATATTGATATATATTATATTATATTATATTGATATATATTATATTACATTATATTATATTATATTATATTATATTATATTATATTATATTATATTATATTATATTATATTATATATAATAAATAATATCTATATATTATATAGGTATATCAATATTATATTATATTATTAGTTGAAATCAAAGTCAATTCTCGATAATAAATAAAGAACAAAAAATATATATATACATTTCATATTTATTATTTATTATTGAAAATCAACTTTGATTCTACAACCATTGAATATTCAGCCCACAGCAACTCATGACTCATTCAATCGATATGAAATGTCAGATCAATGGCATCGATAATAAATAATGGAGCAATGGCTCCATTTTGAAAATTCACTGTTCCATCATTTACAATTTATGATCCAATCAATGCAAAATATCGAAGCTGCGATGACTATCGAATATTCAATGCATAGCAGCTATTAAATATCCAATTAGAGAAAAGTATTGTATCAATGGTAATAATTGAATAATGGTGCAATAAGTTATACCGATTCAATATTTAATCGATACAAACGAAATGTCGATCAATGGACCAATAGCGAATATCGAAATCTGAATCAACGACAATTATCGAATAATCGATTTAACAGCAAACGTCGAATGTTGAATCCAATAGCGAGTTTTTCGGCAGTGATTCGAACGCTAAATCCTAAATATTAAATGAGTCGCAATCAATTCGGTAATTAAATGATAATCAAATCATCGTCAATAAAAAATATGGCAACTTTCTACGCTATTGACGGAATATTGAGTCGATTTTGTCGAACTGTTAACAAGCTTGATCGCAATTTTTTATTTACCGAACAAGTATCACTACTATTTTTCAATACTATCGGAATTTCAACGTCCTTGTTACGTCATAAAATTGTTCATTACCGCGATCCTTCGCGAGCTCTTCATTGCCGACGAATCAGCTTCTCGCGTTTAGTTTCATTCTCCATTTTTTTTCCTTCCCTTCCGTCTCGGTAGATTCCAATTGCCACCGCGATAAGCGAGTAACAAAAACAACAACCACAACAATATAATTGTCTCATGCCCCTGAAAACGCTGAAGATCTCGTTGATTGTGTTTCGGTCCGTAAAATGTATTTCCGCGCGTGCGAATACGCGAGTTTCGCGTCTGATCTTGAAGCTCGTTCTTGAGAACGAAAAAAGAGAAAAATTCGTAATAATAATGAGAATGATACCGCCGGCGAAGCAGTCAGACGTCGGAGTTAGCTCGTATTCGTATTCGTCGTCTGTTAACGATTGACGAATTTATTACGCAATCCATCGAGTCGCTCGAGTCCGAAGGTTTCGTTGTTTAACATTTTTTTTTTCTTCTTTTTTTTTTCTTTTTCTTTTAACGGCTACGGTCGGGCTGCGTTGAGTTCATTTCTTCCGGTGCACGTAATGCATAAAACGTCGTCTGCAATTCCTATGCTCGATTCTTGCGAACGATGCTCAGCATTTATTATTATTATTGTTGTTATCATTATTATTATTATTATTATTATTATTATTATTATTATTATTATTATTATTATTATTATTATTATTATTATTATTATTATTATTATTATTATTATTATTATTATTATTATTATTATTATTATTATTATTATTATTATTATTATTATTATTATTATTATTATTATTATTATTATTATTATTATTATTATTATTATTATTATTATTATTATTATTATTATTATTATTATTTTCATTATTATTATTATTTTTATCATCATCATTATTATTATTATTATTATTATTATTATTATTATTATTATTATTATTATTATTATTATTATTATTATTATTATTATTATTATTATTATTATTATTATTATTATTATTATTATTATTATTATTATTATTATTATTATTATTATTATTATTATTATCATTATTATTATTATTATTATTATTATTATTATTATTATTATTATTATTATTATTATTATTATTTTCATGATTATTATTATTATTATTATTATTTTTATTATTATTATTATTATTATTTAATTACTTTTATTTTTATTTCGGGGTTTAAACGAACGTTGGATGGTATAGATTTTTTTTCATACTATGTCGTGTTGACCGCACCTTTCTGTTGCCCCCCCCCCTCTCGCGACTTTTGACCCTACGATAGCCTTCGCTTTATCCTCTTGGAATTTAAATGAAGTTAATTTGATATCGTAGAAATTTATATACAAGGTGGTCAACGCAACGTGTGCACCGTTAGAATTTTCAAAGTATGCGTTGTACGAAAAAGTGTTATGCACAAAAGTTACATGGTTTGAAAGGGTGCACTACGTAGTGCATCCATTTTTTTTATAGGTCGAGGTGTTTCGAAGATTCGAAGGACAACTTTGTTTTTTTAAACGGATCACTATATTTTTTATAGCAAAATATGGTAGAGAATCGAATTTTGTATATTATAAAAGCCCAAATAGCCGAATTAGTTCGGTCCAATTTATATTCAACTAATATATATATAATTTCTATATATTTCACATAGATTTTTTCCACTATTTTTGTCCAGAATTCTTTTTATTATTTATACGGAAATATAATTTATGGATCGAAATTGAATTAATTGGTTTAGATGGACATCATTGAGAATTATTATTGGACAGATGTGGGGATGATTGGTCGGTGAGGTGTTGCGCAATGAACGAAGCCTCAGGGGTGAACTATGACCCCTCGCAACTATTATCGTCGGAACTTTTATTTTCTTGAATTTCTTTGGTACAGTCTCGTCGTTAAATAATAGATCGAAGTTGAATTTGTTGCTTCGGCACGAGCATGGGCTGAAACGTTTTCCGGACTGTTTGCACTTCCGGTCTCGCGATGTTGCATAATACATGAATTTCCGGTCGCGTCTTGTGCAAGTCTCGAAACAATTTTCCGTCGAAGATCGCTCGTAGAATTACGTTAAAATTGTTAATCAAATCAATTATCATTCATATAAAAACGAGCACCATTCTACGTTTTAGTTTCTTAATAATTCAAATTTTTATGAATTTTCATCACTGCAACAATTTTTTTTACCAGTAAATAAATTACCATTCTCAAGATTTCTACAACTCAAAGAATTATTAATAATACGCATTTTTCTTCAAAATTTTTCGAACTTATTTTTAATTTCTCTTTATCCTATTTTTTTTCTTTAGTACATATTTTTATTACCTCATAAATCAAAATTGAAGAAAATTGTCTGCCAAATCCATTTAAAACTTAACAAATGAATCCATTTCGTAGAAATATTTGCGAATGATTACTTTAACGTCGGAGGGGGGGGGGATTGTTATAAATATAGCCTTTGGATTTATATCATGAGTTGGGAAGTGCATTGTACGAGGCGCGCCTCTAGGATGCGTATTGTGCAGGTCTTTCGGGGGCTTCGCTCTCACTTCACACACATACACACACTTACACACTTACGGAGTTACATCGTTACGATACTCCTTCCATTATTACACGCAGACACAGACAAAGTCAGCCAAAGGCGGAAGTAATTCAGCGGTTGAGGTTTGCACCGTCTTATGCAAGCGTTTGGGTGGCTTGGGCGAAATCGATATTGGAGCCTGAAACACCTGCATCGTCGACGTAGTTCGGCCACCGCACGTTCGTCATCATCCCCCCGAATTCAAGATCGAGCTATTCCGCCCGAAAAACATAAATAATTCAAATCATCGAATTTCTAGATTATACACTCTTGCTATTTTCAATCATCTTCAATCGTCTCAATTGCGTTATAATATAATTGATAATAGTAATAATAACAATAATAATAGCAGTAATTCCTCAAAACCCAAAAAAATCGTCGAATATTTTCATTTCTCAATTATTGAAAGAAAAAATATATTTCTCACTTTCCTCTCAAATTAAATCAAATCAATACAATTATATTATTATTATTATTATTATTATTATTATTATTATTATTATTATTATTATTATTATTATTATTATTATTATTATTATTATTATTATTATTATTATTATTATTATTATTATTATTATTATTATTATTATTATTATTATTATTATTATTATTATTATTATTATTATTATTATTATTATTATTATTATTATTATTATTATTATTATTATTATTATTATTATTATTATTATTATTATTATTATTATTATTATTATTATTATTATTATTATTATTATTATTATTATTATTATTATTATTATTATTATTATTATTATTATTATTATTATTATTATTGTTATTATCATTACTATTGTTATTATCATTATTATTATTATTATTATTATTATTATTATTATTATTATTATTTCTATTTCTATTTTTATTATTATTATTATTATTTCTATTTCTATTTTTATTATTATTATTATTTTTATTATTTTTATTATTTTTATTATTATTATTATTATTATCATCATTATTAGACGAAGCAATATAATAATAATAGTTTATTATTATTATTATTATTATTATTATTATTATTATTATTATTATTATTATTATTATTATTATTATTATTATTATTATTATTATTATTATTATTATTATTATTATTATTATTATTATTATTATAAACCACCAATATTTGATGATAAAATTAATTATAAATTAATCAATTTTCTTTTTCTACTTGTCTATCTTTTTACATATCTATTTCCAATTATTCATTCATCCAATTATTTTATTTTATTAAGTTTGATACAATTTTCGTAGAAAATTAAATTTATAATATTCATTCTTACCGTCAAAAACACGAACGAATCGTCGTAGCTTTCGGATAAACGACGATGAAAGTTTTCTTTGCGCGCACTCATCCCCATTAACCCTTGTAAGCCCGACGTTTCGCGTAGTCTTCGTTGTATATCAAAGCTTAAACGTATCGTAATGCACCTTATCGAGAAACCTAGCGTAAACAATGACTCGTAGAATATTTCGCTCGGTTCTATTTATTTTTGGCGAAACGATGAGTCGTTTTGCTTTTGCTGCAAACTGCATCGACGTCGTCACAGACGTTTACGCGAACTCGCGCACCTACGTACACGTACAAACGTACACATAGATCGCATAGACACAATGTACGGGAAACTTGGTCCCGGAATCCTTCGGTTTATTCCGTAGGGCTTCCGACAATGAGCAAACCGCGTTTCTCGGTCGTTACAAAAGGTCCCAACCCAATTGCGATTGGTTGTTCGGGCAGGTAAAATATCCGCCGCCAATGTGCGTCAGTGGAGAAAATTTCGATGCAGTTTCTCGCTGGTCACGGTGCAAGACTGTGCTGGAATATCCGAACCTCCGTCCCTTCGCGTATTTGCTCCGATTTTTTACAATTAATCCACGGTGTCGAATAATTAGCTATTTTTTTTTGTCCTTTTCCACATTTATTCAATATGGATATTAATTATTCAATATCGGTCAAATTTTAGGACGAAAAAAAAGAATAATAGAAGGATGATGAATTTAAAAATCTGTAGCATATTTCTGATGTCATTAATTTATAATTAGATCTACTTGTTTATTATTTATTGAATATTATTCATCCAATATGACTAAAATCTTTAGCAAAGAAAAGAAAGAAAAAGAATAATGGAAGAATTTTTTTCAAAATCTATAATCTAATTTGAAAACTATTCGGAATTTCAAAATTAATTTTTTCGTCTGTAAAATAATCATGATTTTATTAATTTATGATCACAGATCTGTTTATTTATTAATTAATGCAACTTTAAATTCAATATAACCAAAAATCTAAAAATAAATCGAATCAAAGAAAAATAGAAGAATTTTTTTCTAATCAACAATCTCATTATGATATCATTGATTTCTAAATCATCTTCCATCGTCATAATCCAATCTAATTTATTGACCAAATCGCTCGAAATTTATCGCAGCGAAAAGTGGCAAAAATACATATAATACAATTATATACAAATAACCTAAATTCCATAATCTCTTATCCATTACTATTCATTTTATCCATCACATTATACATCTTATGTGACATTACAAATACATACGCACTCACATATACATATATAATACAAACTTCTACAAAAAAAAAAAAATTTCAATCAATACAAAGATACAAAAAAAATTGTTTTTAAAATCAAAACAAACTTGCACAAAAAAAAAATTTTTTTCAATCAACACAAACCCAATTAAAAAATAAACAAATCCAAAAAAAAAAAAAAAATGTGGCTAAACGATAAAAATAGTGGTGTTAAAAATAATTGGAACTGTAGAAGGTCCGTTACTTCGGGCCCCGTCGGCATTATCCTGGACGAGAATCCCCCGGATTTGGACGAAGCCCCGACGAGCGTTTCTCCCATCCTCGACGAGAACGCCCCGTGCGAACGTACCGAAACGTCTTCGGGGATTCGCGAATCGTCGACCAACGATCTCGGACGATTGCCCTGTCGCGACAGCGAAGGTTCCTTCGTCGAGGAAAATTCCAGAGACGACGATGATCCTTACGAGTACGACGAAGACATTCCCCGTCGTCCTTTCTTGCTCTGCGATCGCGAAAATTTTCCAATCAATCGAAATTCGGGATCGAAAAGTCTTCAAGAAAATTCGATCGACGACGAACTTGGAGATTTTCCAAATCGCGAGGATATTCTCGTCGCTTCGGGAGCATCGACGTCGTCCGTTATCACTCCTTGCTGGGGATGCAAAGGATGCAATCCCGGCACTCCGCTTTTCGTTCTCGGTTCACCCGCCGATGCATCGACAGCTTGCACATCTTGTCAGTAAAACTCTAACGTCTACGATTATTAAATAAACGAATATTTAAAATGCAATTTAAAAAAAATAATAATAATAATGACGATTATTATTAATGAAAAAAAAAGGATAAACGAGAACAATCGTGATTAGATTGTTTTAGAAACGTTAAAGCAGCTTTTGTGTGAGCACACGGCAAAACGCGCTGCAATCATCCGCACTTGTTGACACGTGGCACGTATAAGAGTTTAATAATGATGAAACGATTTTTGTTTTTCGTTTTATTTGGTTTGAACATTTTTATTTTATTTTCGTGGTTTTTTTTTTTTTTAGGTGGCTTTTGCGGTAACGCTTATGGCAAATATTTAGATTAATTTGTTGTGTGGGTGTGTGTGTTTTTTTTTCCAGCACGAAACGCACTGCCGATCGCTGTTACAGAGTTTTTCTCGTGTGATTCGATTGTGACGTGATTGGTTTATTATAATTTTTGAGTGAGACATTTATTTCTTTCTCGTGAAAAGGGAAAAAATATTTTTTCCTCGTTTATTTATTAATATATATGTTTTTTTTTATTTTTTCAAATCTCGTTAATTTGCATCTGCAACAACAAATTCTGGATGCTGCGAATACACGACGATAAAATCGAGTCAGAAGACCGCGAATAAAATTATACAATGTAAAAACAAGGTTTTGAATGCACGTAGCTTCAATTAGAAACAAATTTTCCTCAACTTCTAATTTCAATACAAAATAAAACAAGAATTTCCATCTGCCACGAATTAAAAAAAAATACAACCAATAATATCCCTCCGTACGTACAAAAATAAACAAAAGAAAAGGAAATCAAAGAAAAACATGGTTTCTTTTTAAATTCCATTTGAATTAAAAAAAGTAACCAAAAAATTTATTTCTTAATTAATTAATTATTTCATTAGTTTTTCGATTATTTATTTTTGGTTGGGTTTTTCGATGCTTAACGGCGTTTCTGCGTCGCACACGTGGGTTGCACAGTGTTGGAGTCGCGAATGCACGCGACTGCGCTGTGAATGATGTGCGGAGAGAAGCCGGGAGAGCGCCAGACCGATCGATAAGGGGATGCCGAGCAACGGGAGGCAGAAGAGAAAACGTCACGAACGACACCCTTGCGTGCGCGTCTCGACGTAGAATCTCGGTTTATTGTCTCTGGTCAAGCTGCACACGCGTCTATCGCCTACTGCAATTTATTAATACTAATAATAATTACGATAGTTATTATCATGATTATTCCGGATATTTTTTAATTCTTCAATTTTTATCGAATGATAATTTTATTTTTCTTGCAAGTGATTGCAAAGTGAATAACCCAAATAACCTAGATAACCTAAATAATCTAAATAATCTAAATAATAATTACGATGGTTATTATTATTATTATTACTGATATTTTTTAATCCTTCAATTTTTATTGAATGATAATTTTATTTTTCTTGCAAGTGATTGCAAAGTGAATAACCTAAATAACCTAAATAATCTAAATAATAATTACGATAGTTATTATCATTTTTATTCCTGATGATTTTTAATGCTTCAATTTTTATCGAATGATAATTTCATTTTATTTCCAAGTGATTGCAAAGTGGCGATAAATTGATGAATTATATTTTTGAGTGAAGTGCATCCCACGTGTTTGGGAAATGGAAAGAAAAGACGACAAACATTGACCATGATTTGATGATTCGGCTTCAATTCGGGGGATGAACGATTGAACGGGAGAAATTCGTGTTATTATTGGAAATTGCGCGATGGAGAACACGGAAATTAATTGTCGAAAGATGCTGCTGCGAGCGACAGCGATGCCTTGATTTGCATTTTTGTTTTAAACTCTAAAATTATTGATTCATTGATAGTATTTATATTTATAAAAATTCGAGTTATTATTAACTTCGTTTGATGTTCGTATATCTTTTTTTTAACCCTGAAATTATTGATAGATTAATATTATTTCGATTAATAAAAATTAGAATTATTATTTACATTTTATTTTATTTTCGTTCGTCCATAATTTATTGTTAAAGAAATTATTTCAAGAATAATAATAACTCAATAATGATAAAAATAACTAGCTTAATTTAATTTATTTTTCTCTAACGCTCGACAAATTCGTAATTCGGTAGATTTTCGATTACGCGAAGCGACCTTGACCTATGATTGTCGGAGGAAGAGTGCGTGAAAAGAAAATGCCTGAAAAACGACGATTTTTCTTTTCAATCGTGTGAATCGCTAGATTTGTTCCTAGCGACGGAAGTGTCGACGGGGTTTTTAATAGCTCGCTCTGAGAAAAGCCTCGTCGTCGAGACGACTCTCGTGGACCGAAAGGTCGGAGGTTGAACGTTCAAAAAGGAAGCGACGCTTTTGCTCTCGTTGCATCGGCAAGAACCTCGGATAAATGTTTTCGCGGACGTTGAGCGCTTTCGGTCAGCTGAGTCGGGAAATTGTCGCGTCGAAGACGACGGTTTCGCAGGCTCCGGAAGCTGGGACGGTCGATGGACCACCAGTGGCATCGCCGGAAGTCGAAACGATCGCGACAGGTAGCTCGGCTGCCTTTTATCGCTCTCCCGTCTATCTCACATAATAATAATCATGATAATAATGATAAAAATAATAATAATAATAATAATAATACAAAAAATAACAACAAAGAAAATAATAGTAATAATTATTATAATTATTATTATTATAATCATAATAATAATAATAATAATTATTATTATTTTTATTGTTATTATTATTATAATTATCGTAATGATAATAATAATAATGATAATAATTATAATTATTTTAATGTTTATCTATCAATAACAATAATAATAATAATAATAATTATCATTATTATTATTATTATTATTATTTTAATATTCATTTATTAATAATAATAATAATGATAATAATTATAATTATTTTAATATTTATTTATCAATAACAATAATAATAATAATAATAATAATAATAATTATTATTATTATTATTATTATTATTATTATTATTATTTTAATATTTATTTATTAATAATAATAATAATGAGATTTCAAAGAAATAAAAAAAAATTCTTTTTTATCATAATTATTTATTTCTATTTTTTAAGATTTTCTTTTAGGACTGCCTGGAGAAATCTTTCTCGACCTGTGATTGGTTTAAAATAGCTTTTAAAATCGATGAGCAACTCGAACCTGCATTCCTGCACATAAAACGCATTGATTCTAACATCACGAACCTTCATTTTATTTTTTTAGGTTTGCATTTGTCACACGAAAGGATTTAATTGCTACAGACTGAAAAAATAGATATAGAAGAATAAACACGAAAATGAATATCGTAGGTGACGAAACAATCGTAGAACACGATTGAAAATAATTCCAGCCTCTTTGCATCTCGATGTTGTTTATTGAATAATTTTGCTATTCGTTGGCAAGCTTCGCAATTGTTATTGAAAAAATTTTAAGTCGATATTTTTATCTAATTTTATTTTTGTTTCTGTTTTTTTTAATCTGTTGTAGTTCTATGTAGCAACCGAGTGAGCCAAATGACCAAGACCTATAATGATATAGAGGCAGTCACAAGGCTTCTGGAGGAGGTAAGCAAACACTACTCGATTATGGTACTTGCAGTTATTAATCTTTTTTACTCCGACGAGAAACCAAAAATTTGGCAAAAAATCATTGCTCAAATTTTCAATCCATTTCTTCAGTTCTAATATTCAAGTTCTTTATTATTCATTAAAATTTTAGCTCTTTATTTATCTCGTCAGCTTTCATTTTCAAGCTCTCATTATTCTTTCAATTCCAAGTTCTTGATTACTTTTATCAGTCTTTACTGTAAAATTCTTCGGTATTCGTTCAAATTCTCGTCCTTCATCATTTTTATTATTTTTCATCCTATTTTGCTTCCACCTTCGTTACGTCGATACGAAAAT
>OZ020178.1:6748604-6772987 GCA_963971145.1 Sussaba pulchella
TTATTATTATTATTATTATTATTGATAATTTGTGCGTTTCGAGGAATTATCCGAAGTTATTTGTTAGAAAGTGGATTCGATCGATATTTACGTCGTCGAAATTAATATATAATTCATATTATTATCATTCATTACATTCTTTGAATATAGATATTTTTCCTCGCCTCCTCCGATACTAATTCCCTGCCTTCCCCACAAACAAACACGTGCTCTCAACACATCCCGCACTTCCAATCTTTTCCCCCTCTCCCTCTCGCCCTACCCGAAAAACAATCACTCATTCCTTCTCAACTTTCCCTATAAAAACAAAAAATAACACATCATTCCTCTTCATTCATCGTTTTCAGCAAACGCAAACATGGAAGTGGACGGTATAGCCGACGAGCTCGGTCGTCAGAAGGAAGAAAATCGTTTGCAACACGAGCAAATAGTCAGTCTAACCGCAAAATTGGCGGAAACGGAATTGCGACTGGCCCAATTGATGACCGAACACGACGAAATCGGCACGACACTCGTTATCACTCGCGACAATCAGAATAATCTTGCCAGCGAACTTGCCGAATTCAAAGATCGTTACGCCGAAGTCGTGAGTCTGTTGGCCGACACGCAGGAACAATTGAGAAAACAACGTAAACGCGGAATGCCGACGGTCAGGGGCGGAACTTTTTTCCCATCAATGGGAGCTGCCCCGCAACACGATTCCATAGCTTCGGAACTCGAATCCTCGCTCTATTCCGAACTCAGTTTGGATTCCGGAATTATGAGCGACAGAGCGTGAGTTTGATCTCATTATTTATTGTTTAAAAAAAAAAAAAGTAGTTTGCAAAGTAAGAAGCTTGCAAATTGCTTCTTTATAATTTTAAATATTTTCCAGAGTTTTCTTTATGAGGAACTTTATTGGGTTGGGAATTAAGGAGGCTCGGTCACGGAGGGGCGGGTTGCGCGGGCGTTTAAGCGGGGCCCATTATTTTTTTTCAGTCATACGCATGTTTGGCATAATACGGTTGATTATAAACGTATTATTGATAATTTTATACAAGACTAACTAGCTGGGCATCGATAAATAAATACCGCAGAATTGGCACAATTTTACGTTACGATACTGCCTAAAGAAGTACGGCAACATCGCAATTCTCCATGCCACCCTCTCCTCTGATCGCCGCTGATTTTCTTCTGACACCGCGAGCTGACAGTTCGAGATTTTTATTGTGACAGAAAATATGCGTTAAACTAACCCGATTCTAAGGCTATGACAGTTTGGTTAGCGCCGCCGCAAAGCGGTGGATCGAGCCAGGACTAAACAAACGAACACCTGATTCCTGTGACGCTGCCAGATCTTCACACGTTCGCGAAACCCATCGGAGTTTTAAATATTTCGACATTTTAACATTGGATATATTTTTACATAAGTCGATGACCCACAACTTTTTTATTATATTTGGAATCTTCATGACCTAATCAACGTTACTGTGGTTTTTTTATCAATATCTGTTGTCTGAGTGCAAAAATATCGCTTCATACAAGTCTTTTGGGGGTGCATCTTCCATAAGCCCTGTGTTAAAAATCCCAAGTTTAACTATTTTTATCTCTCTTATTCAGTCGTTAACCTTATCTGAAACTTTGCATACGTGAATATGGGTACATTATCTATGATATACTTGAAAATTATTTTTTTTCTGTTGTTGAGACGTTAGCGACGGAGCCTCCTTAAGTCATTGTGGATTTTATCAATGGGCGATCTTAGCATATTTTTTCGTTTTGTCAACGTGGTCGAAGGACCTAATCTAGATTGTTTTCTTGTTGTTCGGACTTTTACCTTTAATTTAGTAGAAAAATTGTATCGATTATTTATTTAGTTTCGTTTTTATCCCAATTTAAAAATGGAAGAACAAGACGCGGATTTTTTAGTGAAAAATTGACACAACGAAATTTTGCAAACTAATTTTGACACTGCCTTTTTTTTCAAGGCTTCATTCTCATATACAGCACATGAAATCTTCTGTTCCCGCCTTTTCGGAAATAATACAATAGAATAGGTCTGAAATGCGCGTTTTGTTCTTCTATTTTTGAATTGGGATAAAAACGAAACTGAATAACTAATCGATACAATTTTTTTATTAAATTGAAGGTGGGAGGGTTGACAACGAGAATAAAATATAGATTAGGTGCTTCGACCACGTTGACAAAACGAATGAATAGGCTAAGATCACCGATCGACAAAATCAGCAATTACTTAGTTTCCAACCCAATAAAGGTCGATCAATTTTGGCTTCCTCATAGAGGAAGCTTCGGCAAATGTGTAAAATTATGAGGAAGCAATGTGCAAGGTTCGACTTTGCACCCTTGTTTTCATTTAAAATCCGTTCGTAAATCTATCTAGTCCGGAATAAATATAGGGCGAATTCCATGTCAAATCCAAAACATTGAAAATCGCATTAAATTTGAACGTCTGGATGAATTTTGCCAAAATTCAATACGAAACATCTTTCGATAATAGTGCAACTTTGTACCAAATTTTAGTCCGATACCTCGAAAATTGCGCGAGCTAGAGAGCGCACGACAATTTTTGAAAAATGTCAAAATTCTCTAAAAACAAAAGCACTGCATGGATTTTGCTCGAATTCAGTACCAAGCATCTTCCTGTAATACTGCAACATTCTACTGAATTCGAGCTCGATATCTCGAAAATTGTGCGAGCTAGAGAGCGCAAATAGATTTTTGAAGAATTTCGAAATCGCGTAAAAACAAAAGAACTGCATGGATTTTTCGAAAAATTTAATCGAGCAAGGCGCCTCGAACCCTTTACATGTGTGATAAATTTCAGCTTCATATCTCAAGCCGTTCTCAAGTTGTTAACGTTAAACGAATGTTACATACATACACACACATACATCCGGACATTTTCTCTAAATATAATTTCTTGGCGTTTTGGGACATTCTGAACACGTCTACAAAGCAAATTTTTCACGAAAACAAAGCTTTCTCTATGACAAAGCAAATAACACGAATTTTTTAAAATAGAATTTCAATAAATAACAAAATATTTTTATTTCAATTTTTATTTTTTAAATTCGTTGTTCAAAGGCCGACGTATAAAAAAGTTTTCGAGACTGTGCGAAGCGCTTCTAGAACGTCTTACGGAGGTCCGGACGCTAATCAATTTCCCCGGATCGGTTCGATGACGACGTCGACGCTTTCGAGCGGATCGTCGGGTCCTCGGATGAGTTGCGGTCCCCAGAGACCGCACATCGTCTCGGGATTTCCGAGTCTCGATTCCACGGGTCACAGCGACAGCGAGGGTTCCGTCATCACAGATTCCGAGGAATATCCGTGAGTGGAAAACTTCCAATCTAATTTCGTTTGCCCATTCTTAGTAATTTAGTTTTTTTTTGTCTTTCTATCAAATTCTGGTAATTATACGAGAAATACCATAGATAATGTTCGAATTTGGTCATGTTTTATTGTACTTATTTATTTATACCTGCAGGGGTCCTCATTTTACGGGGGGGTTGCCAATAATTACGATAACTGTTGAAAATAATTCTTGGACGTTTTATTTTTATTCTTTTTTTTTTTTGCAGAGGTCCTAATTTTGTAATAATACTTCTAAATAATGTTTAAACATTTTATTTTATTTCATCTATACATTTTCTAACGCATTCTATCCCTGCAAAGGTCACTCATAATTATTATAACAGTTATAAATAATATTTGACCATTTTATTTTCATTTATTTCATGCATTTTTGTATTCATTTTATCTTGAAAACGTTACTTAATTATTATAACAGCTGGGGAATAACCTTTGAACATTTCAATTAATTGCATATAATTTCATTCAATTCATTAGTTCTCGCACAGGTCTCCAATAATCAAAATAACAGCTCCAAATAACCTTTCAAGATTTTAATTAATTGTATTTCATTTCATTTTATTCATTCTTCCTCGCAGAGGTGACTAATTATCAAAAAAACACTCACAAATAACGTTTAAACATTCTAATAAACTTCATTTAATTTTATTTTATTAATTTTTCAATTTATCTTCGTTTTTTTTCGTTATCATTTATTTATTTCAATATTATCATTATTATCATTATCATCATTATTATTATTTTTAACGTGACTGGGATTCGCGAGTCAACGATTTTCGCGACAATTATTATTTTTCGTTTTTTAAAAATAGTATTTTATTTTATTTTATTCATTCTTCCTCGCAGAGGTGACTAATAATAATTTAAAAAAAACCCTCACAAATATCTATTAAACATTCCAATAAACATCATTCAATTTTAGTTAATTGATTTTTCAATTTATCTTCGTTTTTCTTTCGTTATCATTTATTTATCCTAATATTATAATGATAATAATAATTATTATTATTTTTTTTGACCTGACTGGTGATTCGCGAGTCAACGATTTTCGCGCCAACTATTATTTTTCTTCTTTCGTTATTCAAAAATTATATTTCATTTTATTTTATTCGTTGTCCCTCGAAGAAATTACTAATAATAAAAAAAAAAAAACATTCACAAATATCGCTCAAACATTTCCAATAAACTTTATCAAATTTAATTCAATCGATTCCTCAATCTATCTCCGCAGAGGTCCTCATCCAACGGGAGTGCCAGGTGCCCCGGGAGCCGCCGATCTCGAAGCCGCTCTTCGTCGTCTGACCCCGGCCGAAGTGATAGCCCGTCGCGCCTGTCTCACCACCGGAGCCGGTTACAATTTCGATTACGACGTCGGAATAACCCAATCGCCCCCTCACATATTGCCATTCGGTTGTCGCACACCCGACAGTATAATGTCAACCGGAAGCAGCGGCAATATGAGCGGTAGTTTCAGCGGTAGCAACAATTCCGGTTTGACAAATTGGCGCTTACCAGAAAAATTACAAATCGTAAAACCCCTGGAAGGTTCGCAAACTCTTCATCATTGGTCTCAACTCGCCACCCCCACGTTGGGCGGTCTCCTAGAGGACCGTCCGGGCGTTAAAACACGCGGTGGACGAGCTCTCGAAGATTTGGGCCTCGAAACTTTCACCCTGACCGATCTCGAAGAGGACGAAGAATACGCGAATCCAGGAAAATTATTTCAAGACACAGGTTCGGTTTTCACGTTCACCAACAGCACTGTTCTACATCCGGAAGATCCCACGAGCGTTACAACGAGCGTTATCAACTCAAGAGTCGCCACAGCAACCAACAGTGCGATAAATTCAGGTATGAACACACCACGAAGCAATTTGAGTCGTCGCAATTCCACGTCAACGTTTTCCACGACTCTCGGTCTCGCGAAAATGCTCAACGAACGTGGAATAAAAGCCGTGACACCTTCGTGCGTTGGCACACCCAACAGTGAGAAAAATTTCACACCAACCGCAACACCTTACAACAGTCCTGACGGTAGTCCACCGAATTCCCGATCGTCTTCGCCATCTTCTCGCGACAATTCCACGTCCACGTTGTCTTTCGGTTTGTTCAGCACAGGTGCGGATCTTTTGAAACGTACTTTCAGCGCGGATTCGGCGTCAACGTCGCCAGCGACGAATTCGGGACATCGTAAAAAACGCGAACGTAAAACTGGGCTTTCGCGTTCGGATAAAAAAGCTCTTACGGATATTAGATTGGTGGAAAAATTGGAAAGAATCGGTATCGATGCGATTATGTCGACTACTACGAGCTCGTCGATTTCACCGTTGGCTCTGCAGGGTGCGATTTATTCGCGCAGAACCAATGACAGTCCGATGCAACAATTGACGTTTTTGAAGAGTTCGATGTCGACGGAAAAATTGGGATCTTCGTCGTCTTCATCGTCGTCCGTTGTTTCTTCGAGGTCGGGGGTGAGCTCGAGAGGTTCGTCGAAGAGTTTGGGAGATTTTGGGGATTGCGAGGGGTATGGGGGAACGTCGGGACGTTCGAGAACCGATGTTTTGAATTCGAGGCTGTCGCAGATATCGCAGAATCGTCAGAGACGAAACGTCGGGGGTTCGGGAACGACGAGGCCGGATCTTGGACAGGTTAGGTCGAGGGAGGTGCCGAAAGTTCCGGTTACGAAGGAATCGGCTGCACAGTCGGCTCTTGGGACTATTAGCTCGTTACTTTTTGGGAGGAAGGGAGGATTGTTGTAATTTGATGCGATGCTTTTTCGTACGGGGGGAATTTACTCGACGTTTTTTTTTTTTTTTTTTTTTTTCGTTCGTTCGTTGTGATTTATTTATTTTAATATAATAATAATGATAATATTATTATAACAATTTTATTATTATAATATTGTTATTATTATTTTATTATTATTATTATCCGGATAATTTTTTCATATCCGAATAATTTACTCGCCGTTTTTTTTCGTTCGTTATTTATTTATTTAAATAATATAATAATAATAATAATATTATTATTATAATATGATAATAATATAATAGTTAATATAATTATTATAATATTATAATAATATAATAGTTAATATAATTATTATAATATTATAATAATATTATTATTATTATTATTATTATATAATTATATTATTATTAATTATTATTATATAATAATAATAATATAATTATAATTAATAATATTAATAATTAATTATAATATTATTATTATTATTATAATATTATAATAATAATAATATTATTATTATATTGTTATATTATAATATAATATTATAATAATAATAATATTATTATTATATTATTATATTATAATAATAATAATATTATTATTATATTATAATAATAATAATAATAATAATATTATTATATTATAATAATAATAATAATATTATTATTATTTTAAACGTGACTGGAATTCGCGAGTCAACGATTTTCGCGACAATTATTATTTTTATTTTGTTTTTATTTTGAGTATTTATTTCTTTTTGTGACACTCGAAACGTTGCTTTTAATTTTTATTGTACATACACGCGAAGCTTCGAGCACGCGGTTTGTTTAAATTACTGTTTTATTCTTTTTTTTCGGCCGGTTGCGCGGTTCAATTTTTAACGTCTTCGGAATCGTGTTATTTTATTTTCGTTGAGAGCTAAATGAAGAAAAATCGTCGATTAACGACAATTACGGAGACGAACAAGAGAAATTGTGGTTCGCGGATGCATTCAGCAATTTTATCGTATCTCCGCAGGTACGCGAACTGTCGTTGGCTGCTCTTGCAGGATTTTTATTTTTATTTTTATTTCTATTTTTTTTTTTTCGAAGGACTAAAATGTTTAAAAAATGTTTTATCAGCTGATAAAACGGATTATGGGGCCGGGAGTCCATCGAAGCATTTGCTTATCGGCACTCGATAATGCGACGAGTGACCGAAGATTAATTTTTTTTTTTTCGCCAGTTTGGCGAATTTTTCATTGATCAATTAATTATTTCGTTCTCGAATTCATTCGGCTCTTGGACTTACGTAATTTTTATCTTCGAGAATTAATTATTGGGTATTCGGGCGGGTCAGGCGCGCTTCGTCTAGCACGCTTCGCACGAAGACTTCACGCCGGAACGGAAACTAGTCACGTCGTAGATCGATATTTACATTTAAATGGAGAATTAAAAAAAAAAAATTAATTAACGAATAATAAAACGATAAAGAGAGAAGTAAGAAAAAAAAATGATAAACGAAGTGCTTCGAAGGAATTGCGAAGAATAAATGGATCGAGCTTCAGGGTCATACGGATATACGATTGAAGAATAATCGGGCGAAGAAGAAGAAAATAGGAAAAAACAAAATTCGAACGAAAATGAATAAAGAAGAGAGAGAAAAAAAAAAGTATTCGAAGGATTGTAAATAGTACTCGCAGCTAGTGAGAATAGTTGATACAGGATTTGTTAATTAATATTTAATTCACAGATCTGTGGGCTTCGAAAAATTGTTTGAAGAACGAAAAAAATTAAATAAAATTACGCGAGGAGAGAGAAAGAGCGAGATTGGAAAAAAAAATAAAGAAAAAGAAAAAAAACAGCGTTTGCCTGTGTGTCTGTCTGTGTGCGGGTTTGAGATGTCGCTTTTATTATCGCGTCGTCGCTCGTTAACAGCACAAAAATGAAAAAAAAAAAAAAAACGAACCAAGATAATAAAAAAAAACGAACGGAAAGAAATAAAATAATAAAAACCGAGGAGAAAAAAAATTATCCAATGAACGAAAGAAGCCGAAAGAGAGAAGAGAACGACCTAGATTGGTGCTACAGTAAGTTTTATTCGGTTCGTTAGGTTTTTTTTTGTCTTAATTTCAATCGTTTTTTTTTTTTCCTTAATTTCCAGAACGTCGCGATCGTGCGAATTCGACGTGACTCGAATTATCGGCGATAGATGGAAATTTTTCGGTTTGAAAGACAGAGAGAGAAAGGAAAAATGAGTAAAAATGTATTGAATCATTGTTGAAATTCGTGATTCAGGCTACTGTCAGTCTTTGAATTTATGAAGATTGCGCATCTAGCCGAGACGAATTTTCCGAGTTAATTATTCTGTATATATTGTAGATTATACAATTGCCACGGCTTTTTGCCCTTCCTCCTATTATTGTTTAATTCGCTTGTTTGTTTATCCATTTTTTTTCTTGTTAATTTTTCTATTTTATTTTTTTCGTGCCTCCGACGTGGACGAAAAAAAAAAATATGTTTGATTGGGTTTTATTTATCGGACGATATTTTTAAACGTGAGCTTAGGTAATTTCACGCTTGTTCCCCGAAGCCCCGAAAGACTTTGGAGCTGTAACAATGATAGCGGCAAGATTGTATTATACTTGGTAGAAAAAAAAAAAAAATGAAGAAAAAAAAATAAGAAACGAATCGATGAATAAAGAAAGGTTGAGATGATCGAAGAGGGAGTGGATTGTGAGATTAGTCACGGTGCAGAAATTGTATATAGGACGTACAAATTAATAAATTAAGTTGCAGAACGTGAAATTTTTGTTTTAATCCTGTAGATTAAATTTTTTTTCAGGAGGGTGAGTACGGAAATAAGCAGAGAAATGAGTTCAGGTTTTATTGGACGAATCATCGGGCAAAAAGTTAGTCCAAAACAGGCGAATCGTGGATTGGCAATTCTAGATCATGTCGTACGTGTTTGGTCTTACGAATAGATGAAGTAATATTGAATTAACACTTAGAAATATTAATTATCTACTTTTAATGAGAATTGAAGTCAAATTCGACGATATTGGCGTGTGGTTGACTGACGTTTTGTCAATGACTGTACAACGGAAATAACTATCTTCACGCGCTACAACGAGCAACACCACTGTATCTATATATACGTTTTTGGACTAATGTTTCAACTGTTTCAGGCGATTTTTCTCATTGCTTTAATTAATTTCTCGAGAATTATTCAGACGATTAATTTGGAACTAAGCATAATCGATCTGTCGATCCTAAGTCTTGATGATATAATATTTTCAGAATTTTCTGACATTTAGTTCCATTTGTTTTGCAGCCATTAACGTCTGCAGAAGCTGTTATCCCATAAGAAACCGTGTTAAATTCACAAATTTATAACTCGTATAGCATTTAGTGAAAAAATCTGAAATAATTCACGTATTATTATTCAATCAAAAACCATCATTCCTCAAATTTTCAAGAATTTCTGACATTTATTAATATCCATCCAGTAATACCTTAACAGAGATTAGTAGAAAGTAAATAAATTTAAGTGTAAATAATTTAATTTCTTCGTTTGAATTTAATTAATTATTTTGATCATCTTTATGTTATTATTATTTATTTATTTTCTCATTCACTCGTCATCACGATTCAAGAATTAGACGAAAAAAAGGTAAGTGCGTAATTAAAACACAACAATTAGTAAAAAAAATCCAAAAACGTAAAAAAAAATATCTTATGATTTTTCATTTCTCCGTAATTATTTATGGCGATAATTTTTTTAATTTATTTTCATTATTCAATCAATTAAGTAGACGCTGTATCGTGCTTTGATAACTTCGGAGCCAACAAGACGGACAACATCTACTCGAGAAGGCAAGAATTATATTTTTGTTAACATCAATTTAATATAAATATCAAGATCAATCACATTGTTTATTATTTGTCGAAATTATTCGATCGTGTGAGGAATTACTTTAAGGCTTTCCATGCATCGATTCCGGCCACTTTTGTAGCTGGTACAGAAGCGGATCGGCAGGGTTGTAGGTTTTCACGACTTGTTGCAAACCAATTACTTTCACATAATCGGGCAACAAGCCTTCGGCCTTTCCGCAATCCACGAGTCTTCTCGCTGCTCTCATCATTTGCTCGCTCGGGATTTTGTCTGAAGAAAAGAGAGAAAAAATATCAAATCGATTCCATACATTTCAATAAATAAATACGATAGATATTAGGGTGGCCCTTGACAGGGGTGAAATAAATTGTTTTTTCTCTCACCCCTTAAATTGACTCGAAATATTAAAGAATGATTTTTTAAATTAAAATCCACTCTTAATTTTAATATTAATCCGTGCCCCAAAGTCTCTTTCAAGGAATTTGACCGCCTAAAAAAAGTGATTTTTGGGAATTTTTTTAAAGAAAACGATTGGATCGAATTGTTTGAAATTTAGAGGTTATATTTGTGCATGTGTAATCAATACGTGTTTAAATTTTTGAACAAAAATTTTCAATTTTTGACAAGTTATCCACCATCTCCCAAGTCCCCAAAAAAAAATTTCCTCCACTGTTGCAGTTATCGCGACTGAGTCAATTTAAGGGGTGAGAGAAAAAACAATTTATTTCACCCCTGTTAAGGGCCACCCTAATAGATATTTATAACGATATTATACGATAGATAAATAGTAAGAAATGAGGGAATTATGCAGAAAGTGGACGCCACACCGATTTCTCTGTTATTGAAGTGTGTTACAGAAGAAACTTTTCTGATTATTTTCATATGTTTATGTTGGGCGCGGAAAGCAAGTGTTCGTATGGTTATGCGTGGTTGAAAGTTTCTGACATGACTTTCGAAAATTCAATAGATTGTTGATATTTGTTTATTTAGGTTATTCGGATTATTTAGGTTATTTAGGTTATTCAAGTTATTCGGGTAATCGAAAATTGTACCCGTAAAGTTTCTAACCCGGAACCTGTAGAATTTCCGATTACCCGAATAACCTAAATAAATAAATAACCTATATAAATGTATGAAAAAAAAAAAAATAATAATTAAAAATGCAATAAAAGAAATTGAAATTTCATTGGAAAATTTTTTTTTTTTTCAACGACCTTGTAACATGATAAAAAATGGTTTCCGCGCCCTATATCTATACAAAATGTTGATCAAAAACACCCCCAGAATCACATACTTCAATTCCAGAGAAATCGGAGTGGTGGCAACTTTCTGCATAATTACGAAAAATGATGAATATAATCATGAATAAATTCTCGTGGTTGTTAAAATTTAATCGAAAGGAAAATTCTCACTTCCGAAACTTCCGATAAAACCGATTGTCAACGAATTCGTGTACCATCGGCTTTTCATAGAATTTTGTGCCTCCCAGCCACGTCCTTGGTAAACTCGACCGTCGCCACCGATCAAAAATCTTTGGGATAAAATGAAAAATTAAGTTAATTATTTTTTCGGGGAAATAAAACGAAAAAAACATTGCTTCCAATTTCTCTGGTTTTTATACGTAATATAGAATTATCTTTTTTCTCACACGAACATTGATTATATTTTTAGGTAATTTGTTAGGAATTGAGGGTCCAGTCTTATTTTTTCATCATTTTGATCTCTCGAAGGAATCGAACCAGTTTTTTTCCAATTAATAAAACAATTATTCTACAATATAGATCTAATTTTAAATGCATTATTCAACGATGATGAGGCGTCGAAAATAAGAGATTTGACGGTGTGCAAAATAACTCGTCACAAAAATTAGCAAAAACAGAATAAAATTACTATCGCGCTGCAGAAGCTTTTTTTGTTTATTAACAAAATAACGTCTGTTCAAAAATAGATTTTTCAAAGTTTTTTGGTAAAAAAAATAAATAAATTTTCAAGATAAATAAAATAAATCCGTCCGTAGCGCGATAGAGAATAAAATCTAGAACCACATTAATCAAATCAATAAATCAAATTTCAGACTGGAAAAAAAAAATGTTATTACAACCAAAATAAATTGATTTTTTCAATAACATTTTTAAGTTTAATTTTTCTATTAGATTACTAAATTGTACAGTGCGTTCTTAGAGCCTCAAATTTTCAAAAAAAGCCTTGAAAAACAATCTATTCTGGGTCCTCGATAATTTAATAAATTTCGTTCAAAATTTATTTTTCGAAAAATTGATAATTTATGATCGATGGATTAATAATTATCTTACGAGTATTCGATGTCGTTAAGTCCAAGTGCATTCATGTGGAAATATTGTATCACTCTCAGTCTCATCGAGCATAAAACAAATGAAGAACACGCGGGTGTGGATGTGTGATGAACCATCACGTAATAGGGCGAGTTGTTTCTCGGAGTAACCTTCGTCGGCTTCATTCCACCCCATGCCGATTTTGAAAACACTTCGGCACACGTGGAAGCATTTTCTACCGCACGAAAGCATCGAAATTTCATCAACCCTTGGCTGTCAACACTTGCCGGGGTATAACATAGCCGGCATACGGGGGGTCATTTCGACCCGGAGCACAAAAAGGCTTGGCGCGAGCAACCGATTCATTTTTTTGACTCGAAAAAATTCTCGTATATTCTTTGATACTCCCTTTAAGGGGCAATTTACATCATTTGGACTAAATTCAATATTTACTTTGGAAAAAAAATGGCGAAGGAAAAAAAATCGCTAAATCAGCGATTTTTACGAAAAAAATCGAAACTTCCCCATTTTTCGATATTTTGATCTAAAAATTAAGATGGATACTCTTGAAATATTTTCCTTTCTGAGAAAAATAACCTGATGGTAGTTGTTAGAAAGAAGGTATTTAGTTTTTTTTTTTAAATCAAATTTTTTATTTTTTTGATTAATCGTGTCTTTAATCGACTTTGATCGACTTACCACTGTTAGAAAAACTCATCGCGAGATGACAGAGCCCGAGAAGCGCTAGCGAGATGCCAACGAAATACATTTTTCTTTTTTTCTGGGTGAAAGTTGGCAGATAATAAAATATAAATTTCGCGATTGTGATTTCTTCTTTCAGAATTTTTACGATATATATATGGCGAAATGTCGGGTGTGCATTGGCCGACCGGATGTTGTAACGAGTATCCGATACTGAGATTGATTGGGACGAACAGCTAAACTAATCTGGGAACACTTGCGTTCCAATCAATTTTCGTTAATTATTGAACTCATTTAATTACGTTCATTATATTGAACCAAAGAATTCCATTCGATAAAATATTACTACATGATTAAAAGTACAGTTTAAGAATCCATAATCGTGAATTCGATCGATGCAATTAGTGCTGTATTCGCTTTTTGAATTTTTTTTTCGTAGAAGTTTCGTTAAATGAATTTTAGTGGAAATCCGGGATTTATACAGTTTGCTGATATTGAGGTCAATTTTTGGTGCATAATTCATTAATATCAGTTGAATAATCACACGGAATGAATAAATAGTTAAATAAATACGGAAATAACAACATAACATACATACCAATTCAATTACCAATTAATTAAGATTAAGATAATTAAATTAAGATTAAAATAAAGGAAGCTGAATCAAAACTTTCCCGACGCTGAATTTTATAAGATTTTCTGTCAAATTTTCACGGCAATAACCTAAATAACCTAAATATTTTTCGATACGACGAACGTTAAGTCGTCTGATAATTTCTAGAAATTTTATACATCGTCTTAAAATGAATTTTAACTTCGATATTTTCTTTTTAACTAGAAACAACCACGTCGAAAACGGGGGAAGGAAATAAAACATTTATGACACGCTGTCCGTAAAAGTGCGGTTTTACGCTCACTTCGTTCGCTTCAAACCACATTTACACAACTTGTGCCATAAAAATGTATACGACACTCGTGCGAAACACATTTTCTTGACTCGTGTGATTGCAACACTCGCCTTCGGCTTCGGCAAACTCACACTCGTCAGAAAATCATGTTTCGTACTAGTGTCATAATGTACTATTTTTGTTTCATATAAATATACCAATAATATTTATTTACTTATTCAAACATATCTGTCTATTCGTTTATACATTAATCGTATCGTTCGATAGATCATTCGAAGACGTGAAAAATATTTTAAGGCGAACCCGGCATCCATTCCGGCCACTGCTTTAGCTGTGAACGAAGTTGCGGAGCGAGATATTTAACGGGTGTGACTTGTTGCAAGCTCGCGACTTTAACGTAATCGGGCAACGTTCCGTCGGCCTTGGCACAATCCACGAGCTTGCGAGCTGCTCTCATTATTGGCTGGCTTGGTACTTTTTCTAAAAAAAAAATGGAAAAAAAAAATTAATCAATAAAGAAATTATAAATAGTACATTATGACACTAGTACGAAAATTTTCTTTTTTTTTGTCCGACCCCCGTTGAAAACGCGCCGCTTCGCGCATGTGCCACGGGCGGAAAGTGGCCGTTTCCAGCGCAATCCGCCAGCGGGCGGAAAAGTTTTTTCCCGCCCGTTACCGCCGGGCGGAAAAGATCCGAGTGTATAATCGTAATTAAAATTTATGTCACCGGTGTCACAATCCCTTCCACTTTTACGCGCAGCGTTTCATAAAAATTATAATTATAATTATGAAAAATATTTCGTCCATTGGCTCAAGTGCGGAGAAAGCAAACTGCAAGTTTCAACTTGCAGCTAGTTTAGAAAAATTCAAACTCCTACAACATTCAAAGTCCTATAAAATTCGATCCCCTCAACCGATCGTTACCAAATTTGATACATAGTGCGGTTGAATGGTGTTTCTGATATGTAACGAGTTCGGCTTCGATCGTTCGAAGCTGACGTGAGTTGGAACGAAACGTAAATTCTTCAAACAATTAAAAATCTTATAAAATCTGAACTCCCTGATGGATTCGGCCCAAATTCAATACCAAACATCCGTGAGCATTACTGTCTGTGAGAAAAACTATTTAGATCGATGACTCAAAAATTCCGGATGCTAGAGTGGTCGCAGACATTTTTTGGAAATTTCAAAACGCTGTCAAATCCGAGCGGCTTCGCCAATTATCGCGATAATTACCGATGACATAGACATTATGAGGCTGCATGTGTGTGCAAAGTTTGAGCGCTGTAGCTGAAACCGTTATTGAGTTATAGACGTTCGAAATTTGGGAGGTCGTTACACACACACACACACACACACACGCACACGCACATACATCCAGAGATTTTTGACAAACGTAATTTCTGGATGTTTCAGGTCGTTTTGAACGGGTTGACATCAAAATCCCGAAAGAAAATTTTTTGACCATCACAAAGCTTCCTTTATGAGGAAGGAAAATAGAAAAAAATAAATACAACAAACGAACTGTAAAATAAATAAATAAATAAATCGAATAAATAATACGGAACGAAGGAATAAATAAAATGAACCAATAATAAAAGGAATTATAAAACTTCAATTAATGAATTGGAATGAAAAAATTGAAAAAAATAATATTAAAATTCTACGATCGTGATATTAAATAAATCCAAAGCATTTTAGCTCACTTTCGTAATCTCCTAAAACACCGATTGTCAACGCATCCGTGTACCATCTGGTGATGGCAGGTCCCTGGGCGTGCCAACCGCGGCCCTGGTAAACTCGACCATCGCCGCCGATGTAAAACCTTCGTGAAAAAAAAATTAAGCAATCAATATTAACAATTTAAAAATAATTACTCCACCGAAACCATTTTTTTTTTTACGCGTTTCTATAGCAAACATTTTATCTTTTAAATAATTGTTTTGCGTTATTTTTCAGTTTATCAATTTTTACACGAACTTGACGATTTTTCTTTTTTCTCCTTTACTATATTAATATATTTAATATAGTAAGAGATTTGATATAGTTAATTATATTTTCAGGTAAATTATCGAAGGAATTGGTATGGATTAATCGTACGAGTAACCGATGTCGTTCCATCCGAGAGCTTTCATATGATGATCCTGCATTAATCGGAGAATCATCGAACATGTGGCGAGCGATAAACATTCGTTGGTTTTCGTGTGATGAAATAAAACGTAAGATTGTGTTTCGTTTACGGGATCGATCTTCGTCGGTTTTAATCCGCCCCATGCCGATTTTCTGTAAATGTTGGCGCAGGTCAAAACGTTATGATTCGCTGGAAATTGACAAACACTGATTGAATCATCGATCTCATAAGGAAAATTAATTTCTGTGTTAAATTTATTTATTTATTTTACCATATATAATATTATGATAATAATAATAATTATTATAATAGTAATTATTATTAGTTATTTACTAGTTTTCGATTTATATATCATTTCTACCTGACAAATAAAGAATTACTTATATCTAATTTGATATTTTTCATATTAATTTAATATATATATTTTTTTCTTTTCAACTTACCAGTCACGAAATTAAATATCCCGAGAAGAACGAGTGGAACAGTGGAATAATACATTTTCTATCTTTTTCTCAATATTAAATGAATACAATGATCGACATTTTCGCAACATATATACAGCCACGAGGACTCTTAATAAAGTTATCCCGGATATGAAACAGACGAACCAATACAATACTTTGCGGGCATTTAAAACCGAACACCTGAACCAATTCAAGAACATCTGTGTCTTGATTTATTCTACGTAATTATTGCTTATATTAAATTATTCATGTACCAGTTACATAACCTTTGCCAATTGCATTTAGTTACTTTTTTCAAAATATTAAACTACATTTGTTAATCAAATTTAAATTAAATATCTCACCGGCTCCACAATTTTAAACTCATGAGCTCCGGATTTAATATTAACACCTTTTCCACGATATTCATGGAATTGACTAGTCAAGACGAAAATAAAAATGATTAATTCAATAATTATTCAATGTAATTAATTAAATCCTTCTACTCCATAATTTAAAAAAAAAAATCAAAATTATCGACAAAGAAGAATGTGAATTCTCGAAGAATTTAGTTATTCGCATACAAGTCAGGAATTGTGCGATTTATTACTTAATTTCCGTGTCATTATCACGTTTTGAACCATATCAGCCCACCAGATTTATCAGGAAACTGAATTCATCGAATAACATCTTTTACGGGAAAGATAAAATATTATCCAATATCTTAAAAATTTTGATTCAGCGCCTGACAATCATTCTACATATAACGCAATCGTTCACGAAGTCGTTCGTGACGTCACGCATCCAGCTGGGCTGACACCACGTGTCAATCGTTTGATTCCGCGCCGCTGTACTCGTCTGCAGACGTCGCCGAACATTCTCCGATTTTTGGAGGTTAAAACGCTTGACGTTTCTGATTTGTCAAACAATTCTTTACTTTTGGTTTAACTGTTGTGTATCTGTAACCCTTTTTTTGAATGTTTTAACCTTCGTCAGTGACTTTTTCGCACTATTTTGACGAATTTTACTGTCATTTCGTCACGCATTTTGAGGTTATCCACTTTGAAAATCTACTCATCATTTTTTCAGTGAAGAAAAAACGTTACTGCGGTTTCGATCAGCTGAATACGATCGTTTTTCCACGATGTTTCGTGTGATATCATTCGTTTTTTCAATTGGGGGATGACAGTCGATACATCTAAGAGGTTAAGTCGTTTAGCTGGCTAGTAAAAGCCTGCGATGGAAACCGTGCGAAGCTGCGGATGCAAAGGCATCAGAACTTGTTTGATTTGTGAGAAAGAGTGCAATATTGTGAAACACGATCCTACCGAAGACTTGAAGGTAATTTTCTAATTTACTTCTTCGGTCGTTTTATTTTGTACCCAGGCGTTGATTTTGTCCTGCTTTCCGTTGGGCGGTGCGGAGCCGCGAATGCTCAGCAAGATATTTAGTTACGAAGTCATTTTTCGACGCTAATAAAATTTTTAGAAAGCTCCGTGCTACGTCTACTGTCCGGAATGCGACAAAGCGTGGCCCGGCTGGGACGTCGATAAGCTCCGACTTCATCCCGATCATTCTGGAGTTCCGGTTGCGTATCCCGGAGTTTTTATCAAGGTATTCGCTCAACGTTTAAAAATAGCAAACAATATTAATTCCGGTATCTTGTGAAAGTTATCATTCGGTATAACTATAAAATTAGAATAAAATTTCTTTGGAGCCGTTTGATTAGTCTCGCTTTGAGCGGTGATTTTTCGAGACTCGTAAAGAAATTTAGCAAAATGTACATTCTATAGCGTTTGTAGAAATCAATGGTTCGATTCATGGAGACACAATCGTCGATTCGCTCTTAAACTTTGACAAACATTGCAGGAAGACTTTTTGAGACCCGAGGAGGCTGATCGTTTGATGAAGGACTTGGACGATTTGCCGTGGGAACTTTCGCAAAGCGGTCGTCGCAAGCAGGTACGCTCGGCGACAACAAGATTGCAAAAAAAATCACAAAAATTCTATTTTCAATCTCATTCGAGAGGTATTCACTCGTGTAATCTGGCGTACGGGAGGGAAGTAATCTTCGGTAATCATTTTTATGTTTTTTTTGCAATCGTTTGTGTAATCTTTGTATTCCTCCTATGCTGTAATTATGGGTAATCTGAAATAATTGTATGCAATCTTGTGTAATCATGAAAGATTACGAAAAACTTAGTGTATTCTTTATGCGTTCTCCATGCATTAGTTTGGCGATCCTTACGTATATAAAACACAAAAAAAATTGTGTGTAAATTGTCACGGATTACATGAAATCTTTTCCATTCGTTTGTATTCGATCAAGAATTACAAGTGATCAGCAAAAAAAAATAATCTTGTGCAACACTGCGTAATATTTTAACCAATCAAATCTGGTGTACACCATTTTTTTTTTTTTTAATAAATACTCTCGCCAAAAATTCCATCCCCAATTCTATCTTAAAAAAAAAAAAAAAAAAAAAAATTTGAAAAAAATATTTCATTTACAGAATTACGGTCCCAAATGTAATTTCAAGAAGCGTCGTCTTCGCATCGGTAATTTCGATGGATTTCCGATAAATACGAAATTCGTTCAGCAACGATTGTCGGAATTTTCGATTTTAAAAGATTTTCAAACGATCGAACAATGCAGTCTCGAATACACGTCGAAACGCGGAGCTTCCATAGACGCCCACATAGACGATTGTTGGATATGGGGCGAAAGAATCGTGACTGTTAACGTTTTGGGCGATTCGGTATTGACGATGACGAGATACAGAGGTCCGCGAACTCGTTACAATCTCGAAGACGTTGCGAATTATCCTTCGGTGGTTGAAAATTTCGATTATTCGGGGTTTGGAAACGACGAGATTTTGGAAGCATTACCGGAAGATGCTGTAGTACGGTTGCCGATGCCTGCGAGATCTCTCATGGTTCTTTATGGACCGGCTAGGTAAAAAAAAATGCAAAACATTTTCATTTTTCTGGATGATTTAACGATTTTCGTTGGAAAAAATTGAAAAATAAAATTAATTGTGTATTTTTTTGACGTCTTCAATGTCGATGAATTAATGTGGATGGTTCGTTTTCTTGTCTTATTTATTTTTTGTTTAATAATCTTTCGGAATTGCGCGGGGAAAGCAAGAGGAAAAAAAAATTGAAAGAAAACTGGGAAATAAATCATGTTTTTTGACGCAAAAAATGTGTAATAAATTGGAATTGTGAATTTAACGGCAATTGAAAAAATTTAATTTCATTTGAATGGTATTTGAGAGCTATATTATGGATATTTCGAAAGATTTTTTTTTCCGTAATTGCAGAGAAAAAAAATCCAAATCACGAAAAAAAAAAAAGTTTGAAAAAAATTTGGAGTGCAAAAAATCTCTTTTGATTTTAAGAATGTGTGTAAATTAAACAAAATGAGGGAATTTGCGTAGAATGTTATCGCAATTCCATTCGAGAGGTATAAATTTACATTTTGAACGATCTTTTTAATTGGTAAAAAATTTAATAGAATCCTAATTGCAACGGAATACATTAATTTTAAGTAATAAGGGAAAATATATTTTTTATAAATCGTGTAATATTGCAGGTACGATTGGGAGCACGCAGTCTTGCGAGAAGACGTCGGTTCTCGACGAGTGTGCATCGCTTACCGAGAATTTACACCGCCTTACCTCATACGAGGCGACAAAGTCGACGAATCGAAGGAAATATTCGAAAAAGCATTGAATTTTTGGTGACACCGAAACGAAGAAAAAAAATGAAATCTTGGGGGGAAAAATGAAAAATTCTACGAAAAGCTGCGTTACTTAGATAGATCTACGTTTTACGTGTTTAATGTTGGAATAACTATTATTAAGACTTATCTGGCGATGACGTTTTTGTCTTTTTCAAATCTAAAATCATTTTACACGGAAATATCGAGACAGAAACTATTTTCGCGAGGTCTAATCTGATTGCAATGAAATAATATCGATTAATGACCATCTGGTAATCAGAAATAACCTGAATATCAATTCCTCTGTAAATATAAATCAACTTGAAAGCTAAAAATCGTTAACACATGCGCGAAATAACGATTAAAAAAAATTCTACATTTTTAAATCAAATTTTTTATTCGTCTAGAAAAATTAAATTCGGCATAAACGAATCCATAATCATGTTTTCACGACGATTAATGACCATTTCGTCACCAGAAGTAACATAAATATCAATTTCTCTGTAAATATAAATCAACTCAAAAGCTAAAAATCGATAACAAGTGCACGAAATAATGATTAAAAAAATTCTACATTTCTTAATCAAATTTTTTTATTCGACAAACGTCTAGAAAAATTAAATTCGGCATAGACCAATCCATAATCATGTTGACATAGCGAAAAATTGTAGGATCGAAGTAGTCTTACGATAAATAGTCTTAAAAAAAAGAAAGAAGAAAAAAATATGTTTTTAAAACAAAAATTTAATAAATTTCAACAGCCACGAAATAAAAATCAATGGTCGTTTGACAAAATATAAAATACGATCTTTAATCATTCGATTGAGGAATTAAGTACGGAATTAACGACAGGATTGAAGCTTAAGGCGGCTCAGGCTGGAGGGAAGTATTGTACAATTTTTTTTTTTTTTTTTATACGCTTGATTCGACAATCTTAAAATATTTTGTTTTTGATATTTAATTCACAAAATAAATCGTGAATTCGATTATCGAATCAGCAAGTGAATTCGGGTTTGAGAGGATAATCCGGTTGCATGTAGATGACCGGGAAAGTCGTGAGCGGATCGGTTTTTCCAAGCGGTTGATAACCGTTTACGAGACTTTCTCTCAACTCCCATCTGCGTCGTTCCCTTTCCGTTTTTTGACGTCTTATCGCACGGCCCAACGTGCAAGCGAACATTATTCCCGTGAGCTATGAACAAACGTATGAACAATCGTGGAAAAATAATTTTGTATTGATTAGAACATTTATCGAACGGGGATCGAATGAATTTTTAAGGTCTTACTGGATGGATATTAAAAATTCGTTGGAATTCTTGAAAATTTGAGTAATTACAGTTCTTGATGGAACAATAATATATGAGCTATTTCACAATTCTCCACTGGATAACTCAGTAGTTATAAATTATATTATATATAATTTATAATACATAATTAATTATATATCAATAAGATTTAGGATCGACAGATTGATTATGCTTAGTTTAAAATTAATCGACTGAATAATTGTCGAGAAATTAATTGAAGCAATGGAGGAGTATCGCCTTAAACAGTTGAAACAGTTGTTCAGTCACTGACAAAATGTCGAATTTGACTCGAATCATCGTTAAAAGTGATAAATTAAAATGTCTAAGTGTCAATTTATCATTTAGTTCAGCTATTTGCAAGGCTAAACATGTACGAAATGATCCACACTTGTAAATCCACGATTCACCCATTTTGGACTAACTCTTTGTCCAACGATCCATCCGGTAAGACTTTAAATTATTTTTTTTTTCTACTTTTACAGATTTTTTTTCGTCTGGTTTTTTTTTTTATTGATATTTTTATAAATTCACCTGAATGAGCGCTATGGCAATGGCGCCGGTGCCGAGATTGAGCGCGCTACGATCGACGATCATCGACAATCGGTCGATGCAACCAACGGCGTAAACACCCCCGCAAACACGTCTGACGTTTGTTACGGTATCGATGGAAGTCCAAGCGCAACAAGAATCCGGAAATGGATAATCGTTGTCGTGATTATCGAGAATTCCGTGCCAATCCTGACTGTCCTCGATGCCGCAACAACGCAACTGCAATTGAAATAGCATTGTTTTTGTCGGTCGTCGTTTTGTTTTTAACAAATTGATTTGATTATCGAAATCAGGGTTTGGTATTTGTTTAATGGATATTTTATTTGGAATTTTTTTCGAACAAACAACTATGATCACTCATGATGGGGAAATAATAAATATAATTTCGCCGAATTTCGTGATAATTGTAGATTATTTGCATGAATTATTGTAATTCGTTCAAGTTATTGATTGCTATTTATTATCTAATATAATTCATTAATAATATTATTATATTTCGTTATATATCTGATTATATTATATATCTTATATATGAATATATTATGTATATAATATTATTATATTATCTATATAATATATAATATAACTATACATTACACTAACTAACTAGTAACAGCAGTAGCAGTAGTAGTTATTAATAACTAACTAGTTATTAATATAACTATATATTACATAATAAATGGCAATCAATAACTTGAACGAATTACAATAATTATTATATTATGAATATATTCATTATATTATAATTAAATAATTATAAATTATAATAATTAATAATATAATAAATGTTATACAATATTTAGATAATTATTAATTAGGAATTAATTATTATATTATATATTATATCTATAAGATAATAATATTCCATTACTTCATATGATATTATATCATAAAAATGTATTTGAAATACTTTTTCTAACAGTTTCCATTAACTATGATTAATTACATCATTTAAAAAAATGAATTTTTCACATTTTAGTAATTATTATAAATACTTCGGATCGATTATTATTTATTATTATTATTATTATTATTATTATTTGTTGTTTTTACTACAATGGATTCCATCATCCAACAAAAATTTATAAACCGTGAATAATTCTGTAATAAAAGTACTTAAAATACATTTTTATTGTATGAATTTCTTCCGAACTTTTCCTAAAATTTTCCGTGTCTCGAGAGAAAAATGTCTCGAGGTGAAAACAATTTTTTTTAAATCCTTATTGCACGAGAAAGAAGAAATTCGTGGAAAAAAAACGAATTTCCTAATTACCTTGGATTGCATGAAGTCTATGGCGTTGGCGGCGCTGGGATCGGTTTCATAATTGTACATCGTTGCGTTTATTTTGCCGGCCAAAAGGCTCTTAATGCCGTCCTGAAGAGCGTAAGCCGAAATCGCTGCTGCTACTTCCAGGACCAAAACGATCGTCAACGAAACGGCAAACTGAAAAAAAAAAAACCCGAATTAAAACGATGAATTATCGAACCGTGGATAGACAATTATTGATGGTTTTATGGGATCGACGGACTTACCACGAGAACCATACAGGTGCTTTCCTTGAACGCTCCGCAACAACCGAAAAACGCGATTACGAAGATTAGTCCGCCCACCAAAATGAGCATCGTCGCTGGGGAAAAATAGCTACGATCCAAAAAGTGCGAAAAATCATCGTACACCGTGTATATCGTCGTTCCAACGGAAATTATCATTATTCCTGTGAGCTGCAAATAAAAAAAAAAAATAAAAAACAAACAAAAAAATTAGTCATAAAATGGTTAACAAAATTCGACGATTTTTAATTTTATAAAAAATTATTCACGATGGATTCTCGGTATTTTAATTGTATATTCAAGTTCTGGGACAAAAATCATTAGCTGTTTTCGAGGAAACGATTAGAAATTGGCGGAATTCGAGGAATTTGGGAATTAGGAAAAATTAGTTTGAAGAGAAATTAGAAGAAAAAAAAAATGTGGAATAGTGAGATTGAAAAAGAGAAAAAAATTAAAGCAGAATTAGAAACGAAACATATTTTTAGAGATGATTTTTCGGCGGAGTTTGGTGATCTCATGATCTTAATAATGACGAGAAAAAACAGGAAAAAACAAAACGTTTAGAGTTTTGTGCCAACGATGGAAATATGTTTGGTTCGTTTTATCGTCAAGCGGGTATCGCTATCGTGAATCTCAGGCCTCACCAGCGATAACGTATCTTCATGATTAAACACGCGGCGCAGGCTCGATAATTACGCCGTTCGCTTTATCACGACGAAATCGAACGATTTCTTTTACAAAATTTTTCACAGCTCTTTCATCGTTGCGCACTATGGACC